>SJXQ01010640.1:330467-344080 GCA_006408695.1 Aepyceros melampus
ACACGACTGCGCGACTGAACTACTGAACTGAGAGCCTCAGAAACCTAAATTTCACTCTAGCTCTCATAAAATATCCACTTACTGATCTTTTGCTAAGTAATGTTGTTCTAAGTAGAATGCATGTATCAACTGACGTGATAGTTGCAATTTCTCTATGAGATTGCTGTTGCTGCTGCTAAGTCGCTTCAGTCGTGTCCGACTCTGTGCGACCCCATAGATGGCAGCCCACCAGGCTCCCCTGTCCCTGGGATTCTCCAGGCAAGAACACTGGAGTGGGTTGCCATTTCCTGCTCCAATGCATGAAAGTGAAAAGTGAAAGTGAAGTCACTCAGTTGTGTCCGACTCTTAGCGACTCCATGAACTGCAGCCCACCAGGCTCCTCTGTCCATGGAATTTTCCAGGCAAGAGTACTGGAGTGGGGTGCCATTGCCTTCTCTGCTATGAGGTTGGTAGAACTGTTATTCTCATGTGAAACTCTCTGAAGCACAGAGAGTTTAAAGATATATCCAAGATCACACAGCTAGTACAAATCCTTGTCAGGATTATGAAGCAAAGTGTTCTGACCCCAGAACCTGTGCTCATCACTTCTAAGCTCACTGCCTTCAGTGGTTGATGGAGTAACCAAGGGCACATAGCCACCTGGCCACCACTCATTATCTATGTGCCCTGAAGCAGTCATTCATCTCTGTGAATCTATATTGTCTCATGTATAAATCTGTGTTGTGAGGGTTATGTGAAAATTAATAGGAAAAGTAACTATATTGGTTCTAAAATGTGTCTGCACATATTCCTGTTTCACTTAGTAGATGCAGAGTAGATGTTTTTTCATTAAATTCCTCCAAATAACTGTGAAGGCATCTAAATTAGTTAACCACTCATAACCTATTTTCTTCACCCTTAAATTGTGTATATTTAGGTTGCTTTTAGAATTAGAGCACATAGTGATGTCTTCCACACAGTGGACAGGAACACACCTTAGAGTTTAACAAAACTTGGTTTATTGCAATGAGAGAGATTGTACATCATATGGACTGTGGAGCATTTCAGTAAGGGGTTGTTAGAACAGAATTTATTTTAGTAGTATGGTCTCATGTTAGGTGATTCAAGGGAAGGTCAAAGAAGCAGGAATTGGTCTGAATTGGATCCTGTCAGTTACTGGAGATAATTCTGTGACTGAGTATCTTAATAAACTTAATTAGAAGGTAAACTAAACTTGCAGTTGATAAACAATAGTCAGTGCTAGTGACTCAACAGTCTCACCTCCTGAAAAGAGCAACAAGGCCACCAAGATTTCACACAAAAATAGAAATCACCAAAATTTATTATGTTTTTTTTAATCACACTTCCCTCTACTTGGGACAGTCTTAGAAAAGAATTCTGTTCTGTAGCCTTCTACCCTGACCCCTTTCACCAAGCTAATACCACCTCATTCTTACAGTAACATCTCTTCCTCAAAGAGGTCTGATCTGATCACACTATATAAATACCCTATCTATATATATGCCCTATCTTTCAATGCTTTTGCTGTCCATCGCCTCCTAGCCATTCCTTTCACAGAACAAATTTTAATTACTTATTCATATGTTTATTTCTTTATCAATATATGATAAAGTTGATGAACAGAAAGGCCAGCTGTGCTTAATACATCATTCAGTGGCAAGTATTTTTTCTTGCACGAAGTAGATATTCAAGAACTATACACTGAATGAATAAATTAAGAAAAGGCTTTTCTGATACCCTCTATTGCACACATAAACACACAATATTTATAACCAAGATAGGCCAGATTCTCCTATTAGATGTTTGCAGAGAACTATGCATTTCTACATTCCTCCCATTTCTAATAATTTATTATCTATTTCAAAATTTAATGTAAGCTTTATGAAGGTAGAGATGGTTTTTTTGCTCTGTATTTGTCCATTCAATGCTATTTTTTTGTGTTTTGGGGGTCCATGCCATTCAGCTTGTGGAATCCCAGTTCCTTGACAAGGGATTAAATGCAGGCCAGGCAGTGAAAGCCAGGAATCCTAATCATTAAGTCACCAGGAAACTCTCATTCAATGCTATATTTTTTATTGCCTAATACAGTGTCTGGATTAGAAAAAAACATTTAGTATAACTTTAAAACTGGATATAAAATTTTTTCCTGCCAATATTTGTTTGGGAAGTTTTATTATGGTTATGGTACTTTTTGTTTTGTTTTGTTTTGAAAACCAAGCACAAGACCCTTTCTTAACTACATTAAAGTTTATCTCATGAAATTCAATCTATTTTCCAAGAGCTTTCAGATACTTTTAGATTCTGATTCTGCCAGCTGCCCTTTTGTGTATTCCTCCCAACTTTACCCACAAATCTGACAAATATATAATTTAGATTCTCTGATAGCTCAGTGGGTAAAGAATCCCCTGCAATGCAGGAGACACAAGAGACATGGGTTTGATCCCTTGGTCAGAAAGATCACCTGGAGGAGGAGATGAAAACGCACTCCAATATTCTTGCCTGGAGAATTCCATGGACAGAGGAGCCTGGCGGGCTATAGTCCATGGGATCAGAAAGTCAAACATGATTAAGCACACCAGGTTATTAGTGCAATTTTTGAGTGCCACTGCTGATTGAGTAGAGACTGCTGTGACAGACCCCAGATCCTTTTTATGAAAGTCATTTTGAAATAAACATTTCTTAGGAAAAGAAGAAAGAGAGAAGAGTGAAAAAGCTGGCTTGAAACTCAGCATTCAAAAAACTAAGATCATGGCATCCAGTCCCATCACTTCATGGCAAATAGATGGGGAAACAATTTAAACAGTGACAGACTTAATTTTCTTGTGCTCCAAAATCACTGCAGATGGTGATTGCAGCCATGAAATTAAAAGACACTTGCTTCTTGGAAGAAAAGTTATGACAAACATAGACAACATATTAAAAAGCAGAGACATTACTTTGCCAACAAAGGTCCGTCTAGTCAAAGCTATGGTTTTTCCAATAGTCATGTATGGATGTGAAAGCTAGACCATAAAGAAGGTTGAGCACCAAAGAATTAATGCTTTTGAACTGTGGTATTGGCGAAGACTCTTGAGAGTGCCTTGGACTGCAAGGAGATCAAGCAAGTCAATCCTAAAGGAAATCAGCCCTGAATATTCATTGGAAGGGCTGATACTGAATCTGAAGCTCCAATACTTTGGCCACCTGATGAGAACTGACTCACTGGAAAAGACTCTGGTGCTGGAAAAGATTGAAGGCAGGAGGAGAAGGGGATGACAGAGGATGAGTGTTGAGGTCCTTAATGGACTGGAACCTGGTGGTCTGGAGTCTACTGATAAGAAAGAAAAGGAGAGAGAAAGAGGCTGATATTCCTTGGTTTATGCAGAAAGCCAATAAAGCCCCTGCACAGGGCTTGCTCTGTTCATGAAGGCCTCAGGCGCCCTCTCGGGGGGTGAAGATGCAGAGCGCCTTCTCGAGAGGGTCTTAGGAGCCCAGGCAGGAAAGTGAATCCAGAGGGCTTCTGTGCTCCAGGTGATCAGCATGAAAAAGAGATAAAGAGAAGGAGAGAGAGAGAGAGAGAGAGAGAAAGCAAGACACTGGGACCAAAGCTCTGATGGAGCAGAGGTGTTTTATTCAACACTGTGTGAGTATTTATACTGTCTTACAAGGCAGCTATTTTCAGCAGAGATAAAATAAAAACTTACAAGTTATCAAGGAAACATGAGGTCATCCATATGAAAGAGAGAGGGTTGTAAATAATCACTTTTACCATCTGGTTCACACAAAGGAAGAGGGTCGTAAATAGTTGCTTATCACTCTGTGGAAATGCATGCATACTTCAGCCCCTGGGAGTAGCTTGCTGCTCCACTTAATTCCTGAATATTCAGGAATTAATAAGGGACAGAGGATTCATGACAGATCCAAAACAGCACACAGGAAGCCTCCTGTTAAATGCTTCCTGACAGATGAGATGGCTGAATAGCATCACCGACACAATGGATGTGAATTTGGGCAAGCTCCGGGAGATGGTGAACGACAGGGAAGCCTGGTGTGCTGCAGCCCATGGGGTAACAAAGACTGAGTGACTGAACGACAGCAACGACAAGGAAAAGTTTATTTTTCTAGCTATAAGTGTTGTAGCCACGTGTTCCGGGAAATAAACTCACTCAGAAGGACATTGCAGATAGTCGAGTGCAGTTTATTACACCTGTGGGCCCAAGGCAGAGTCTCCTCTTAGCCAAGGACCCCAACCAGCATTTGTGAAAATCTTTTATACCCCATGTGTATGTATCTGAACCCACCACTCCAAATTCCTTGAGACTTACATAAACCAAGGAAAATACAATCCCAAGAACCCCCTCATTCACGTGCTATGTGCTCATGTGCTCAAACAGTCAAACAGTTAGCCAATAATCAATAAACCTGAGGTTACACTCCAATAGATACAGAAAAACTTATGGCCTGTCTGGGGAAGGGGTGATTAGTGTACATTTTCTCTTAGGCGATGAGTAACCCAGATACGATCTTCAAGGTTCCCCTGTCTGGATGGGGTCTTATCCTTCTGTTACTGTTTTCATAGGCACTAACACAGAATTCAGAGTCCATTGGAAAGGTGGCTGAGCTTGATCAGCATGAACAGGCCTAAGATGGAGTTCAGACCCTATGAATTCCTTTTTTGTAAGCTGTCCTAACAATACTCTCATCCAATGCACATTTTTCCTTTTCTCCCCAGATATATTCAGGCCATATTCATATGACTGGAATCATGCAGGCAGGGAGAAATAGAAGATAAGAAGCCCAGGTAATAACTGAGTAGGGTCAAAAGAAAGTATTGTGTAAAACATCAAAAAATGGTATCACAGAATCTGAATCAGCAGTGAGATGTCTAATTAAAAACCAACTTGAAAATGGTAAATGACCACTTATTAGTTTGTCCTGAGAATATAATTTGCCCTAAGATTATAATTTACTCAACTCTATGTTTACCAGTCTATACATTATTAGATAGTATATAAATACTGGAGCTTCCCAGGTAGTGCTAGTGGTAAAGAATACACCTGCCAATGCAGGAAATGCAAGAGACATGGATCGGGAAGATATCTTGGAGGAGGAAATGGCAATCCACTCCAGTACTCTTGCCAAGAGAATCCCATAGACAGAGGAACCCACCAGACTACAGTCCATGGGGTCACAAAGAGACAGACACAAGTCGGACAAGAGTCGTGTCTGACTCCTTGTGACTGTTGGCATGGATGGGCGAACTTTTTATTAGAACCAGAGAGGAAATATTTTCTGCTTTTCAAATCCTCTGTCTCTGTCACAACCCTTCAGCTCTGTGGCTGAAGCACAAAAGTAGCCATTGACAATATATAAATTAATGGATGTGGCTGTGTTCCACAAAGTTTGTTTTCAAAAAGAGTTGATGTACCCAATTTGGTCCATGGACCATAGTTATCCAAGGCTACAACTCAGGAATCTTTTTAAATATACAACACACAACATATGCACTATTTTGAATGACTTTTCCCTGACTTTAGTGTTTTGAGACTATTTTCATCTGTCATTATGCCTAAAAAACTTTCCCTACCCAGAAAGTATTGATTCAGCAAAACTGTCTCAAGTGACTGTAGAGCCAATAGACATTCTTCTACAATTTTTTTTTCTTACTTAGACTTAGATGAAACTGACAAATGCAGGATTTTAGAGATCCATACCTTGTACCTCAGAACTGGAAGGCAGTTCCCTTTATATAATTTATTGATGGCAGAGATAACACCTGCGAACCCTGGTGGGAGCAGTGATCACAGTGGAATGTCATCTAACTCCCTTTGAGGAAGAAAAAACTGGCATGTCAAGGTGATGAGGGTTTCCACCAGGCATCGAGTGAGTCAGAAGGAAATAAACCATTAGGAGGAAAGGAAATAAGCTATAAAGAAGGAAATAAGCTATAATTGAAAGGAATCTACAAAATCATCACTTGGACTTCAATGTTTGTTTAGAAACTTTTTTCTAAATATCTTGATTATTGTTAATAGGAGAAGCATAAGAATATGATTATATGATTCCCCCAGAAAGTAGACAGTTGTGCATATTAATCAAAATGAGGCAAAGTTGCTCAATAAGATTGATGTTGACTCTGCTTAGGAGTCTACTCTGCTTGGCAGAGACCACATCTGTTTTGATTCTATGAATTTAGGAAAAGAAATTGGACTTTATTGCTGTTAATTTTGGAGAAGGCAATGGCACCCCACTCCAGTCCTCTTGCCTGGAAAATCCCATGGACGGAGGAGCCTGGTGGGCTGCAGTCCATGGGGTTGCTAAGAGTCGGACATGACTGAGCGACCTCCCTTTCACTTTTCACTTTCATGCATTGGAGAAGGAAATGGCAACCCACTCCAGTGTTCTTGCCTGGAGAATCCCAGGGACGGGGGAGCCTGGTGGGCTGCCATCTATGGGGTCGCGCAGAGTCGGACACGACTGAAGTGACTTAGCAGCAGCAGCAGCTGTTAATTTCATTATGAGCATAAAACATAAGCTTTCATTTTTTGTCATGATGGCTCAGCTGGTAAAGAATCTGCCTGCAATGAGGGAGATCTGAGTTTGATCCCTGAGTTGGTAAGATCCCTGGAGAAGGAAAAAGTTACCCACTCCAGTATTCTGGCCTAGAGAATTCAATGGACTGTAGTCCATGGGGTTGCGAAGAGTCAGACACAACTGAGCGCTTTTCACTTCATAAAATAGTATTTGGTAGATTTTAGAATGTCATAAAGCTTGTCCAGTATGAAAGATTAAGAGTGGTCATAATTTGTTTTTGTAGTTAGTCATTTCAGATATATCTGATTTCCCCTCACACAAAATGAGTCTAACTTTTGTTTCTTCAAGAAGAACCATTATAAAAATTCAGAACAGCTTTCAATTTCTAAAGTAATAATCACATTAACTTTCTTCCTTCTGTTTCAGCTTGTAGGAATCCAAAACATTTAATTTTTTGCCAATTTTTAAGCTGAGTATTATGTGGAATATTTTATAAACTGTGACAGATATCCTTATAACCTCCTGTTCTGGGTTTCAATCTCTGAATATTTTTCACCTTCTCATATGGATAATACATTCCCACATGGCCCTTTATAGTACTGCTTCTAAAAGGCCATTAGAGAAAACATCAGATTCAAAAGAATTCTTTAATATAAATCAAAACTTAAATTATAATTTTTTCTAGTATTGTCACCTTCATAGGCCTCTGAGTATAACTAAATTATCTTGTAAATCTGACTCCCTGGATGCCTGGTGGAAATCCCCATCACATCGATATGCCACTTCTTCTATTTATTCTTCTTGAATGGCATGATCATGTTGTCCTTGGGAAAGATTACCAAATTCCATGGACACCACTTTTGGAATTTTGTTTAAGATTTTGTTTTATTAATAGGTCAATTCAGAGCAAGAAATATTTTTCTAATATTGATATCCCATCCATGAATGTGTTCTATATCATCATTTATATAAAAATTCTATATAATAAGTTTAAATGTAAGTTATAGGGATTTTCAAAGAAGTCTTGAATATATCTTAAGTATTTTATATGTATTTTATTTTTTATTACAAATTATTTATTTAATTATATTTATGATTGTTGATATTATACAATAATACAAAGTGTTTTTTCATTGAGAGGTATCTAGCAAGCTCGCCAACTATATTAATGCTAACAAGTTATCCATGGTTATCTATAAATGCCTTTTCATACTGTTCATGGGGTTCTCAAGACAAGAATACTGAAGTGGTTTGCCATTCCCTTCTCCAGTGGACCACATTCTGTCAGACCTCTCCACCATGACTCGCCAGTCTTGGATGGCCCCATGGACATGACTTAGTTTAATTGAGTTAGACAAGGCTGTGGTCCATGTGATAGATTGACTAGTTTTCTGTGAGTATGGTTTCAATGTGTCTGCCCTCTGATGCCCTCTCGCAGCACCTACAGTCTTACTCGGGTTTCTCTTACCTTGGACATGGGGTATCTCTTCACGGCTGCTCCAGCAAAGCGCAGCCACTGCTCCTGACCTTGAACATGGAGTAGCTCCTCTTGGGCCCTCCTGTGCCCATGCAGCCACTGCTCCTTGAACATGGGGTTGCTCCTCTCAGCCACCATCCCTGACCTCAGACGCTGGGTAGCTCCTCTGTGCCAAGTTTCTATGCAGTCCATCACAGCCGGCACCCTCCTTTACCACTAGTACCACCAGGGAAGCCTGATGGTTAATATGTGCTGAAATGGTACCTATATCTATAAATGTGTAAGTGCTCAATTGTGTCCTCCTCTTTGAGATCCCATGGACTGTAGCCAGCCAGACTCCTCTGTCCATGCGGATTCTCCAGGCAAGAATACTGGAGTTGGTTGCCATGCCCTCCTTCAGGGGATCTTCCAAACTCAGGGATCAAACCCAGGTTGCCCACATTGCAGGAGGATTCTTTACTAGCTGAGCTACCAGGGAAGCCCATGATTGTCTATGCTTCAGTGTAAATATCATCTAAAAATAATCCAAGTTTTATCCAGTGCTTAACTTTTAATTTCTTATTCTTTTTGCTTATTTGCTATAGTAGTCAGGACTACCTATAAAATGTAGATTAGAAGCTATATGCAGAGTACATCATGAGAAACGCTGGGCTAGAGGAAGCACAAGCTGGAATCAAGATTGCCAGGAGAAATATCCATAACCTCAGATATGCAGATGACACCACCCTTATGGCAGAAAGTGAAGAAGAACTAAAAAGTCTCTTGATGAAAGTGAAAGAGGAGAGTGAAAAAGTTGGCTTAAAGCTCAATATTCAGAAAACGAAGATCATGGCATCTGGTCCCATCACTTCGTGGAAAATAGATTGGGAAACTGGAAATAGTGTCAGACTTTATTTTGGGGGGCTCCAAAATCACTACAGATGGTGATTGCAGCTATGAAATTAAAAGACACTTACTCCTTGGAAGGAAAGTTATGACCAACCTGGACAGCATATTAAAAAGCAGAGACGTTACTTTGCCAACAAAGGTCCATCTAGTCAAGGCTATGGTTTTTCCAGTGGTCATGCATGGATGTGAGAGTTGGACTATAAAGGAATCTGAGCACTGAAGAATCGATGCTTTTGAACTATACTTGGTGTTGGAGAAGACTCTTGAGTCCCTTGGACTACAAGGAGAAAAACCAGTCCATCCTAAAGGAGATCAGTTCTGGGTGTTCACTGGTAGGACTGATGTTGAAGCTGAAACTCCAATATTTTGTCCACATCTTTGGCGAAGAGCTGACTCATTTGAAAAGATCCTGATGCTGGGAATGATTGAAGGCAGGAGGAAAAGGGGACGACAGAGGATGAAATGGTTGGATGGCATCACCAGTTCAATGGACATGGGTCTGGGTGGACTCCGGGAGTTGGTGATGGAGACGGACGCCTGACGTGTTGTGGTTCATGGGGTCACAAAGAGTCGGACACGACTGAGCAACTGAACTGAACAGAACTGAGAAGTTGTATTACACATTAATTTTGTTCTGTCCTTGATCTTAAAATAAATGTTTTCATACATGACTATTAGTTTGCTGTATGATTTTTAAAATTGCCCTTTATAATAATAAGGAAGATATTTTCATATGTAATTTAATTATTGTTTCTAAAAATACTAGACCATCCAGGTATGATCTAAATCAAATCCCTTATAATTATACAGTGGAAGTGAGAAACAGATTTAAGGGCCTAGATCTGATAGATAGAGTGCCTGATGAACTATGGACGGAGGTTCATGACATTGTACAGGAGACAGAGATCAAGACCATCCCCATGGCAAAAAACTGCAAAAAACCAAACTGGCTGTCTGGTGAGGCCATTCATATAGCTGTGAAAAGAAGAGAAGTGAAAAGCAAAGGAGAAAAGGAAAGATATAAGCATCTGAATGCAGAGTTCCAAAGAATAGCAAGAAGAGATAAGAAAGCCTTCTTCAGCAATCAATGCAAAGAAATAGAGGAAAACAACAGAAAGGGAAAGACTAGAGATCTCTTCAAGAAAATTAGAGATACCAAGGGAACGTTTCATGCAAAGATGGGCTCGATAAAGGACAGAAATGGTCTGGACCTAACAGAAGCAGAAGATATTAAGAAGAGGTGGCAAGAATACACAGAGAACTATACAAAAAAGATCTTCACGACCCAGGTAATCACGATGGTGTGATCACTCACTTAGAGCCAGACATCCTGGAATGTGAAGTCAAGTGGGCCTTAGAAAGCATTACTATGAACAAAACTAGTGGAGGGGATGGAATTCCAGTTGAGCTGTTTCAAATCCTGAAAGATGATGCTGTGAAAGTGCTGCACTCAATCTGCCAGCAAATTTGGAAAACTCAGCAGTGGCCACAAGACTGGAAAAGGTCAGTTTTCATTCCAATCCCAAAGAAAGGCAATGCCAAAGAATGCTCAAAATACCACACAAATGCACTCATTTCACATACTGGTAATGTAATGCTCAAAATTCTCCAAGCCAGGCTTCAGCAATACATGAACTGTGAACTCCTTGATGTTCAAGGTGGTTTTAGAACAGGCAAAGGAACCAGAGATCAAGTTGCCGACTCTGCTCGATCATGGAAAAAGCAAGAGAGTTTCAGAAAAAAACATCTATTTCTGCTTTATTGACTATGACAAAGCCTTTGACTGTGTGGATCACAATAAACTGTGGGAAATTCTGAAAGAGATGGGAATACCAGACCACCTGACCTGCCTCTTGAGAAACCTGTATGCAGATCAGGAAGCAACAGTTAGAACTGGACATGGAACAACAGACTGGTTCCAAATAGGAAAAGGAGTATGTCAAGACTGTATATTGTCATCCTGCTTATTTAACTTCTATGCAGAGTACATCATGAGAAACGCTGGACTGGAAGAAGCACAAGCTGGAATCAAGATTGCTGGGAGAAATATCAATAATCTTAGATATACATATGGCGCCACCATTATGGCAGAAAGTGAAGAGGAACTAAAAAGCCTCTTGATGAAAGTGAAAGAGGAGAGTGAAAAAGTTTGCTTAAAGCTCAACATTCAGAAAACGAAGATCATGGCATCCGGGCCCATCATTTCATGGGAAATAGATGGGGAAACAATGGAAACAGTGTCAGACTTTATTTCTCTGGGCTCCAAAATTACTGCAGATGGGGATTGCAGCCATGAAATTAAAAGACACTCCTTGGAAGAAAAGTTATGACCAACCTAGATAGCACATTCAAAAGCAGAGACATTACTTTGCCAACAAAGATCCGCCTAGTCAAGGCTATGGTTTTTCCTGTGGTCATGTGTGGATCTGAAAGTTGGACTGTGAAGAAAGCTGAGTGCCAAAGAATTGATGCTTTTGAACTGTGTTGTTGGAGAAGACTCTTGAGAGTCCCTTGAACTGCAAGGAGATCCAACCAGTCCATTGTGAAGGAGATCAGCCCTGGGATTTCTTTGGAAGGACTGATGCTAAAGCTGAAACTCCAGTACTTTGGCCACCTCATGTGAGGAGTTGACTCATTGGAAAAGACTTTGATGCTGGGAGGCACTGGGGGCAGGAGAAGAAGGGGAGGACAGAGGATGAGGTGGCTGGATGGCATCACTGACTCATGGACATGAGTCTGAGTGAACTCCGGGAGTTGGTGATGGACAGGGAGGCCTGGCCTGCTATGATTCATGGGTTTGCAAAAAGTCATACATAATGAATGACTGAGCTGAACTGAACTGAATGGTTTTTATTCTTGATCAAGAGAAAATTATCATGAGTTTTCTTTTTTAAACAGTTAATATTGTCAATTATATTATGCACTTTTCAAATGTTAGATTAATCTTTCATTTCTAAGAATAAACCAAATTCAATCATCATTACTTTATAATTATTGAACTGTGTCTTAGGACATATTAGATGGTGAATTTTGCATTGCTGTTAATGAGCGAGAATGACTTCTGACCCTTTTCTTCAATGTAGTGGTTTTATTTATTTCAGTATTAGCATTCTCCAAGATTTCTAAAATGTGTTAAGTTGTACTTCCAGTGTATTTGCTTTCTGAATAAGTTCTATAAAAAAAAAAAGAAGAAATTACCTTTCTCTTTAATATTTGGAGGAACTTATCTATTAAGCCATCTTGGCCCAATGTTTTCTTTCTGGTAATATTTTAACTTCTAATTTAATATTACTAAGATTTTCTACTGCTTCTGAAGTTGTGTGTGCTCAGTCACCTTAGTCATGTCTGATGCTGCAATGCTATGGATTCTAGCCTGTCGAGCTTCTTTGTCCATGGAATTCTCCAGGCTAGAATGTTGGAGTGGGTTGACATGCCCTTCTCCAGGGAATCTTCCAGCCCAGGGATCACCCACATATACTGTGTCTCCTGCATCTCTTGCGTTGTGAGCAGATTCTTTACCACTGAGCCCAAGGAAGCCCTTCTGGAGTTGATAATAGTAATTTCAAATTTTTGAAAATGAATCTAGGTAATTAAAAATTTAATTGTTTGCTGTATATTGTTAATGCGCTGTGCTGGGCTCAGTTGCTTCAGTTGTGTCTGACTCTGTGAGCTCCATGGACTGTAGCCTGCCAGGATCCTCTGTACACGGGATTCTCTAAGCAAGAATCCTGAAGTGGGTTGCCGTGACCCTTTCAGTGGAACTTCCCAACCCAGGGATAGAACCTTCATCTCTTACATCTTCTGCAATGGCAGGTGGCTTCTTTACCGCCAACACCATCATCTTATATCATTTTAAATTTTGTAGTTTAAACCTGTATTTGTATCAAATTTTTATTTTAATATTTCTTATTTTTACTCCTTTCCACTTTTATTCTTTGTTAGCCTTGTCAAGGGTTTACTTTTATTTTAGAACCAACTCTTTACTTTATATATCTCCTTTGCTATATACTAATTTTTATTGTTAATTTCTGTTCCATATTTATATTTTCCTCTCTTCTACTTTCTTTGTTTTCTCTTCCTAATATTATTTCTCCAAGTGACTAAAATTTGGATGCTTGCATCACTAATCAATTTTGCACATTTTTTTTATAATGTAAACATTTAAAGCTATGAATTTCTCTCTAAGAAATAATTTAGCTTTATCCTATTAGTTTCAAAATTATAATTTTTATTATTGTTCAAGGCTAAATGTTTTCTACTTTCCCTTATAGTATACTCTTAGATTTATAAATTTTTTAGAAGTGTTTTTTAACATCAAGCATAAGGATATTTTAAATTTGTCATTTATTTATTACTAATTTGATTACATCATGATTTGGAAACTAATCAATATAATATTAATTCTCTTAATTGTGTCGAGGCTTATTTTCACTTATATTTTAGTTTTATTGACATACAACTGACAAGTAGAAACTGTATATTTTAAGGTATACAGCTTGATGCTTTGCTATAGGCAACCATTGTGAAATGATCATCATAATGAAACTAATTAAAATATCCATTACTTCACACAGTAATGATCTTTCTTTCCTCCTTCCCTTCTTTCCTCCACTCCTTTCTCTTTTTTATTTTTTATTTTTTAATTGATTTTTATTTTTTAGTTTGTTTTGCTTTACAATACTGTATTTGTTTTGCTATACATTGACATGAATCAGCCACGAGTGTACATGAACTC
>SJXQ01010640.1:344749-457077 GCA_006408695.1 Aepyceros melampus
TTTAGAAAAGGCAGAGGAACCAGAGATCAAATTGCCAACATCCGCTGGATCATGGAAAAAGCAAGAGAGTTCCAGAAAAACATCTATTTCTGCTTTCTTGACTATGCCGAAGCCTTCGACTGTGTGGATCACAATAAACTGTGGAAAATTCTGAGAGAGATGGGAATACCAGACCACCTGACCTGCCTCTTGAGAAATCTGTATGCAGGTCAGGAAGCAACAGTTAGAACTGGACATGGAACAACAGACTGGTTCCAAATAGGAAAAGGGGTACTTCAAGGCTGTATATTGTCACCCTGCTTATTTCACTTCTAGGCAGAGTACATCATGAGAAACGCTGGACTGGAAGAAGCACAAGCTGGAATCAAGATTGCTGGGAGAAATATCAATAACCTCAGATATGCAGATGACACTACCCTTATGGCAAACAGTGAAGAGGAACTAAAGAGCCTCTTGATGAAGGTGAAAGAGGAAAGTGAAAAAGTTGGCTTAAAGCTCATTAATTCCTGTAAATTCCAGGGTAACCCAGGGATCTTTTCTTGAAATTAAATTCAAGGAAAATCTACTCCTCAAAGTTAGTTTATCCACCGCCAAGTAATACTTAGCATTGTCACCAATTATAGAAGATCCAGGGCACAGAAGGCTTTCCCTTTTTCCATCCTGAGTTCTCCTCAGGTGCACCAATGGTGGATAGCTTGATCCTTGTAGTACTGAAATAGCAGTCAACATTTTTTTTTTTCTTTACAGTTAACTTTTAAGATAAGACCACCTGAGGCTACAGATGATCCTTCTCAGGCATCTTTAACTCCTTGGTCAAAGGCCAAACTATAGGCTGTAGTTAAAGAATTTCTTAAAACCAGGATCCTCAAGTTTCTGTAAATGGACAACTTCCTCAGATTAGTGACTAAATATATTTTAAAAGCAGAAAATAAGATGAGAGGCAACTGATCTGACTAAACTCATGATCACAGCTGATATTCAGAACCTGGTAGAAACTGTTTTAAGCCACCTCTCATAAATTAAAGTAGAACTATGTATCTAGAAGAAAAAAAAATGGAGATTGAGAATTATGTAGTTGAAGGGCACATGTTTCTAGATATTAGAAAATGTATTCATACATTTGTTAATCTAATTAATTCTGGTATGACAGACACTTCATATGCCTACTTCTAAGTTCTTATTAGAAATTAAGGTTTCTAAAAGTTCAGAATTCTAACTAATGTATTTAATTAAGACTACTGGAAATAACAGGAGAAACAACTCTACAAGGAAAGAAGGATGTGTCCTTGGCTAAGAAAGGTTATGAGATGTGGGGATGTGCTTTTGCTAAAAATAAAACAAAAGCTCCTCCTCCCCCTGCAAGTATTTGTCTCAGGATGAAACAGAGAAGGAGAGATCACAGCATGAAGAACAGGGGGTAAGAAACTCACTATGAGTGGTCAAGCTGGCTAAAATTAAGTGAATTTACTATAAAGCTTATGAAATTAAGCTTTAGTTTAATAGTATACTTAGGTAAAAATGAAACTTTATTTCTTTTTTACTTTCATCTATTAAAGGACAAAAGTGTTATGGACTGTTGGACTGCTCCTGAAAAGACCCTGAAAGATTTTTCCCCCCTTTTAAGTAATCCACTTAGAGAGCCAAGGTGTTGTGTTTCATCAAAATAATTTTGCCTTTATCAGCTCTTTGACAGTTTCAGAAAACTAAGTCTTCCTAATATTAAGAGAGCTAAGTTTTGCTCACAACTCTGTAACCTTTTGTATTTTCCTTTGAAATTTTTTTATCATCACTTTGGTCAAATAGGTGGTTAAGTATTGTTTCATAATGATCTGTCATTCTAGTTAATCAAATATCCAAACCGTCTGATTTTTTTTGACAAGCTATCCCAAATCAAATTATATATGAAGTCCTTTTGACCTCAAGTTTATTTGGGGACTTTTCAGAGGTCCCTGAAACATCTCAGAAGATTTTTGCTCTTTATGTAAAGAAAGATATTACATGAATTAGCCTTATTTCACATGTTAAGTTATATAGGGGAGATTGTCAAATAAGTCATGCTAAAACTTCCTTAGATTATATATTTGTTGCTTTCTTATTGGTGGTAAGGGAGAAGATCAAGATGGTGGAGTTAAAGCATGTGGTACTCACCTGTTCCCCTGAACGTACCAAAAATATATGCACATATGGAACAATTCTCACTAAAAACTTAACTGGAAACTGACAGAATTCCTATATAAACAAGCCTATAAGAAAGATGCACACATAAGGTACACATATAATTGAATAGAAAGGGGAAAAAGTGATGTGGTCAAGACCAACGCCTGGGAGGGGACTCAGGAAAAGTGAGATTGCAGATGAGAGTCAGTGCAAAAGAAAATCAAAGAAAGCTGGGATAGTAATAGTCATATCAGAAAAAATAGACTTTAACATAAAGATGATTACAAGAGACAAGAAGGGATATGACACAAGGATCAAAGTATCAATCCAGGAAGAAAACATAACAATTGTAAATATATATGACCCCACATAGAGGCACCTGAATAAATAAGGCAAATACTAACTGCTATCAAGGGGGAAATCAACAGTAACACAATACAACTGGGATATTATAACACCCTACTGACACTAATGGATGGATCATCCAGACCAAAAATTAACAAGGAAACACAAGCCTTAAATGACTTATTAGATCAGATTGATTTTATATCTACAGGATAGTCCATCCAAAGGCAACAGAAATTTACTTTCTTCTGAAGTGTACATGGAACATTCTCCAGGCTAGATCACACCTTGGGCCACGAGTTATGACTCGGCAAATTTAAGAATATTGAAATCTTATCAAGCATCTTTTCTGAACCACATCACTATGAGAAATCAATTATAGGGAGGGAAAAACTGTAAAAACACATGAACGTTTGGAGGCCAAACGATATGCTACTAGACAACCAAAAGATCAATGAAGAAATCAGAGAAATTTAAAAAAAAAAAGTACCTAGAGACAAATAACAGCAAAAACAAAATGATTCAAAACCTGTGGGACACAGCAAAAGTAATTCTGCGAGGAAAGTTTATAGTAACACAACCTCACCTCAGGAAACAAACAACAACAACAAAAATGCAAATAAACAACCTAAAGCTCAACGTTCAGAAAACGAAGATCACGGCATCTGGTCCCATCACTTCATGGCAAATAGATGGGGAAACAGGGGAAACAGTGTCAGACTTTATTTTGGAGGGGCTCCAAAATCACTGCAGGTGGTGATTGCATGAAATTGAAAGACGCTTACTCCTTGGAAGGAAAGTTACGACCAACCTAGACAGCATATCCAAAAGCAGAGACATTACTTTGCCAACAAAGGTCCACTTAGTCAAAGCTATGGTTTTTCCAGTAGTCATGTATGGATATGAGAGTTGGACTATAAACAAAGCTGGGTGCAGAAGAATTGATGCTTTTGAACTGTGGTGTTGGAGAAGACTCTTGATAGTCCCTTGGACTGCAAGGAGATCCAACCAGTCCATCCTAACGGAAATCAGTCCTGGTGTTCATTGGAAGGACTGATGCTGAGGCTAAAACTCCAATACTTTGGCCACCTGTTGCGAAGAGCTGACTCATTTGAAAAGACCCTGATGTTGGAAAAGATTGTAGACAGGAGGAGAAGGGGACGACAGAGGATGAGATGGTTGGATTGCATCATCAACTCAATGGACATGGGTTTGGGTGGACTCTGGGAGTTGGTGATGGACAGGGAGGCCTGGTGTGCTGCGGTTCATGGGGTCGCAAAGAGTCGGACGCGACTGAGCGACTGAACTGAACTGAACTGAAATCAAAACTGCGATATCACCTCACAGTGGTAAGAATGGTGATCATCAAAAAATCTACAAACAATCAATTCTGGAGAGGCTGTGGAGAAAATGGTACCCTCCTACACTCTTGGTGGAAATGTAAATTGGTACAGCCACTATGAAGAACAATAAGGAGGTTCTTTTAAAAATTTACAAATAGAGCTCCCATGTGACCCAGCAATCCCACTCCTGGTCATATATCCAGTGAAAGTGAAAGTCACTCAGTCGTGTCCAGCTCTTTGCAACCCCATGGACTATACAGTCCATGGGATTCTCCAGGTCAGAATCCTGGAGTGGGGAGCCTTTCCCTTCTCCAGGGGATCTTCCCCACCCAGGGATCGAACCCAGGTTCCCTGCACTGCAGGTGGATTCTTCACCAGCTGAGCCACACCAGAAGAATATATAATTTGAAAAGAATTATACACCATAATGTTCATTTCAGAATTGTTTACAATAACCAGGATATGGAACCAACCTATTATATACTCATCAACGGAGGAACAGATAAAGAAGATGTGGTACCTATATACAATGGAATTTCGTTTGGTCATAAAAAGTGAAAACAATGCCATTTGCAGCAACATGGATGGACTTAAGAGACTGTCATACTGAGTGAAGTATGTCAGACAGAGAAAGGCAATGTCATATGGTATCACATATGTGTAATCTAAAAGTGGCACAAACAAATTTATTTACAAAACAGAAATAGAATCACAGACTAGAAAATAAGCTGATGATTGCCAAGGGGGAAAGAGGGGAGAGGGGTGAATTGGGAGACTGGAATTGACACATACACACTACTCTGTATAAAATAGATGACTTACTGTATAGCATAGAGAGTTCTACTCAATATTCTGTAATGACTTATATGGGAAGAGAATCTAAAAATACAGGATATATGTGTGTATATACTTATATATGCAAATACAAATATATATATATATAACTGATTCATTTCCTGTATTGCAGAAACTAACACAACTTTGTAAATCAACTATACTCCAATAAAATTTTAGAAAAATATCAGCAAGAATCAATTACAGGAGATTAAATAATTCAATGAGGATGACTATCATTTTTATGATTCTTTATGCTGGTTCTCTTTTAATATTTTTTCTAGACACAAGGAAACTTTTCCTCTTAAGCTAAATATGACTTAAAGTAATTTGGTACCTTCTAACTTTGTAGGAAGAACTGAAACATTCATCTTATTCTCCCTACCTGATCCTTCCAGAGTTTGGAAACTCTTGGTGAGTATTCTTATTTTTGTGGCAATATAAGTATTTGCATAATTTCTATAAGATTCGATTTTGTTTATAACAGAACATAATTGAAAACATTTTTTGTAGTGCCAACACTTTGGTTGGAATACCCAATTTGAAAATGTTCATAAATTCAGAAATAAATAGACAAACTTTAAGGAACTGACTGATGTTATGGGACCATAAATGTCCTTGAAAAAAGAAACTAGTCCTTTGCCTATAGGTTTCTCAGTGGCTTTAGCAGATTAGTAGGGAAGGTCACTTCTTGGTGGCTGCAGGAACCTCAGGATATTTAGGAGACCTCAAGAAGAGAGCAATTTGCTCATATCTTTGGGCATTGTAGATGAGTCTGATGGTAATCCTTTGGCTTGGCTTCCTGGCAGCAAGAGGCCTTTAAAAGTTTAGTCTGAGACTCCTTATGAAAAAGTTTCAGCAAAACAGATTTAAAAGACCCTATATGATATTTCCAGATGACTCACGGTAAAGAATCTGCCGGCCGATACAGGAGACATACCGGATGCGGGTCTAATCCCTGAATCGGAAAAATCCCCTGAGGAGTAAATGGCAACCCACTCCAGTATTCTGGCCTGTAAAAATCCATGGAACAAGGACCTTTGTAGGCTATAGTCCATGGTGTCACAAAGAATTGGACATACATGGGGAAACAGTGTCAGACTTTATTTGGGGGACTCCAAAATCACTGCAGATGGTGATTGCAGCCATGAAATTAAAAGATGCTTACTCCTTGGAAGGAAAGTTATGACCAACCCAGACAACATATTGAAAAGCAGAGACATTACTTTGCCAACAAAGGTCCATCTAGTCAAGGCTATGGTTTTTCCTGTGGTCATGTACGGATGTGAAAGTTGGACTGTGAAGAAAGCTGAGCGCCGAAGAATTGATGCTTTTGAACTGTGGCGTTGGAGAAGACTCTTGAGAGTCCCTTGGACTGCACAGAAATCAAACCAGTTCATTCTAAAGGAGATCAGTCCTGGGTGTTCTTTGGAAGGAATGATGCTAAACTCCAGTACTTTCGCCACCTCATGTGAAGACTTGACTCATTGGAAAAGATTCTGATGCTGGGAGGGATTGGGGCCAAAGGAGAAGAAGACGACAGAGGGTGAGATGGCTGGATGGCATCACCGACTCGATGGAAGTGAGTTTGAGTGAACTCCGGGAGTTGGTGATGGACAGGGAGGCCTGGCATGCAGCAATTCATGGGGTCGCAAAGAGTCAGACACGACTGAGTGACTGAACTGAACTGAGCACCCACATACATACATATGATCTTTCACTATTCCTGTTGTGTGTAAGTCACTTCAGTTGTATGCAACTCTTTGCGACTCCGTGGACTGTAGCCCACCAGGCTCCTCTGTCTATGGGATTTTCCAGGCAAGAGTACTGGAGTGGGTTGCCATGCTTTCCTCCAGCGGATCTTCCCAACCCATGGATCAAACCCGCATCTCCTGTGGCTGTGGCATTGCAGGCAGATTCTTTTACCCTGAGCCACTTATGAAGCCCTTTCTTGCTGCAATTATGTAAATAAAGAGGACAAATTTGCTGAACTTAGAGTTAACTTGCCAACAAATTAGTCTTAATTTGGCTATCTTTCATTAAAAGGGGCTGCTTCTAGAGAGAAAAATTACATTTTAGTAATAAACCTTTGTGGCTATTACATTTAAATGCTGTGCACAGTCTTTTAACATTTTGTTTTCCGCCACTAACCTTAACTGGATCACGAATTCTAGTTCCCTCCTATTTGGAGACAACTCTTCAAACTAAAATTTTGAATTCTTCTCCCACCTTTCTGACGTGGAATCATTAAGAACTAGGACTTCCCAGGTGGCTCTAGTGGTAAAGAATCCTCTTGTCAATACAGGAGATACAAGAGATGGAAGTTTGATCCCTACTTCAGGGAAGATCCCCTGGAGTAGGAAGTTGCAACCCACTTCAGTACTCTTGCCTGGAGAATTCCATGGACAGAGGAGCCTGGCATGTTACAGTTGAGTTCATTTCAGTTCAGTCACTCAGTCGTGTCCGACTCTGTGACCCCATGAATCGCAGCACGCCAGGCCTCCCTGTCCATCACCAACTCCTGGAGTCCACCCTAACCCATGTCCATTGAGTCGGTGATACAATTCAACCATCTCATCCTCTGTCATCTCCTTCTCCTCCTGCCCTCAATCTTTCACAACATCAGGGTCTTTTCAAATGAGTCAGCTCTTTGCATCAGGTGGCCAAAGTATTGGAGTTTCACCTTCAACATCACTCCTTCCAAAGAATACCCAGGACTTATCTCCTTTAGGATGAACTGGTTGGATCTCCTTGCAGTCCAAAGGACTCTCAAGAGTCTTCTCCAACACCACAGTTCAAAAGCATCAATTCTTCAGCGCTCGGCTTTCTTTATAGTCCAACTGTCACATCCATACATGAGCACTGGAAAAACCATAGTCTTGACTAGACAGAACTTTGTTGGCAAAGTAATGTCTCTGCTTTTAAATAAGCTGTCTAGGTTGGTCATAACTTTCCTTCCAAGGAATAAGCGTCTTTTAATTTCATGGCTGCAATCACCACCTGCAGTGATTTTGGAGCCCCCCTAAAATAAAGTCAGTCACTGTTTCCATTGTTTCCCCATGTATTTGCCATGAAGTGATGGGACCGGATGCCATGATCTTAGTTTCCTGTTGTGTGTAAGTCACTTCAGTTGTATGCAACTCTTTGCGACCCCGTGGACTGTAGCCCACCAGGCTCCTCTGTCTATGGGATTTTCCAGGCAAGAGTACTGGAGTGGGTTGCCATGCTTTCCTCCAGCGGATCTTCCCAACCCATGGATCAAACCCGCATCTCCTGTGGCTGTGGCATTGCAGGCAGATTCTTTTACCACTGAGCCACTTATGAAGCCCTTTCTTGCTGCAATTATGTAAATAAAGAGGACAAATTTGCTGAACTTAGAGTTAACTTGCCAACAAATTAGTCTTAATTTGGCTATCTTTCGTTAAAAGGGGCTGCTTCTAGAGAGAAAAATTACATTTTAGTAATAAACCTTTGTGGCTATTACATTTAAATGCTGTGCACAGTCTTTTAACATTTTGTTTTCCGCCACTAACCTTAACTGGATCACGAATTCTAGTTCCCTCCTATTTGGAGACAACTCTTCAAACTAAAATTTTGAATTCTTCTCCCACCTTTCTGACGTGGAATCATTAAGAACTAGGACTTCCCAGGTGGCTCTAGTGGTAAAGAATCCTCTTGTCAATACAGGAGATACAAGAGATGGAAGTTTGATCCCTACTTCAGGGAAGATCCCCTGGAGTAGGAAGTTGCAACCCACTTCAGTACTCTTGCCTGGAGAATTCCATGGACAGAGGAGCCTGGCATGTTACAGTTGAGTTCATTTCAGTTCAGTCACTCAGTCGTGTCCGACTCTGTGACCCCATGAATCGCAGCACGCCAGGCCTCCCTGTCCATCACCAACTCCTGGAGTCCACCCTCACCCATGTCCATTGAGTCGGTGATACCATTCAACCATCTCATCCTCTGTCATCTCCTTCTCCTCCTGCCCTCAATCTTTCACAACATCAGGGTCTTTTCAAATGAGTCAGCTCTTTGCATCAGGTGGCCAAAGTATTGGAGTTTCACCTTCAACATCACTCCTTCCAAAGAATACCCAGGACTTATCTCCTTTAGGATGAACTGGTTGGATCTCCTTGCAGTCCAAAGGACTCTCAAGAGTCTTCTCCAACACCACAGTTCAAAAGCATCAATTCTTCAGCGCTCGGCTTTCTTTATAGTCCAACTGTCACATCCATACATGAGCACTGGAAAAACATAGTCTTGACTAGACAGAACTTTGTTGGCAAAGTAATGTCTCTGCTTTTAAATAAGCTGTCTAGGTTGGTCATAACTTTCCTTCCAAGGAATAAGCGTCTTTTAATTTCATGGCTGCAATCACCACCTGCAGTGATTTTGGAGCCCCCCTAAAATAAAGTCAGTCACTGTTTCCATTGTTTCCCCATGTATTTGCCATGAAGTGATGGGACCGGATGCCATGATCTTAGTTTTCATAAGGTCGCAAAGTGTCAAACATGACTGAGTGACTGCGCACAAACACTCCAAACTAACATTTTAGATTTTTTCTCCCACCTTTCTGATGTAGAATCACTGAGAACTAAAACTGACCTTTTTGAAAGCTGTTCAAGGTAATGTTGGGCAAATTGATGTAAACTGCCTGGAGATCAGCATAGCGGTTCATGCATGGACAGTCTTGGTGCCTGCTGCTGAGTGGCTGCTCAGAAAGATGACTGGAGACATTCCAATCACAAATTAACAAAGCCTATCAATATGTCATTGTCTCCATGTCTTCACTCCATCTGAATGTCCTTTGAGCTGGACATCTGGAAATCTTGGCTGGCTTTCTTCAGAACTCAGAAACCAGGATTATAATTAGCTCCAGTCAGTGTTGTTTTCCTTTAGTTTCCACAGAAATGCTTAGTTGCTCAGTCGTGTATGACTCTTTGCTACCCCATGGACTGTAGCCTGCTGAGCTCCTCTATCCATGGGATTTTTCAGGCAAAAATACTGGATTGGGTTGCCATTTCCTCCCCTTAGGGATCTTCCCTACCCAGGGATCAATCCCATATCTCCTGTGTCTCCAGAAATGCAGATCGATTAGTTGCCCACTGAGCCATTGGGGAAGCCCTTCCACAGAAATGCCTCTTATTAAGTACCTGATTACTTGTACTGCAGTTCTAACTTTGGGAGGCTGCCTTCATCACCACCTCTTGAAATGAGACACAGTCATTCGACTGAACTGAACTATTCTGGGGACTAAGAGACTGGTTCAGTAAGAGAAGCATCTACCAACTCAACTTCTGGACTGTGAATTTCTTGGAGAATTTTCAAAGGCTGGACTGAAGGTGATCAAAACAAGCCTCCACAAGATGTGCCACTTTGCATGTGGATTATTTTGAGCTAAAAGCTATCAAGACCCTGTAGGCAAGAGACACTTACACCCCTCACTTAACTACCTGGAAGAATTGAAATTGTGGGATGCAGGGTGCGGGGGGGGGGTGTTGTTTCTCAGAATGAGAATCACTGCCAGAGATAAATTTTATCTGAGTGACCCATCTGTATGGCACTTCACACATCTCACTAACAAACACTTGTTCTTCTTCCAATTGTCCTGAATATCTCCCTTCGAAGCCCCAGGCCTCTTTCCAGTCCCCTGGCTCAGAAGGACGTGTATACTTTATTTTGCCTACTGTCATTGAACTTCTGAAGTATGCGGGGTTCCTGATGTCTGAAATTATTTTCCTCCTCTTAATCTGTCTCATGTCTATTTGACTGTTAGACCAGCTGAAGAAACTCTGAAGGGTGGAGAGAGCTCTTCCCAACCTACTCCTGCATCTCCTCCCCCAGCCACATGCCATGCCCCACTCCCTTGATCTCCGCCTCCTGCCTGTGACTCTGCTCCAAGCAGGGGACGGGGAGCACGGGGCACCTGTCTGAGGACAACTCCAGGGTTTGGTCACAAGGTGCTGGGGAGGGTGGAGCCTTGGGTCCCAGATGACAGTGCTCTGCCGAGTAGTCACTGTGGCCACTTCTCCAACACTCAGTTACTGTATTGCCTGCCTATTTATGATTCCCGTGTCATGGGGAAGACACTGAGGTGAGGAGAGAGAAAAACAGAGTTCCCCCAGCCACATGCCATGCCCCACTCCCTTGATCTCCGCCTCCTGCCTGTGACTCTGCTCCAAGCAGGGGACGGGGAGCACGGGGCACCTGTCTGAGGACAACTCCAGGGTTTGGTCACAAGGTGCTGGGGAGGGTGGAGCCTTGGGTCCCAGATGACAGTGCTCTGCTGAGTAGTCACTGTGGCCACTTCTCCAACACTCAGTTACTGTATTGCCTGCCTATTTATGATTCCCGTGTCATGGGGAAGACACTGAGGTGAGGAGAGAGAAAAACAGAGTAGCTGGCCAACCAGAACTCAAACTGACTGTTCCCACTCAAACATAATGCCTGCTGGGGAGGGGGTTTCTGTTCTCCCCACCATAATTTTGGCATAATCTATAAAGTGCAGCAAGGATTAGGAAGGCAATTAAGAGGAGGAAAAATAGAGGTACCTAAGAGTGATCCTGAAGGCCACGTGGTGGACTGAACCCTGTATGTTCCCAGCTACCTCATTTAACATGACAGAAAAAGTCTATCATTCAAGACACAAATGTACCTAAAGTGCTGGGGTGGATGGACTTGAATACCTTTCCTGCCCCTCCTCCAGCCTCAGTAAAGAAGTAGAGAGGAGATGGGCAAAGCAGTTGGCCAGCTTCAGCTATGAAAAGAGTGGAAGGAGGAGCACAGGGACAGAAAGAGCCTGCAAGACCCAGCCTCACCCCAGCTCTCCTCCAACACCCTGGCCCAGGACCAGCCATCTCCCCAGCACCCTGTCCCCTCCAAACCTCCTCCAGGAAGCCCTCCAGGGTCTTCCAAGCACCTCCAGACCACCAGAAAAGATTCTCCTGTGGTCAGAACCACCACGGCCAAGTCCTATCTCCCCACAAGGACATCCTAGGGGCAGCACAACTCCTGCCCCTCACCTCCAGCACAGAGCCTGGCACAGAGTCAGGGTTCAGTGGCTGTTAACTGATGAAACCTTGAGAATGGGGTGCAGGCAGCCTCGCAGCCTGGAGAGAGGTGGGCCTGCTGTGCATGAGGAGAGTTACCTCTGTGGTCAGGCACTGGCGGGGCACGTACATCTCCAGCAGCCTAGTACCCAAACCACCCTATGGACAGACCTACGCGTGCCCACTGTACAGGTCAGGAGCCCGGGGCTCTGAGTCAGGCTGTCAGGGGGTGTGCACTGTCCTGCTCCAGGAGTGAGGGACTCGCTCACGCAGCAGGTGGAGATGGACTTGGGAGGAGCTGCTGAGCTGAGCTTTATATGCTGTGCTGTGGGTATCACCCATGTCGTCCATGGTAGAAGGGGAACAGCCATGTCCATGACAGTCACATCCCTGAGTTCTTTCCCTCAAAAGATCAAGAGGTCCTGCTTTGTTCCTGGAGCTGATCCAGCAAAGGACATAATGGACCCATGAAGCCTGTCTGGTGGGTGAGGAGGGTGTGGACCAAGCACACAGGTTAATACAGAAAAATATTCTTCAGTAAATGCTATGGAGGCTGGACGGGAGGCCCAGAGAAAATCTCTCAGAGACGAGGACATAAAGGAGGAATAGCACCTGCCAGACAGGAAGTGGGGGAAGAGGCTTCCCAGCAGAGGGAGCAGCACGTCAAAGGGCCTGACCTGGGAAAGGGTTCAACCTGCAGGGAGGCCCTGATCCTGCAGCTGTGGTGCTGGGAGGACGGGGCTCCTTCCAGGCCAGGAGCACAGAGGCCAGGACTCAGCAGAGGGAAAGGGTCGTGAGGATGGGCGGCAGTGGAGCTTCCAGCAGCTTCAGGATGGGCTGAGCAGAAGAGTGGGTGGGCGGTGAGGCCAGAAAGACAGGGGGAGACATGTGCTGGAGGGCCTCGGTGCAAGCTTCGGGTCAGGCTCCCAGAGGGCAGACACGGGAGCCATGGAAGGCTGGAAGCTAGAGGATGCCGGGGCCCTGCTGCTGTTGGGTGGATCTTGGCACCGGGTGCAGCCCAGGCACTCTTCCCATCAGGGCATCCTGAGCCCCCAGGCTGGTCACACGCCCTGGAGGACAGACAGCGCTGGTGCCACAAAGAACACGTGCAAATGGTGCTCGTGGGTCCATCTTGCAAACTCTCCGTAGCACAGAGTAGGGTCGGGCCGTTCTTTCTCTGGAACACCCAGCACAAGTCTTGCTTCACGCTCTCACGATTCATGATGGCCCAGATCAGGAAGAGGTCACAGGCTGCACACCCATGTGTGACACTGGGAACAAGCTGGCATTGCTGCAGGGTCCTGCCAGGACCATGTGTTCTCATGGTGCCCGGGCTCAGTGTGCAGTTCCTGGTGCATCTTATTGGAGCTGAACACGTGTGCACCCGCCCTTTCGCTTGACGACACTTTGCTGCCAGGAACCAAGGTCATGTGTCCCAGAACCTCAAGAAGCCTCTTCCACTGGACCACTGGGTATAACAGAGGCTGATCCAGAAAGAACCGCTCCTGTGCTGTAGCCTGTCCCTGCAAGGAAACGATACCTTCCCTTGAAGTGTCTTAGTCACTCTGCCGTGTCTGATTCTTTGTGACCTCAGGGACTGAAGCCCACCAGGCTCCCCTGTCCATAGATTTCTCCAGACAACAATACTGGAGTCAGTAGCCACTCCCTTCTCGAGGGGATCTTCCCTATCCAGGGACTGAACCCGGTCTCCTGCATTGCAGGCGGATTCTTTACCATCGGAGCCACCTACTGGTAAAGAACCTGCCTGTCAATGCCGGGGACATAAGGGGTTCAAGTTAGATCCCTGGATTGGACAGATACCCTGAAATAGGGCCTGGCAGCACACTCCAGTATTCTTTCCTGGAGAGTCGCATGGACAGAGGTCCTGGAGTCCATAGGGTCCCCAAGAATTGGACTTGACTAAAGCGATTTAGCAAGTACCCAGTGAAGGACAGTGAGCCCTGAGGTTCTTACAGAAGCTGCCCTAACTCTCCGGGAGCCTTCTGGTCTCCAGATCTGTGAGATAATACATGTCTGCTGTTTAAGACCCTCAATGGGAGGAAAGTGCAGGTCAAGTCAGGTCAGGTGGGTACCAGGGAGAGGATGGGAGAGAGAGGATGGAGACCTACTTGGAGACCGTGTTCTCCACATGTATTTGCTGGGGGAGAGGACATGGTGGCCAGAAGGGAGAGTGAGTCTCAGGTCTGGCAGTGATATTAAGAGCCACTCAGGCATTTGGGTTTCAGACAGAAGAGCCCACTCCCTTGCTCCTGAGCGAGGGGTACAGAGACCCCCAGGCAACACTCTGGCCCCTGCAGGTGCACCTCCATGCCAGCTGTCCTCTAGGAGGAGGCCCTGTGGTTGTCATCTCACATGCATTCCTTCATGGGGCCTCAGCTCCTCTAAGGGCATCCCATTTTGCAGATGGGCTGCTGAGACCCAGAGAGCTTAGTCTTCTTCCCAAGGTCACTATCCCTGATCCAGAAGTAATTTTGAGTTTCAGGCCTTCTTGCTCCTCCACTAGCTATGCAACCTCGGGTTCAGTTAAGTTCAGTTGCTCAGTCATGTCCAACTCTTTGCAACCCAAATAATTGCAGCACGCCAGGCCTCCCTGTCCATCACCAACTCCCGGAGTTCACACAAACTCATGTTCATCGAGTCAGTGATGCCATCGAGCCATCTCATCCTCTGTCATCCCCTTCTCCTCCTGCCCCCAATCCCTCCAAGCATCAGAGTCTTTTCCAGTGAGTCAACTCTTCGCATGAGGTGGCCAAAGTATTGGAGTTTCAGCTTTAGCATCATTCAATTGCAGTTGCACAAACACCCAGTTAATTCAGCTATAACACATCTACCCAGAGAAATGTTTACTTTCGGAGCCTCCAGGGTGTGCTTTAAATTTTCCCTAATTGCTATCCATTGAGTTCTAAGTTTAAACGCTGTTGTGATGGACTTAGGTCCTATTTCCATCCGGAGAAGTTCACAGCTATCAAAGGTAAAGTGCAGATTCTCAAATGACCTTAGCTGTGCTCTTAGGAACTGTTTTCTTTCTGCAGTGGAGGGAGTGAGATTCTCCTTGAATCTAAAAAGATGAGGTTTTCTTGGTGCTCATTTGGCTTCTCAGTAGAGCAAATGGATGATAAATGTTTCTCAAGGATCACAAAGATAGTAACACTCATGTTTTCGGCTAGAGAATTAGATTTCTCAACCACTCAAGCTGTAGGAAGTGAATTCTCAGGAAACCTCTTCAAACTGTGAGGGTAGCAAGCATTAAAATTAAAGCATTAAAATGATAAGGAAATTGAGTCAGAGGAAGATCAGTTTTAGAGGAGGAACAAGGAATAAAATCTAGCAGGCCCCATTCTCCGAGAGGGTACTAATTATGAAAACATCTTAATGAACATAACTTATTTATCCTGCTACTTCCAACCCCCTAATTATATATATTTTTTCCTGGATCATTTTTTGCCTGTCAGAGCATGATGAAGGAACACAATTGAGAATAAGAGGCAGGTTGGGAGGAGCATACTGACTCCAGGTTACCAATGCTTCTGCACTCAGGTCCACACCTCTCTGCATGCCAGGGCACACGCCCAGAAACCCCTTCCTTTCTCTCCTTGCCCTGGACCTCAGGAGCTCTCAGTCCTTGGAAGTGCCAAGATCACAGTACTTTGCCCTCTACATCTCCAATTCCTCATCACCTCCCACATCACATCCAGCACCTTCTCCGGATTGCAGTAAGTGTCCCTCTTGATAAACGAGGAAGCGGCCAGGAAAAGTTAAGAAGGGCTCCTCTCTCACCTGAATTTACACCAGTCTTCAGATGTGGGACCATTTCCATTCTATATTCCAAAGACATTTTTTTTTTTCAATTGCAGGACTAGAGTCTAAACTAGTCCAGTTGAAAAGTAATACCTAATGATCACACTCTGCTGCTGCTACTGCTGCTAAGTCGCTTCAGTCGTGTCTGACTCTGTGCAATCCCATAGACAGCAGCCTACCAGGCTCCGCTGTCCCTGGGATTCTCCAGGCAAGAACACTGGAGTGGGTTGCCATTAAAGACAATAATATAATAAAATAACAGACCAATACATAAAGAAGTAACATAGCACCTTGTGAACATTTAGGCATCTCTCAGCCAAAATCACTGCAGATGGTTACTGCAGCCATGAAATTAAAAGACGCTTACTCCTTGGAAGAAAAGTTATGACCAACCTAGATAGCATATTCAAAAGCAGAGACATTACTTTGCTGACTAAGGTCCATCTAGTCAAGGCTATGGTTTTTCCTGTGGTCATGTATGGATGTGAGAGTTGGACTGTGAAGAAGGCTGAGCGCCCAAGAATTGATGCTTTTGAACTGTGGTGTTGGAGAAGACTCTTGAGAGTCCCTTGGACTGCAAGGAGATCCAACCAGTCCATTCTGAAGGAGATCAGCCCTGGGATTTCTTTGGAAGGAATGATGATAAAGCTGAAGCTCCAGTACTTTGGCCACCTCATGTGAAGAGTTGACTTATTGGAAAAGACTGTGATGCTGGGAGGGATTGGGGGCAGGAGGAGAAGGGGACGACCGAGGATGAGATGGCTGGATGGCATCACTGACTCGATGGGCATGAGTCTGAGTGAACTTTGGGAACTGGTGATGGACAGGGAGGCCTGGCGTGCTGCGATTCATGGGGTCGCAAAGAGTCGGACACGACTGAGAGACTGAACTGAACTGAACTGAACAGGCAATAAAATACCAACTGAAATGCAAACTCTTGGAGGAGAGAAATTATATCTTATCCCTTTTTTTTTTTTGCATGTGGGTACTACCAGTTAGGCCTTTCCAGAGGGCTCAGTACCTATTCAGGAGACTAGGGTTTGATCCCTGGATCAGGGAGATCTCCTGAAGGACGAAATGGCAACCCCCTCCAATATTCTTACCTGGAAAATCCTATGAATAAAGGAGCCTGGTGGACTAGAGTGCATGAGGTTGCAAAGAGTCAGACACAACTACAAGACTAAGCATTACCTACCAGTTAACCTCCTGTTGGAAGTTTCCCTAATCGCTTCTTCTCTCCGAGGATGTCTTATACAGTCTTCTTTGCACTCACACAGTAGCCTATGTGAATGTCTATCATGGCACTTATCGCCACACAATAGGTATTCATTAGTGTTTGTTGAATTGAACATAATTGGGTATTTAACAGTAAAAATTAAAATTAAACTGACACCTGGAAAAAGCTTGAGAGTTGATGACTTCTTTGCCAAGAATTGGTATGAGCTATTCATGTGAAATGGAGGAAATAATCTAATTTCACTTTAATTCCCCTTTTAAATCACTTTAGAATAGTAGCCTGACCTTCTGATCCCAAGGCCTGAAGTAAAGTAGCCTAAAACCAAAGCAAATCAAACTAATGAACGGTGTTTATAATAACCCTAAGCACAAGAATTACTAACTCTTTGAGTTGGAAAAAGCTCTAGAGTTCATTTCAGAATCAGTACGTGAACATGTTTTGCAATATTCCTACCGGACAGTCAACCAACCTCCACCTGGATTCTCCTCACAGCGTCACGTCAGTCCTCCTTACAGGTCACCCCCCACCTTTGAATCCAAAAAGGGCTCACAAGCTCCTACTCATAGTGATAAAGATGAATCCCTATAATGCTCACGTTAGCCCTCCAGCAAAACACGGGCAAATCTTCTCCTGTTCTGTATGCATCCTCATTTGCTCAGTCATGTCCAGCGATTTTGTGACCCCATGGACTACAGCCTGCCAGGCTCCTCTGCCCATGAGATTCTCCAGGCAAGAGTACTAGAGTGGATTGCTATTTCTACCTCCAGGGGACCTTCCCAACCCAGAGACAGAACCCATATCTCCCGAGTCTCCTGCATTGGCAAGTGGGTTCTTTACCACTGAGCCATCTGGGAAGTCCTCTCCTATTCTACATGGTACTTATTTGAATAGTTCATGGCAAACATTGGATTTCTCCTTTTTTTTTTTTTAAGCATAATCATTATGTCCCAGTTCCTCCCTCTGATTCAAGAATTTCAGATCACATTCCATCATGGTCACCCTCCTCAAAACAAGCTATCCAATCTGTACATCTGGTATGACCTCAAAGACGCCATGGTTGCCAGAGATGTTCCATCATAAATTAAGACCATTCGAAACAGAGGCCACAGTCTTCAGCAGTACGTACTTGAAGGTTTCCACTGTTTGGAAACATTGCAAAACCCATTTCTGCTCGAAAGATGCTCTGTTAGATTTTCCTGCCCATCCAGCAACGGGCAGCCTGCAGAGCACATGGATGGACAGCCTGACTCTGAAAGGCTGCTTCACAATGGGATAATGCTGCCAGGGAGCCAGGTCAAGTGAGCATGACTAGATGGGTGGAGAGTCCAAGGAGGAGAGGGTGCTTGCTGTAATTTTGTTCTTCTTGCTTAGCATGAGCCCTGCCAAAGCCCTCACTCATTAATTCATTTATTCCAGAAATTATCTAATATTTAGATATTAAATAAATATTTTAAATTATCTAATAAAGCCTCTATTATTCCCTAAGAAGTTTTTATGAAAAAGTTAAAGTGTTAGCTGCTCAGTTGTGTCCAATTCTTTGCCACCCTATGGACTGCAGACCACCAGGCTCCTCTGTCCATGGAATTCGCCAGGCCAGAAGCCTTCAGTAAGTTGCCATTCCCTTCTCCAGGGGATCTTCCTGACCCAGGGATCAAACCCAGGTCTCCTGCATTGCAGACAGATTCTTTTACCATCTGAGCCACCAGGGAAGCCAAGCGTTTTGATAAATTTATTTCTTCATTTATTTATGGCTGTGCTGGATCCTCCTTGCTGCATGGGGTTTTCTCTAGTTGCAGTGAGCAGCCTTCTCATTGCAGAGCCTTTTCTTGCTGCAGAGCACGGGCTCTAGAGCGTGTGGGCTCAGCAGCTGCAGCTCCCAGGCTCCAGAGGGCAGGCCCAGTAGTTGCGCATGAGCTTAGTTGCCCCGCGGCAGGTGGGATGGAACCCAGGTCTCCTGCCCTGGCAGGCCGATTCTTTACCATGGTGCCACCAGTGAAGCCCTATTGCCTGAACACTTCACTCAGATATAGAAAGAATAGAACAAAGAGCAAAACACATACAATCATTGCCCTCACAGTCCAGTAGGAGAGATGCCCATTATACAAATAACCCACAGATATAGGATGGGATGCTGTAGTCAGCGCTTTGAAGGAAAATCAATGGGTGCAATGAAATGGACAAAAAAGGGACCAAATTTAGACTGGAGGGCACAGCGAAGGCCTGTTTGAACAAGGGAGCTCAAAGGCGAGTCCTGTAGAATGGATGCAATTTAGTCAGCCTGAGAAGGGGAGAAACATCCTGGGCAGTAACCCGCATATAGTACCAACCTGAGATGGGACAAGAACTCGGTGAACAAGTGAAAATGGAGAGGAGGTCAGTGCAGCTGCAGAAACATGACCAAGGAGTAACAGGGCAGGCTGGGGCTGGAGGAGCAGGCAGGGGCGGCTATGCTGTATTCAGGCTCTTTTTGAATTCATTTTCACAGCGATGGAAAGCTACTTATGGGCTCTGATGGAGGGGGTGACATGATTGATTACCAGCTCGGGAACCAGAGGCTTCCGGAGCCTTCCTCATGTCGGATGAGTAAGCTCCGGCTAGACACAGAGTGGTTTTGTGTCCAGACAATTTGTCTACCCTAACCTGTCTCGCTTCCCCGCCACAGGTGTGACCCATTTATAAAACGCTTTTTTCTCTTTTGAAATTCAAGCCATCTCTTCTGCAGATGTGATCACAGTGTAAATAATCTAGCACCCACTCTGCTACAATGGAATTCAGGAAACCGTGTCATGAAACACGGTTTGGTCCCAATTCCCAGTCATTTGGGGCATGCTGCCTCAAAAGGACACCTGATACGCCAACACAGCTCATCCCCAAACGATACAGCTCAGACCATTAACAAAGCACTTCCTCTCAGAGGGAACTCGAATATCCTCGGAGAGCATGCGATTTGCTGTGTTTCGTTAATAAAGGAACTTGTAATGCAGTTGCAGATCTGTATCTAGAAAAGGCTGCACTGTGGTTTTGTCGAGTTGGGCAAGGAGAGGCACTGGTTTTAGTGCTGATCAGGATCAGCTCACGTGAAATTTGTGAAACAGGAAGTCTGGAATGGCACCCCACTCCAGTACTCTTGCCTGGAAAATCCCATGGACAGAGGAGCCTGGAAGGCTGCAGTCCATGGGGTCGCTGAGGGTCGGACATGATTGAGTGACTTCCCTTTCACTTTTCACTTTCATGCATTGGAGAAGGAAATGGCAACCCACTCCAGTGTTCTTGCCTGGAGAATCCCAGGGACGGGGGAGCCGTCTATGGGGTCACACAGAGTCGGACACGACTGAAGTGACTTAGCAGCAGCAGCAGCAGCTTTTAAGGAACACTCCAGAATGGAAAGCAGTTATTTCAACCCAAAGGAATGAGACACTCTATCACAAACATATTCACTAAAGATAAACAAGAGGCTGCCCATGATTTAAAAGCATGTCTAGAAAGCAGATGCTAGGTCATCAAGAATGAAAGCCACCTCTGGGCAGCACCAAGAAGAAGAGTTAGAATATCAATAAAAATAAGGACACAACTTCTATTTTCTCCTTTTCGTCAGAGACCCCCACTGTGGAATCTATATGAGAAGAAATATTATGCCTTTTGACAACAGAGAAAATATACACAGAGCAGCTAAAAGGCTCCCCTGGAGTCACATTGGCTTCCCAGGTGGTGCTAGTGGTAAAGAACCTGCCTGCAAACACAGGAGACATAAGAGACATAGGTTCCATCCCTGGGTCAGGAAGATTCCCCTGGAGGAGGAAATGCCAACCCACTCTGGTATTCTTGCCTGGAGAATCCCATGGACAGAGGAGCCTGCGGGGCTACAGTTCATGAGGTTGCAAAGAGTCAGAGCAACTCAGCACACTACAGTCACGTGGCCCGTTTTTGAGAACACTAGGTTTTGACTTCCGGTTCATTTCCTGCCTACAGCCATGCTGCCTGTGTGGAGAGACAGTAGTACGAGCTAGCTGCTCTGGGACTCATTTACATGTTCTCGTGTAATCTCCACCATCAGACTGCAAAGTTGGCATGACTGTTCCCACTTGATGGATCAGGAGCAGTGTAAAACGCTTTGCCTGGGGCCTGTAGCCAGTGAGTGCTGGGGCTGGTACTGGGAGCCAGGGTTGCCTGTCCACAAAGCATATGCTCTTAAGCTGTCCTATTGCCACCCAGCTTCCAGATAAAAAGGCTAGCCAATTTTTCCTAACCCAGATAGGAAGACTGAGCCATTTCCTCACATGGGCCGTAACAGAGACAGGCCAAGGATTAAGGAACTGGTAATTGGCATGTCCAAAGTGGGGATTCTGTGTAGGAAAGACCAGGTCTATGGGACAGACAAGAGAAGGGATATGATAAAAATCTGTATATTGACAAAGCCAAGGACATAAGGAACACAGGCTTGCCATGAAATTCAGAAGGGGATTGTTGGCAGGGTATGAATTATTTCATTTAACTAGCATAATTACTCAGCTTAGATTTTGTGATCACTGCTTTAGAGGCTCAAGAGCATTGACTGACTATGTGAGATCACAAAGCTAGAAACCTTTGGAGCTAAGATCTGTTGGTCTGAAACCAAGCTCAAGCTCTAAAGGGTAAAGGAATTAGGAGAATCCCACGGACAGAGAAGCCTGGTGGGCTATAGTCCATGGGGTTGCAAAGAGTCGGACACGACTGAGCGACTTGACTTACTGACTTACTTAAGTGAGAGAAAGGATTACTTGAGATGGCAAGAGTCAACTTCAATCCTTTATCTTAGGCCATAGAATAGTGTGAAACCATCAAAAAACTGAAAAAAGACCCAGCTGAATCATTGTTGAAGGCACCATAAAAGGTGTCTCAGAAAGCTGGGGATGTTTTACAGGACCCCCTGCAATCCTGTAAATTAAAATCACTGAAGACAGCCATGTCCTCACTAGGCAGCCCTTGGCATTGTACTAGTACCCTGCTTGCTTTCTGAACTCTGTACTTTAGCTCAGTCAAGGGACTCCTTCCTCAGCGGGGGACCTTTTCAGTCAGCTTGGACCCAACCCACTCCTAGAGCAGACCCAATGCCAGAGCAGCAGTGTGGACGATTAGAAGATGCTTATGTCATTTAGTCCGACTCTTATGCTTTACAGATAAGAGACTGAAGAAACTCAGATCTGTTTACTAAGCAGTTGATGTCAGGCACATACTAGGAACTTGACATACATTTATTCTAAACCCCACAGTGATCTGAGAAGAAAGTATTGCTTCCTTCATTTTGCAGATTACTGGAGAGATACAGGAACGTGAGATAACTTGATCAAGGCCGTGCAGCTTACAGGCAGTAGAGTTCAGATTCCAATTTACATTGCAAGAACCCGAAGTCCATGTTACCTCTCCCTCTCTCCTGAAATCTCTTTTTCTGCCCTGGAGGCCCCAACCAGTGCATGAAGCCAGAGTTTTCAGAACTGCTTGGATCACCATAGATTCCCAGGGTTGCTCCAATAAACAGAGTTAACCTCTTGTAGGCAAGGATCTTCCTGGATCTTCCCTGGTGGCTCAGATGGTAAAGAATCTGCCTGCAATGCAGGAGATCTGGGTTCAATCCCTGGGTCAGGAAGAACCCCTGGAGGAGGGCATGGCAACCCACTCCAATATTCTAGCCTGGAGAATCCCATGGGCAGAGGAGCCTGGCGGGCTATAGTCCATGGGGTTGCAAAGAGTCAGACACAATTGAGCAACTAACACTTTTTTCAGGCAAGGATCACACCTTCCTCTTTGAGCTTTCCACTTTCTGCACTGAGTTCCTGGGGAACTCAGGATGTGCATTTGTAAAAGGCACCCTTCCTTGTTGGTAGGATGGAGATCGATCAGCAGAGGTCACATGGAGCCAACCTCAATCCTGGGACAGGTGACTAAGGAAAGATTTACTGAGCAACTTTCTGTAAGAATCCTAGTGAGTTCTGACAACTCTGTAGTCCTACCAGCCAGTCCTGAAGACACACTGTGCTCCCCAAATGGAGGAGACAAAGAAGCAAAACAGTCAGCTGGCAGCCAGTGGAGGTCTCCTGCTTCTCTGATGGTCTGTTCAACGGGGAGCCTGAGACAGCCTCCCCGCCTTCCACCCATCCCCAAGACAGGTTACATTTGCACAAGGAAAGCACACGCATCACGAGCTGCTCTCAAAAGGGCCTTGGTGGTGAAAGTCACTCATGACCCACTTTTATATGAGAGTCTGACATTTGGGCAGCAGAAAAGAAAGAAATCAGTTTGAGCCAATGACATTTCTATGGGAAATGAGTGAGTAAAAGTGGCAGTTAACCCTGCGGTGGCCTCATTGTTCCTCTCTCATGATGGGGAACACTAGGACCCCCGAGAGGAGGGCTGGGAGAAAGGGGGCTGCCACCTGTCGCTAGGAATGACATCACAAGCGCAGCAGGCGCCAGCACTCTTTGGGCAGCTTGAGTGCACGTCGTCAGTCACACGGGCTCCTCCGCAGCCCCGATCACCAAGGGCTCAGCCGTCAGCGCTCCGGCTTCAGGATTCCAAGGGATTTGCCAAACACCCGGCCTGCATCCTAAGAGGACTTGGCCAGCATCCAAAATTAGCTCGGAGGGGAGGGATGAGCGTGGTGTGGGATGATCTCTAAGTTTTGTGGAGTTTTTTTTTGTCTCTGTTCTGTTTGTTTACAAGCCTGCAGGGGTTAAGGAGGCAAGGGGAAAGGGTATAAGAGGTTGAAAAGAAGAAGAAAAACTTACCTCATCCCATGTAATGGGAACAGGAAAAAGTGTAATAGTAAAGAACAAATCTGACTCCATATTAGATTTATCCCTTTCCCTTTAACCATGGTGCTTTGTTGCCTGTGCTTAGTCATGCTGACTCTGCACTTGTAAAAGAATGTTGCCTATAGACTACATAGGGTAGCCTGTTGGCGAGGCTCTGACCTTTAAGAGTATAGCACTTTTCCACTGGAGGGGGGTGGCCATGAACCACCCGTTTCTTTGCAGGACCATGCAACAAACTATTCTCTGCCTCAAACGTTCACATTTTGATTTGCTTGGCTTCACTGTGCATCAGGCACACAAACTTGCATTCAGTAACTCCGTAAAGAGAGGTCCCATGAAATGCTTCCTTTTAACATAACTGCTGAAGTCCACTTCAGAGTTGTATTTTATTTTCTTTTAACTTTAATTGCTAGAAAATTCCTTTAGGAATTAACTGCCAATGGATGAAGATTAATATATATAAAATAGACAGCAAGGTCATACTGTATAGCACAGGGAACAATATTCAGTATCTTGTAATGACCTATAATGAGAAAAATCTGAAAAATAATGTGTGTGTGTGTGTATGTGTATGTATGTGTACTTGTATAATTGAATTACTTTGCTATACACCAGAAACTAACACAACACTGTAAATAAACTATACTTCCCTGCTGGCTCAGACAGTAAAGAATCTGCCTGCAATGCAGGAAACCTGGGGTTGATCCCTAGGTTGGGAAATCCCCTGGAGAAGGGAGTGGCAACCCACTCCAGTATTCTTGCCTGGACAATTCCAGGCAAGAGGAGCCTTGGAGGCTACTGTCCATGGGGTTGCAAAGAGTCAGACACGACTGAGCAAGTAACACACACATTTCAAGTAAAACAGTAATAGAAAAAGAATCAACGCCAATGGTGCAGCAGTCAGATGAGACCCCCTGTCTATTTGGAATCGCAGGTGTTAGTGCTCCCAGGGGAGTCTCAGGCATCACCGTCCTGTTTCCGGGTGAGCAGCACACTCTGGCGCAGAGAGGCTTGGCTCGGTCCTGACCCTCTGCTGCCGTGAGCTAGTGTTCCCCAGAGCAGGCTGCTCTTCCTCCTGGGCACAGCTGGACTAGGCTGCCTGGTCCCCTGGAGTGTGAGGACATGGGCTGTAAGCCCCTTGGAGGCTGGCCCGAGGACGCCTTTCTGTGCCCTGGCCTCACGCTCTCTCCTCCTCTGCTGGCTCATTGCACTCAACATTAAGGCTGGACGGTGAGTTCAATTCTCCTACCTTCCCCGTCCTGCTCTCAGAACAAGTTACACCAGCAGCCTGTCCCTGAAGGATATATTTTCAATACCCCTCAAATTCCTCCTTAACTACAGATGAAAGATAAAATCTGGCTAGGCAAACTATTATATATAGGATGGATAACCAAAAAGGTTCCAGAGTATATAGCACAGGGAATGATATTCAATGTGTGCTAAGTCACTTTAGTCGTGCCTGACTCTCTGTGACCCCATGGACTGTAGCCCGCCAGGCTCCTCTGTCCATGGGATTCTCCAGGCAAGAACACTGGAGTGGGCTGCCATGCCCTCCTCCGTGGGATCTTCCCGACACAGGGACTGAACTGACGTTTCTTATGTCTCCTGCATTGGTGGGTGAATTCTTTACCACTAGGATGGAGAACCAACAAGGCCCTATTGTATAGCACAGGGAACTAGATTCAATATCCTGTGATAAATCACAATGGAAAAGAATATGAAAAAGGATATACACATGTATACTGAATCACTCTGCTGTACAGCAGCAATTAAGACAACACTGTATATCAACTATACTTCAATAAAATTTAAAAAGAAAAAATAAAATCTGGATAAATGAATCCATCAAGTATTATCTGTTTCCCTGCCAAATTAACACCTTGATCAGTTAAATCATCAAACACAAATGTTTTACCCAGACTCCTCTCAAGCTTGAGGTTCTTAGTTCACTGCTTTTACTACTTTCATAACTCAGTCTCTTTCTCAGCCTCTTTTTAGCAGGATGTTGCCAACAGGCAGTGTCATAAAATTTGCATCAAATGAGGCAGAGGTGTTTCAGAACAGAGTGCTAAAAGGGAAAAGATAAGCTTGGAGCGCAAGCAATTTCTGAGGTGAAACAAAGAGAAGACCCACTTTGAGAAATCTACCTCTCTCACCCAGAGAAAATGTCAGCATCCTCAGAAGAGCTTGGCTCTTCAGGCAGAAATGGAGTGGTTCTCAAGGTGGCCAATGGAGAGGAAAGAGAAGGCAAGGACCACAGCGGGTCAGAGAGGAGACCACGTGCGCACAGCTCGCTTCCCTGCCAGTTTGAAGCTGCGGTCAGGAAATGAGAACACGAAGCTCCCGCTTGATTGATCTCTGGTTATTCCCTTAATTTTTAGGGGTTCAGTGACCAGCAACTGAGGTGACACCGTTTCCTTCACAGTTAAGTGGAGGAAGGTCATGGAAACCCAGAAGAACTCTCCTGGGTCTTCTTTGGGAACCATGTCCACTGCTATCACTAGTGTTCCCTAGCTTGAGTATTTATCTTCTCTCTCTCTCTCTCTCTTTTTTTTATTAATTAGAAAGAGAAATCTTACTGTCAGTAGAACCAGAAAAACATAACTACAGTTGGTACTAGTTACATTTTTAAAACTGTTATTTTTACTGGAGTTTCTCGTCTGTACTTGACAACATCACACTGTGAGATGCATTGTGAGATCTGGACAAGCATTCCTCTCTGGCGCAGCAGAGAAGGCATGAGGTCAAGAGGGCGGGGCTGTGCTTTCAAACCAAATACCAGCATGCATCTGTGGAAGGTTCGCAAGGAAACAATTTATTTTTGAGGCAAACAGAGACTCTTCTAACCTCTCCCGTCTCACAGTATCAAAACGATTTTGATCGTAGAACATAACTGGATAAAAATGTCCCAACAAACTCTTGGGAAGTCTGAGCAGAAATCAGCAAGCAACTGTCTTGGATGACAAATGGGACAGATACGACTCCTTCCTGAGGGTTTTCAGGACACAGATTTCAGACCAAACACATGGCCAAATTATAAAACTGTTCCTTCTTCATCCAATCTAACACTGCAAACACAATCCCAAACAAATAACCAGTCCACTCTGGTTGGGAACGAAGGTGGATGCGGATGGGGACGAAAGACCAGTGGAGGAAGAGGAATTCATAAAAGCACTCAGACAGCAAACAGATAAGTAATCTAGTATTTGCATATTTTATGGAAGGAAGATGTTTTCCTGAAGGATCAGAAGTTAAGCTAATGATCAGAATTCTGAGAGAAACGTCTATATCAAATGCATTATATATTTCATGTTCTCATCCATAAGCTAGAATGGTAATTTTTATTCTTTAAAGAAATATAAAATTTCTCTTAAAAAGTGTATGTGCGTGTGTTGTGTGTGTGCAGGGTGGGGTAGGAAAGACACATTTGCCAAGTGCAGATAATATGTTTTATCTCTGTTAACTCAGTTCACAGAAGAATAAAAAGTGAATTTAAAGATTTGAGAGTTGGGTTAAGAAATGGCACACCAGTAATCCATCACACATTTATTTCACAGACATTGATTAGAGTTTCCTGCATATTAGGCAGCAGCAGAAGAACTAATGCTAAACAGACTATGTCACTACAGTCATGCAGCTTACAGTTTGATGGGAGGGTCAGATATGGGAAAATAGCTTGTTATTACTTAAAGGGAACAGATTGAAAGTGCTAAACTACCCACTCTACACACTAACACTACAGGAGCAGCGAGGAGTGGGTGGATCGATCACTGTGAAGAGGAAACAAGAGAAGAACCCAGTGGGGCTTTGCAGGGTGAGTAGGAGTCTGCCACGCAGGGAAAGGACACGCCACGCTGAACACACCCTTAGTGCGGAAGCATGGAGAGGAGGACCAGTATGTACACCAGAAAACACAAGCCCAGGCATGGCATGAGGCGTGTCAGGGCTGGGAACGGGACAGAGACGCTAGGATCAACAGGAGAGAAGGCAGAGAAGGCCAAAGTATAATCGTTCCTGGGACAGTTCTTGATACTGTGAGAAGCAGGGCTTTGGGCTTTGGTAACAGAGAGCCAGCGGCGAGTTTAGAATCTCCGAGTCATATGAGCTTATCTGTTTTTGAACCACAACCAGGAGGCTGGACTGGAGGGGAAAAAAAAGAATCAGCTGACGTTGGATGACAACCAGTAAGAGGAAACAGATTCACGCAGCAGGAGCGAGAGTCTGTCGGATGCGATGAGTGGTGCTGTGTGGGAAGCAAGAGATGGAGCGCTTAGGATGGTCAGATGCCTGTTTTAAAGTTTGACCTAATGAGTGGGTGAATGTGCTGTTTCTCAAAAAAAGTAATGAGTTTTGACTGGTTGAACTTCTGGACACACTGGATACCGCCTGTACGTGAGAAATCCTGATAGAGCAGTGAGTACTTAGGTCCCCAGCTCAGGAGACAGGGCGGGGCAGTATCTCTGGGAGCCGGTCAGCATCTACCCTCCTCCTGAACTGTAGGTCCGCCACTCCATGCAGTGACTTCCTCCAGCTCCCCACCGCCACAGAAGCAGGTAGAGACTCCTTACTCCAGCTTTCAGAGACCTCTGTCTCAACCTCTCTTTCCAGTCTTCTCTCTCTCAACCTAGATGCTCAAGCCAAGAAAACCACGCCTCCATTTCCTGAGCACACCCTCACGTGTTTGTGTTTCCCAGCGTTGGGCTCCCCTCCTGCCCACAGTCACTGCATTGGCTGAAATCAGACCCATTTCAGGTTTCAACCCAAACCCTATCTTGGTACTCCTCCATAATAAACAGTCTCCTCTTCCTGGGGCTCCTGGAAGCTGCAGTTCACACCTCTGATGCGAGTCTTGCCTCCTCTAGACTGGCCCGTCACTGTCTCCTTAAGTCACTCCCCAACACTGGACTGGAGTTTATCCGAGCAGGGTTATCCCCACAGGATGGGCTGCATCAAGGCGTGCAGGCTCCTTGGGCTTCGAGCACAGACGTCCTTTGCTCTGCTCCTGGGAACGCAGTCTTGCTATCACATCGGAAGCTGAAAGCTTCAGGGCTGATCGCTCGGGCCCCAGCGGGGAATAGTGAATTCAGGATGATGAGATGAAACATGACAGATGACTTAGCGGACTGACAAAATTGCAAAGATTAGACCTTCCTTCTTTCCTGGTGTTCATCCGACTTCTCTACTTGTCATGACCCTTTCCTGCCATGCCTGAGCATGGAGACTTCTGTGTGTGGGGCCCCAAAAGAGGGAAAATGTTTTCTGTGGAAATTTAAGTGTGAGGTTTTCACATTTATGTACCCATTAGATACTTTGGAAAAAAAAAAAAGGATTATTGGCACTTGTGTGAAAACAGAACCACGTGTGACCCAACTGTGGCTAAATTCAGGCTGTGACCTCAGCTGTCAACAGTTCAAGGTCCTTCCAGGAAAACACATAACTTGACCTCTAATTATCAAGGAACTATTCTAGAAAGGAATCAGGTTAATGAGGGGTGGATCTCACAGCAGAGACAGGCTCTTCTTTGTAAATTCTCTCATCACCCAAGAGTTAGAGGTGCTGAAGCAAGCAAAAGATGCTTCCCGCTCCCCAACAGCTGCCTCTCGTCTCTGCTGTTTGCAAGGATGCTCCTGATAATGGCTCCCTGGCATAAGGTACCCAGCTCTCACTTCATATTAGTTGACAAGATACTAGCAAAGGAGATTCTTGGTGCCAATAGGAAAGATTATGTCCTTAGATTCTGCTCATAAAATATAGCTCCTTCTATGTTTAGACCAGTCAATGTTAGTTGATATTAATAGTATCCCAATAATTATAGTAACAGTAATAATATATTGATATACAGGTAGAAGAAACACAGATCATCTGCTTAGCTACCGAGAAAGCCACTTTTTTTGGTATAATAACCACCCACATTCACGGATATGTAAGGCATGCGTCTTACATCTGCCTGAAGAGCTTTTGTCTGTCAAACAAAATACAAAGATTCTTTGTGTCTCTCTGTCTTATAATTCCTTTCTCACAATCTCTGCCTGGACTCTATAAATAGCTGGTACTTATTTTAGTAAAAAATTAGATGCAGATTTATCGATCATTTCCAAAATGCCTCTATTCCCTCCCCAGTTCTTTCTGAAGCACTCGCTTTTTCAGTTTCTAAAGACAAATGAGTTGTCCCCCCAACATGAATTTCTTGCCTCTTCCAAACAGATCAGTGGAGATGGGAACGTTTATTGATGGGAGTGGATGAGTGGACGTGTGTCAACATGCTGTAAAAGTAGAGAGAAGAAAAGACTCCCTTGCTTCCGAGGAGCACTGCCAACCACACTCCAATGCCCACCCATTATGCTTCAGAACCCACATGTGAAACTGTCTGCATGACTAGGGGGTCCTCGGAGGCAGGACGTGGATCTTGCAATTGAATTCACTTCAAGACTTTGCCCAATGGTAACAGCATCTCTCATTCAGAACTGCAGGGCAGTTCCAGATACATCGTGGACCATAGCCAGGGTTTTATCAAGTTTACCTTATGGATATTTTTTGCGTACGCTTGACTCAGATGTCAAGAAGGACTGATGATGAAGCTGAATTGCAAAGAGATCAAACCAGTCAATCCTAAAGGAAATCAATCCTGAATACTCATTGCAAGGACTGATGCTGAAGCTGAAACTCCAATACTTTGGCCACCTGATGCGAGCTAACTCATTAGAGAAGACCCTGATGCTGGAAAAGATGAAGGCAGGAAGAAAAGGGGACAACAGAGGATGAGATGGTTGGATGGCATCACTGACTCAATGGCCATGAGTTTGAGTAAGCTCCAGAAGTTGGTGATGGACAGGGAGGCCTGGTGTGCTGCATCCATGGGATCGCGAAGAGTTGGCCAGGACTGAGCCACTGAACTGAACTGATCAAGTATTTACAAAAATGAAGTGCCCAGACGTGTGTGTGTATGTGGGTGTGTGTGTGTGGGGGTGTGTGTAGCAAGAGTAATGTAGTATTTTTTTAAAGATTTACCTTTATTAGGTCTGTTGATTCTACTCTCTTTGCCATGGGACCTAAATATTGAAGAAGCCCCACTGTGAAGACAGCTGTTGCTGTTTAACACATAATCTAGAACAAGATATATTTTATGTGCTTATGATTTTGGAGAAAAATTTAGGTGAAAGCTACATGATGAAAACTTTTCAGCCCACGAGGTCGGTGGCAGGCTAAAGCTGTTGTTTACCTTTGTCCCAAAGCCGTGAAAGCCAGAGCAAGGAAACGAGAGCTCCAGGTTAAGAGCACAGTTTAAACCACTGCCTGAGACCCAGGCTGCTCATCCCCTGCTTTCTTCTTAGCATAATGCTCACTCTCCCAGTAATTACCATCGCTCTCACAGAGGAACCGCTATGAGCAGACAGCTCTCGACCACGCTGGAAACAAGGTTTCATTGGCTGGCAGGATGTAGCAGGGGCGCGCAGGATCGCTCTCTGTGGGGCTGAGCATCATTTTGGGTCTTAGTGGACAGGCCTCTGCTCACAAACTCAGAATGACAAGGCTGTCACATCATCCAGGCCCTGCTGGCGTCTGCCACCCCTCCCCACCACCACCACTTGAGAAGATGTCAAAGAAAATGAAATGCTCTTGAGATCTTTATTCAGGCCAGACTCTAACGTTAATGAGGAAATCATCTCTTTCATGAGTTTAAAGAAACCGTTATAAACCCCGCTTCCCTGATTGCCAGCACAAATGTTCATATATTTCAAATCGATTTTTCTCAGGTTAGATGCTAAGTACTGTGTGTTACCATGTAAGTGTGGAGTTTAAAATACAAAACACAAGAGTGAATATAACAAAATAAAAACAAACTCCCAGACACAGAGAACAAACTAGTGGTTTACAGAGGGGAGAGGGAAGGGGAAGGGACAAGACAGGAGTAGGGAGTAAGGAGTACAAGCTAGTCTGTATGACATGAACCAGTCATGAAGATACACAGTAAAGGAACATTGGCAGTAATTTATAATAACTTTACATGGAGTATAATCTATAAAAATTTTGAATTAGTTTGTTGTACGCCTGAAACTACTATAACATTGTAACCCGACTATAGTAAAAGTAAAGTCAAGTCGCTCAGTCGTGTCCGACTCTTTGCGACCCCATGGACTGTAGCCTATCAGGCTCCTCCGTCCATGGAATTTTCCAGACAAGAGTGCTGGAGTGGATTGCCATTTCCTTCTCCAGGGGATCTTCCCAACCCAGGAACCAAACCTGGATCTCCCTCATTGCAGGCAGACGCTTTACCATCTGAGCCACCAGGGAACCCGACTATACCTCAATAAAAAAAATATACTGTTTTTATGTTAAAAAATAATACAATACAATACGTAAGCTACAGTGATACATTGTACAGCACAGGGAATACTGCCAATATTTTATAACAACTTTAAATCGAGTATAATCCATAAAATTTTTTAATCACTGTTATACACCTGAAACTAACATAATACTGTAAATCAAATATATTTCAATTTTTTAAAACCACTTTGAAATAACTAAATAACAAGAAATCCAGTGAGTCATTTGGGCTCTTTATTATATTTTACTCATACTTATGTGGAGGACACTACAGTTTATTAGACAGTGGGAAAAAATCCTAAGTGGTACGCACAGCATCCAAACCACCAGGGAAACCCCACTGCTACACTAAGCCCGCCCTAATTCTCTTTTCATGTTTTCCATATGCCACCTGGAAAATACAGCCATATTCTCAACAGGTGGCTCTGAGAGCCTCAAGAAAGAGCTCTAAACTTGGCTGCTGCCCTTTTCATTTTGTTTGTTTTCCAAGCGCCTTTGCAACATTCTTCAAGGAGTCCTATGTAAGAGCAGCATCTGTGTATAATGAGGTCGGTGTCCACGCGAACCGGCTCCAGGCTGAGTGCCCTGAGCCGCCCCTGGCAGGTGCTCCACGGCCCCACTCAGCTGCCCCCGCAGGCCTCCTCCTCTCTGCCAGTCATCAGCCATCACTCACGTTTCGGGAACAAGGCCGTCCACTACCATCAGCTTCACACCTTTTTTATTTTCCCTTTAGGCTCCAGGCTTTGCAATAGGGAGTCCAGCCGAGGTAGCAGCCCTCCTAAGATGTTACTCTACACTGACACTCGACTATCTTTCCTCTCAGAACTTTTCACTGGCAAAATCAGGGCGATGATGAGGAGCCTGAGGGAAACAGTAAGACAGTATCTGTGAGCATTCTTAGAAAGAGGAAGTGAAAGGAGAACGCTTCACTGACGAGGCCCAACTTTGTAACAGATGGGAGTGCATCCGGCGCTTAGCGGCTTAGTCGTGTCCAGCTCTTTGGGACCCCGTGGACTGCAGCCCTCCAGCATCCTCTGTCCATGACATTCTCCAGGCAAGAACACTGGAGCGGGTTGCCACTTCCTTCTCCAGGGGATCTTCCCGACCCCGGGGTCGAACCTGCATCACAGGCGGATTCTTTACCCACTGAGCCATCAGGGAAGCCCATAACACATGGGTTGGAAGGTAGTTTTCCTTTCTGCACTAACAATGTCACCCTCATTTGGGAGCAGAAATTTCAATGTTCAACACAATTGTGTTACACTGAGAACTTATGTTATTACATTCCCTAGGCTCTGTCCTCCAATAAGGATGAACAGCAGAAATAGCATGGAGTTGGGAGACAGGCTATCTTGGATTTACATCTGAGCTCTGCTGGGTGATCTTGGGCAAGCAAATTCACCTCTGTGAATTTCAGTATTCCCAACTGTAAAACAAGGCAGGGAGAGCTAGCCAGACTTCCCTCAGTGAGTATTATATAAGCATGCTTAGGTGTTTTAGGTTCATTTCTCTTCCATAAACTCCTTAGTTTGATACATAGCACGAGAATGCTGCTGCTGCTAAGTCGCTTCAGTCCTGTCTGACTCTGCCGACCCCATAGACGGCAGCCCACCAGGCTCTCCCGTCCCTGGGATTCTCCAGGCAAGAACACTGGAGTGGGTTGCCATTTCCTTTTCCAATGCATGAAACGGAAAAGTGAAAGTGAAGTCGCTCAGTCGTGTCTGACTCTTTGCGACCCCACGGACTACAGCCCACCAGGCTCCTCTATCCATGGGATTCTCCAGGCAAGAGTACTGGATTGGGTTGCCAGTGCCTTCTCCGTAGAATGACAATACAGGTTCTCCATCTTCAAACAGGAGCTTCAGTTGGATGGTGAGGGTTTGATGGACTGCAAGGGGGAAAGGAGTGATGACCACATTGATGATGATGACAGTGAAGACAATGGCCAAGATCATGAGGATAAGAACTACTTTTTAGACGCTTTAACCATAAAGTGTTAGTTGCTCAGTCATATCTGACTCTTGGTGACCCTATGGATTATAGTCCACCAGGATCCTCTGTCCATGGGATTCTCCAGGCAAGGATACTGGAGTGGGTAGACATTCCCTACTCCAGAGGATCTTCCTGACCCAGGGATTGAATCTGAGTCTCCTGCATTCCTGGCAGATTCCTTAGCATCTGAGCCACCGGGGAAGCCCCCTTAACCAGAAGGCACTTAGAATTCATTCAACAAGCTGTAGGCTAAGCTGATGGAGCAGGCTGAGCCAGCTGTCTCTGCAAAAGGGCATTTATCTATTCAGAAAATCCAGTGCGTTCTTGAAGAGCTATAAGCATATCTACTTGTAGAGAAGAACTTGACAAAACAGGTGGCATGATAACTTTACAAGGACTAAAAATGCTCAGGTTTGTGTTTCAAGTCATCTCTGAGTCAACAGCCTCTGGGAAGGTGGCAAGGTAGAGTGGCAAGGTCAGTGGACCAGAGCTTTGCAAAACTGGATGAGCTCAGAGCAAGCCAGAGATTCTTCAGTCCAGCTTCTTCCACTATGCTGCCAATGGATGCCAAGCAAGTCCTTCTGCTCTGCCCCCTATTTTTGACTAAGGCCCTGCTTCTCCCAATGCTCACATGGGGAATGATTGTGAATCTAGCCCATGCTGCCCAGTGCCCTAGCAAGTATCCTCATGTGACTACTGACCACATGAAACGTGGCCAGTGCAACTGAGGGTCTAACTTTTAAATTTCACTTAATTTTAAATAAATAAAAATTTAGAAACTGATGGTATTGTTAGAAAACTTTTAAATAGGTTTAGAACCACCTGGATATATGAATTTATCTTTTCAACTGTAAATTTTACTGTAAATCTAAATACAGATGAATTTCTGATGCAAACAGCATTCAAATTGAGATGTGCCATTAGTATACAATGCACATTGGATTTTGAAGATTTGGTGTGAAAAATAATGTAATATCTTTTTAGTATTTTTACATTCATTACATATCAAAATTATGTTTTGTACATAGCAAGTTAAATTAAATATACTATTAACCTTAGTTTTCTCTGTTTATTTTTACCTTTTTAATGTGGCTAGTAGAAAATTTTAAATTTTATCTGTATATTATATTTTTATTTAATAGCACTGGCCTACAGAAGTGGAGATAAAATTTCCAATATTACTTACTGACTGCTAAAAATGCTCTGAAATTATCATATCCTTTGAAATGGATTTGTTGGGTCTAACAGGGCATGGGCTTTGGAGCCTAGAGCTGAATTTGAGGGCTTCCCAGGTAGCTCAGTGGTAAAGAATCCACCTACCAATGCAGAAGACGTGGGAGACAAGGCTTCCATCCCTGGGTTGAGAAGATCCCCTGGAGAAGGAAATGGCAACCCACTCCAGTATTCTTGCCTGGAGAATCCCATGGACAGAGGAGCCTGGTGGGCTATATAGTCCATAGGGTCACAAAGACATGACCTGAGGATTGACTAGGCACACACAAGCTGAATTTGAATCTGGCTTCTACTAATTTATAACAGACATCTTCAGCCTCTTATTGCTGTCTGAGGTCTCCTTGAACCCTGATGCAGTATTCAAAAATATTTGCTTTCCCTTTTATCTCTACGTCATCTGAAAATTTGTAAATTTGCCTTCTACTATTTGGTTGAATGACAAAATGTTGCAGAATTCTTCTGGGAAGGCTTCAAAGAAGATGTGTGAATTCCACTGCACACTCCAGCTCTCCGCCATCATTTACAGCAGTGAAGACCACCTTCCCCAGTCCAAAGAGGGGACCCTTCTGAACTCTGCATGTCAGTCTCACCAAGAACCTGGCTAACTCAGACTCCAGGGCTCTACCCACTATTTCCTTTCTGCGTGTCCACAGTGCAAATAAAGATCAAGTGGTGCCTTCTGCCATCAGAATTATTACCCAAGACACGTTAAATGCATGTCTTTACCCTTTCATGATTATTTTTACTGAGCAAAGTTTGCTCCCTCTGAGTTCACTGGGCACACGACTGCAGGAGACACACTTTGTTGACCACCCACTGCTCAGTGTAACAGGGGGTCAGCCCAGTCCTTGTTCCGGGGATGGGGTGACTCCTTGGTGATGCCACTAAGAAAACAGACACGCTTTATACAAAGAGATCTGGAAAATGCTCAGCAGTGTGACTTTCCAGGGAAAATATACTCTCGATTAACTCCCACCCCCTTCTCTCCTAGGGCAGAGTCTTCTCTAGCCTAATTTTTGGTAGTCATCCAATTTTCTTTCGTGCCACGGGTATTCCCCACCTCTCCCTGTCCTGTATATACACACACATAGGGATCTGCGAGTTAGGTGTTCAGGGAGAAAATCTGGTAAAATGAGCAACAGAGGAGGGGGCAGAGAAATACACAGGAAAAGACAGAGCTCCAAGGGGCATATCTGAGTTGATGTGTAATACAGGGATGCTTTATTAATTGGCTAATTAATGACTATAACTCACCCTTAAAAATTCCAAGAAAGCCATTAATGCTAAGTTTTTGCTAGGTTTTTTTTTTTCTTTTTTTCTTTTCTTTTTTTACACAGAAACCTTTTAAAGTAATTAGCAAAACTAATGTTGTGAATTGGAAAGTAAATTTAAACTTGAGAATCTATTACTGGGATGGCAAAAAAAAAAAAAAAGCTGAAGTAGTGGTGGTCTAAGCCGTTGTAGTGGGAATTTCATGTCGATGTGTGGTGGTTTTGTTGTGTCATTACATCAAGAAGATGGGCTATCTGTGAAGAGGAGGTAGCTTGGGTTATACAAATAAATATGCAGCAAAAATGCATGCATGCAGGCGCGAAGAATAAAGTAGAAAATAAGGCATACTGGACACTGATGCACCTAGCCCAAGGCAACTAATCACTTTAGAGCCCCCAGGTCACTAGACCAGAGCTATAGGGTGGATTTCAAGGGAACAAAGCAAATTCTTCATAGCTGGCTATCTGTATTTTACAGTGGAGATGAACGGAACTTTAAAAAGCAAACCCCATCTTCACATCACTGAACATTATATAATTTTGCTTCTATACCCAAGATGACCAAACACTCGTAGTTTCCCAGAAGGAACATTTGTCAAAGGAGCAGAGGCAATGGTTTGAATCAAATATGAGGTAAAGGAACCCAATCCCAGGGACTCATAAACCCCAAATCCAGAGGTCCATGAGTCTTGGCCAGTGTTCAGAAGAGATTCCAAGCATTTCACAGGCTGGGCACAGCTTGGAGCCTGGGTTAGCCAAGTTCTAGGCGAGGGCTATGAAACTGACATGTAGAGCACAGAGAGCCCCTTCCGTGGGACTGGGGAGGAGCTGTCTTTACTGTTGCAGTGCTGGGACTTCACTGCCGCCGAGAAGTGCAGTGACGGACAGGGTGGGGTGCATTCCGTGCCTCTAGGAGCTTACGATCGGGTTAGAGTGACTCGCTCACTTATTCATTCATTCACTCACTCAGTACATACGCAATGAGGACTAAATGCAAGGTATACTGCGGGACAATGTGAGGTCACACAGCTGACCCTGACACAGAACCACTCTCAAGGAGCTCACTGTCAGACTCCACCAATCAGCAAAAGCCAGCAGCATGCTCAGTCTCTTCAGTCCTGTCCGACTCTTCGACCCCACAGACTGTAGCCCACCAGGCCCCTCTGTCCACGGGATTCTCCGGCAACAATACTGCAGTGGGTTGCCCTGCCCTCCTCCAGGGGATCTTCCCGACCCAGGGAATGAACCCTCATCTCTTATGCCTCTTTGATTGGCAGGTGGGTTCTTTACCATTAGCGCCATCTGGGAAGCCCATAGCAACCTACAGAAATACATTTGCACTCAGCATAAAGCTTGGTACCTATGGGCAGTTAAAGGAAGCTGACTGGCTGCACACCAGACAGAGGGGGTGAACACCAGGTTCAAAGCACACGCTCTGGCAAGTCCGAGTGAGGGGGGAGCACTCTGCCCCAAGGGACACCAGTGGAGGGCCATGAGAGCTGAGCCCGAGTGCTCTGAAGCAGACCGATGGCAGGAGGAGTCACGTGTGCGGAGAAGAAACAACAGTGATAACAGCATTCATTATCGCTTATTTTGCGAAGAAGCTTATATAACTGTTTCATTTTGTCCTGACAACAAACCTGTGTGTAGAAAAAGGAACAAATACAAAAGAATGAAGCAGTATATCCATAGCCACAAAGTGAGAGAGCTGGCACCCTTCATTCACCCACTACTCATTCAGTGGCCACGAAGTGCCAGAAGTGGCTCTAGGTGCTGGGCATACGGAGCTTTACCAAACTGATACTGTTGCTGCCCTCCCAGTGGGTTGGAATTCTGAAGGACATGTATAAAGCATTCCCCTCATTAATTTATCTCCTGAATGTCCAGAGGGGAAGATACAGGGGATGATATCTAAAGTCCCTTAAGTAAGCAGATTTCTGCCAACATTGACCGAGACAGAGAGCCAAACCAATTTGCAAACATGACCCAAGAAAATAAGCGAACAATAGTTTAAAATGGAGTCATTTAGCAATTTATAAGCACAGCAAGACTAAACATCAAAAGGCTTAGAAATACTGCAACATCCCCATGAGGCTTCCAGAGAGCTTTTAGAAGTGGTGGGCAACGTGTGGAGGAGTCCTTTTTCTAGAACCACGAGAGGCCTTGTAGAGGCAGCATAAATCATCTAATCTACTGAAAAATTTTAAAAAAGGAAAGTGAATGTATTTAAAATTCACTGAGGAATTAACACTAATTAGAGCCATACTTTGGCAGCCAAGAACAGAAGACGTAATTTGTTAGGTTCATGGTAGGAAGGTATAACAAGGAACTGGACTTTCCAAGTACAATTTATGGAACATTGAACAATGCAATGACAAGATTGATCGTGAACCAGATTCCACTGCTTCTGAATACTGCTCAAGCAACCAAATGTGTTAGTTAAGAGAGTTCCAGTTGCTCCCCAACACACTTACATTGAATACATTTTTGGAAAGCAGAGATTAGGTTTTGATAGTGTTTGCTGCTGCTGCTGCTAAGTTGCCTCAGTCGTGTCTGACTCTGTGTGACCCCATAGATGGCAGCCCACCAGGCTCCCCCGTCCATGGGATTTTCCAGGCAAGAGTACTGGAGTGGGGTGCCATTGCTAGTGTTTATTGGGTACTAATACACACAAAGCATCTTACTGGTTGGAAGGTGGGCTGCAGAGACGATTCAGGTCTCCCATTTCCAAGGAGCTTATCTATCAGCTTAGAGTGGGGTTCAGGAAGTCTGGTATACCCCAAACTGTAACACCACAGGAGATGAGGGGTGCTGGGATGGTAGGAAGAGCCACTAGGACACAGAAGTGGTTTCAGTAAATTCTAGCTTAGGGGATAAAATAGGATTCATAGAGGAGGAACATTTTAGTTGGTTATTGAAAGATGCACACACGTACATTCTTTATGACAAGTAGAGAAGGGGATTTTAAGCAGACTGTGAGCCCAAATGCAAAGGAAATGAGGCAGAAGCCAGAGTCAGAGACACGGTAATACTTCAGGGAGCGTTTCCCCAGCTTCCATATTTAAATGGAAGATGCAAAATCGTTACAGTAATATACACATATACAAAAGGATGAGTATCATTGCCCAGCAGAGTGCCTCCAGACTCTTTTGTCCCTCTGTTTCTGAGGAGCAGTTAAAGTGAAGGGAAACATTCATGCGATGAAGGCAGCCTTCTGGGTAACTGAAGAGACAGGAGAGGCATGGCATTCACGGTTCTTTATCCTGGGTAAGCTAGTGGTATTCTGATTTTAATCAAAGCCTCGTTTGCAGCTCTGAGGAACACAGGGCCTGTTTTATTAGAGAATGTAGGCCAGAGTTTTACATAAGTTTTATCTCTTCAAACTTAGTAAATTCTTAAAAGCAAAATTAGTTTGATGGCCTTAAAAATGGTATTAGAATTAAATATTTTAAAATTATGTTAATTTCAATATCTGAACTCCTTAACTAGACATGCATACATCTGGATAGGGCTTACAGTTTTGATGAGAACCAAGCCCCTTTCAGGCTGGATCGGAGGGGCTGGAAGGCAGGGCCTTGCTGTCAGTGGCAAACAGCGAGAGGTGGTCATTGGAGCACCAGCTTTAGAAGCAGAGCTTTGGGGTCAGGCTGTCCAGGTTTCACCAAGGACGAACTGTGGCATGTTGACAGGGTTAGTCCAATTCAGTTCAGTCGCTCAGTCATGCCCCACTCCTTGTGACCCCATGGACTGCAGCACACCAGGCTTCCCTGTCCTTCATCATCTCCTGGAGTTTGCTCAAACTCATGTCCATCAAGTCGGTGATGCCATCCAACCATTTCATCCTCTGTTGTCCCTTCTCTCCCATCTTCAATTTTTCCCAGCAGCAGGTTTTTTTCTAATGAGTTGGCTCTTTGCATCAGGTTGACAAAGTATTGGAGTTTCAGCATCAGTATTTCCAATAAGTATTCAGGACTGATTTCCTTTAGGATTGACTGCTTTGATCTCCTTGAAGTCCAAGTGACTCTCAGGAGTCTTCTCCAATACCACAGTTCAAAAGCATCAATTCTTCGGCGCTCAGCTTTCTTTACAGTCCAACTCTCACATATATACGTGATTACTGGAAAAACCATAGCTTTGACTAGATGGATCTTTGTTGGCAAAGTAATGTCTCTGCTTTTTAATATGCTGTCTAGGTTGGTCATAACTTTTCTTCCAGGGAGCAAGTGTCTTTTAATTTCATGGCTGCATCACCATCTGCAGTGATTTTGGAGCCCAAGAAAATAAAGTCTGTCACTGTTTTCAGAGGGTTAGAAACACTGCATTTTAATGCATATGTAAAAGGAATCATAACAGCATCTCCCTCCTAAGATTGCTGGTGTGACTACAGTGAGGCTATGTGTTAGATAATATCGGGGCATGCATGAGTAAGTCTCTTACATTCAAAGTGCTTATAGTCCAGACAGGAAGACAGAGAATTAAAATGAATATACTATGCAAATTATCAAGTCCATTTCCATTTCTTTAAGCCAAAGCATCACTTAGATGTTCACATTCAAAATCTTAGAAATTTTGGAGTTGGCTGAGACTCGACAAGCACAGCTTGGACACTGCCTAAGGGAGACAAAGGCTGACCTGCTACACGCTCATTCCCCCACACAGTCCAGAGGAGGTGAGAGGACTGGGAGGGAAACTCGGAAACCCCGAGCGTGCAGTGGAGCAGCCCCTCTCCTGGCGGGGGCCTCTGCTCTCATCCTTGGCTCTGTTTCCAGAAGCTGAGTGTACACCTCCTGATTGATTAACCAAGGCAGAACTCCATGGAAAGGGGCCACGCCACTGTATCCTGAGAATTAAGACTCAGATCTGAATTCACATTTAAAGACTCAGGTCCCTCCTACTGTGACTCTATCGCTATCATTGTTGAGTTGCTGAGTCCAGTCCGACTCTTCTGCAACCTCGTGGACTATAGCCCACCAGGCTCCTCTTCCATGGGATTCCCCTGGGAAGAATACTGGAGTGAGATGCCATTTCCTTCTCCAGGGGAACTCCCCGACCCAGGGATCGAACCTGTGTCTCTTGCACTGTCAAGCGGATTCTTTGCCACTGGCCATGACGGACACCCAGCTGAGACTATCAGTTCAGTTCAGTTCAGTCGCTCAGTCATGTCCGACTCTTTGTGACCTCATGAATTGCAGCACGCCAGGCCTCCCTGTCCATCACCAACTCCCAGAGTTTACTCAAATTCATGTCCATCAAATCAGTGATGCCATCCGCCATCTCATCCTCTGTTGTCCCGTTCTCCTCCTGCCCCCAATCCCTCTCAGCATGAGGGTCTTTTCCAATGAGTCAACTCTTCGCATCAGGTGGCCGAAGTATTGGAGTTTCAGCTTTAGCATCAGTCCTTCCAATGAACAGCCAGGACTGATCTCCTTTGGGATGGACTGGTTGGATCTCCTTGCAGTCCAAGGGACTCGCAAGAGTCTTCTCCAACACCACAGTTCAAAAGCATCAAAACTGAGACTATAGCCTAAAGCAATACACAGTCTTAGGTCGGATTAGAAGTTCCAGCAGATCTTCTTTACTCCATACTGGCTTACACAGCAAGAAAGCCTGTTTCACGTTTTACCTGTCTCTAAAGCTGAGTGTGTTGACCGAGCCCAGGAGTCCTCTAGGGAGGATTCATCCTGCAGCACCAAGACTGCTACCCTGACATTCCTTAGCCCAGCTGGCTTCACAGTTCTGTGTTCTGTGCACACATCTGTGTCCCTCCACTGAACAGTAAGCTGCTTGAGTGAGGTCCACAACTACTCAGGTATTCTCCCTACAGTGTGTGTCTCTTTTGAGAAGAGCAGCCATTTAATAGGGCTTCCCAGATGGCGCTAGAGGTAAAGAACTTGCCTGCCAACGCAGGAGACATGAGACGCAGGTTTGATCCCTGAGTTGGGAAGATCCCCTGGAGGAGGGCGTAGCAACCCACTTCAGTATTCTTGTCTGGAGAATCCCATGGACAGAGGAGCCTGGCAGAATACAGTCCATGGGGTCAAACAGGATGATGGAACTACAGGAGATGCCAGCCCTACTTTGCTTCTCAAGTGAGTCCCCTAAGCCAAAGGAGGCCAGCCTGTTTCCATAACCAAAACCAACATTATGAGTTGGGTTGTTTATTCTAAAGTTCACCAGTGTGCATGTGTGTATGCTAAGTTGCTTCAGTTGTGTCCAACTATTTGCAACCTAGTGGACTGTAGCCCCCCAGGCTCCTCTGTCCCTAGGATTCTCCAGGCAAGAATACTGGAGTAGGTTGCCATGCCCTCCTCCAGAGGATCTTCCTAACCCTGGGATCAAACCCAAGGTTCCTGTGGCTCCTACACTGCAGGTGTATTCTTTTACCACTGAGCCACCTGGAAGCGCAAAGTTAAACAGAAGTAATGCCTACTGCAGAGAGAGAGAGAGTTGGAGTAATGATGAGACAGAGGTGCCTAGCACTCCTAGCTGGGAGAGGGAAATGGCAACCCACTCTGGTATTCTTGCCTGGAGAGTCCTGTGGACAGAGAAGCCTGGTGGGGTGCTGTACATGGGGTTGTACAGGGTTGGACACGACTGAAGCAACTTACCAAGCATACATGCACTGGAGAAGAAAATGGCAACCCACTCCAGTATTCTTGCCTGGAGAATCCCAGGGATAGGGGAGCCTGGTGGGCTGCCACCTATGGGGTTGCACAGAGTTGGACATGACTGAAGCAACCTAGCAGCAGCAGCAGCATTCCTAGATAACTAGGTATCCCTCACTGAAAGGTTATGATGTTCACCCTGCTTACCTAAATTCTGTATGTGAAATATCATTGAATTCTCACAATAGCCCTTTGAAGCAATTATTTTCCACATGTGAGGGACATGGGGCATGGAGAGGGTAAGTAATGTCCCCCAGGGCTGAAAAGACCTCAGTCTTAGGACTGATGGTGTCTGGTACCAGCGAGTGGACTCAACTGTGATCTCATCTTTTGCTAACTGCACTGAGTGATTTCACTTGGGTACCTTAAACTTGGCCGTGGTGGGAGTATTCAGTTCAGTTCAGTCGCTCAGTCATGTCCCACTCTTTGTGACCCCATGGACTGCAGCACGTGAGGCCTCCTTGTCCTTCACCAACTCCCAGAGCTTGCTCAAACTCATGTCCATTGAGTCGGTGACACCATCCAACCATCTCATCCTCTGTAGTCCCCTTCTCCTCCTGCCTTTGGTGGGAGTATTAACACCATGGAAATTAGCAAGCACTATAAATCAGGTCTTTGGGTATGCGTGTGTTTGAGTGTGTGACAGCTATTCTTACCAGCAGCACATCCGCCATCTAGGGCTGTCTGATTTCAAAGCCTCTGTGCTAATGGACCACTGCTGCTGCTGCTGCTAAGTCACTTCAGTCGTGTCCAACTCTGTGTGACCCTATAGACGGCAGCCCACCAGGCTCCCCCGTCCCTGGGATTTACCCCTATGTAATCAATAAGCAATAGTACATGGACCTGCCCATGCCTCCATGTTGGCATGACAAGGCCTGGGGACAATGCTGAATGCAAACAGAAGGCTGGAAGTATGTGGGGAGACTAGAAAAGGAACATCGAGTAGTAAAATCTGCCAGGAAGTCCCCCCACACAGTAGATGAACACTGTAGCTGGAAGACCCAAGCCACTAGCAAGCTATGTCCTTGTAAAGCAGGAGAAAGAGTTCATAAGTTTCTGCCACAGGCTGGAACAAATCTCTCTTGAGACCATAGCATGCTCCTTGTCTGATTCCTAGCTGGCTTCCGACAGAGCAGAGCTGACACCGGCACTCCGGTTGCTGAAGGTTATACGGCAGAAAATGACTCTCTGGGCTCTTGGTGGACCTGCTCACTCCTCACGCTTGACCCTCCTAGGAGGTCTGATGAAAGCGCTCATCTCCACACAAAGGCAAGCACTCAGCAGTCTCCTCGAAAGGACCTGACTTCCTCTTCACTTATCTGCTCTAGAAAAAAAGTGACAAGGGAGAAAGCAAAAGGCAAGAAAGGAAGAGGTCATATACACAATGGTGCAAAGTGGGTGTTCAACCAGTGCTTGATGAACAAAGAAGAAAAGGTAATGAGAAAAGAAACTACTGTTTTGATTTGATCGGTAACTATCTCATATCTAGATCTCTGATATGAAAACTTATCTAAGACAGACTGACCTGGCTTTATGGGGATACAAGGTCCATTTTCCCTCATTTGGTATCATTTGCACCACAGGGCAGATCTGTGAAGCCCTCTGAGATCAGAGTCTGAACAACAAGACACTCAGCTGAGATGCTGATGCCTGCTCTATAGCTTTGGGGGATCTTTCCAAAATATGTGGGATGGATATCCAGGCTTGATACTTCTTGGCAACATGACAAGGAGATAGGCCCTCAACAACAGGTACAAGAAAAGGGGAGCGGAGAAAGGAAACAGCCAATTCTAGAAGAGTTTTTGAGCTCTGCATGCAGCTCAGGTGTAGGTCAGTCTTCCCAAGGATGACTGGGAGGCATTTGCAGATAAAGCACAAGCAACTTCCTTAAATCATAAACCCTCAGACAAGCATCAGAGGCTGATTTTTATGGTACTCTCTAGAGTCTTGCTTGCTATAAAACACCATCCTGAGGTATCAGTAGCTGTGGACTTCCATTTTGAGGTCCATAACTCTCTACAAGTTAATGGAAATCAATAGACCCAGTGATCCTATATTCTTCATAATTAGTGAGAAATGCCGGTCTTCATCACAATCCAGGGTGAGAGACCTGTTTCATCATGTGCCTAGACACTGTTCCACACACTAGTTGTGAAAGACAAATATCACCTTTCATGCCTTGCTGGGCAGGCACATGAAGCTGAATTAGAAAGATGAATAGATGGAAAGGACTCAGAATGGGACTAAAGAGAGCAAGGATGGGAGACAGCAGGAAAGGGGTCACCCAGGGCTATCTGCAGCAATCCTGGATGATCTCTTATGACACCTTTCAACTATGGAGTCGCCACAGGCTGCACTTAAATGTGCATCTCCATGCCTGCTATTCATCCGTGCTCAGAAGTATGTCTCCAGCCGATTGTAGGATCCTGGTTCTAGAAAACAATTTTGTTTTTTTGTTGTTGTTTGTTTTTTTACTATTTGGAAAACAATTTTGAAGACAGCCTGTGTGTTGGGGTAGGTCCCCCAGGAAGCTAATTGAATAATGGATACTCACTGGAAGGACTGATGCTGAAACTTCAATACTTTGGTCACCTGATGTGAAGAGTTGACTCATTGGAAAAAACCTTGATGCTAGGAAAGACTGAAGGCAAAAGGAGAAGAGGACTGCAGAGATGAGATGGTTGGATGGCATACTGATTTAATGGACATGAACTTGGGCAAACTCCAGGAGATGGTGAGGGACAGGGAGGCCTGTGGTGCTGCCGTCCGTGGGGTCATAGAGTCGGACTTGACTGAGCAACTGAATGACAATTCCCAGGAAACTGACTGAGATGAAGATCTGTGTGTGGACAGTTTACTGCAGGGCCTCTGGGATCAATAGTCACAGGGCTGCAACAGGAGTAGATCAGGCAGACGGAGGAACAGACGTGCAGCAAAGGCCTCAGCGGATCCAGAGACAGCTCTGGAGGCAGGATGACCCTGCAGAGCTGTTTGACCTTGAGGGAAGTGGGTCTTGGCCTATCCCTGGAGGCAAACTGTTTGGGAGAGCCAGGTGGCTCTCTTCAGCTAAGACCATTCCCAGAGATGGAATCACCTGAGGGCCACCAGCTGCCAGCACTCCCAGAAGCAGAAGGGATGAGGTCCTAGCCCTGAGGGCCTGCAGAGCAACCACAGCATCCACTAGAGTGAAGGGCAATCACGGAGGCGAAGCACGCACGGCACCGTCAAAGTGTCTGGGATGGTTTTCAGCGGCGTCAGCGACTGTAGTCACCCTTCAGGTCCTTGTCTTCATGTCCCTTCTTTGCAGAAAGTCTCATTTCTCCCAACAAAACAGGGCAACAACGTGATTCATCTGCTATCTGCTCTACAACCCAGAAAGAACATGCCTATTTTCATACCCCACTCACCCCCCACTCATCAAAACAGACGTGGCAGAGCAAGCCATCAGAATGAAGACAAACATGCCTTCTCAGCCTCCAGTGAACCAGGGGTCTTGGCCACTTTCCTCCTCCTGGAACATTACCAGGTGAATTTTTATTGAAATCTCCATTCTGGCTATTCTAACCATAGGAGAAGGGGATTTTTTATATCCAGGTGTACCAGTGAAATGGGTCTAAGCAGACTTTTTATGAAGGGCTTCCCTGGTGACTCAGGTGGTAAAGAAGCTGCCTGCAATGCAGGAGACTGGATTCAATCCCAGGATTGGGACAATCCCTGGAGAAGAGAACGACTACCTACTCTAGTATTCTTGCCTGGAGAATTCCACAGACAGGGCGACTGTACAGCATGGGAAGTAAGCACATTATCAACTCATTTAGTGATTTCCTGCTCTGCACATTTGACAATTATTAAAAAACCCTGCTCATGCTGGAGCAGTCTATTTGCTGCATCAGACATGAGACAGATGTCTACAATTTCCTGTGTTCCTTGTTTAGAAAGCCAGAAAAATTAAGATCCAGAGATATGATAAAGGTAATACAACTTATTTGATAGGCTGCTGGTTGGTGATAAACCAAACTGCTATCTCTCCAACTCTACTCTGCACTTGGCTGAAACTACAAACTGTTATCTTATTGGTCCTGATACCTCCCAGACCTCCCAGCAGAGGCTGCTGCTCAGCTCAGGGGAATGAAAAATGTTATAAGAATTCTGACTTACTCTCTGAATGAGGAAATAATTTAAAAGAAAATTCCATGTGAAAATTCAACTCCTTGATAAACGTACACACTGTGTCAGTTTGAAATGCTTTGTCATGTTGATGTCAGACTTTTCCAATTTTCCAGCTGAGACTGGCGTCTTTAATTCTAGCATCCAAGGACTCAATCGGGTGATCACAACTCACCTTGTTCATCTTATTTCTAGCAATTATCTCATCTGAAGCCCATTCTTCAAGTTTATTGTTTTTCTTAACATCTTCCTGTACCTGGATCCTAAACTAAATGATGTATTCTCTTTAAATAAGGATCTGTGTTATTTATTATGATTTCTATAACTTTTTCTAACTTTAACCATTTACATAGACACTAAACTCTTGTTTGCTTAATTTATTTTGTGGACACAGAGGTAGATTAAAGCAAGAACTAGTCATACAATGAACTAGTAAAACAGAAAGAGAATTAAAACACAAGGATCAATGGAAAGGAGATAGTGCAAAAATGCCAGTGGAAGGCTGAACACAACTGCCAGAGTTTCATTTTTGGGTCTGAGTCTGCAGAAGCCAGTAAAACAAAGAAAACGGAATTGTCCTAGTTCTCATCAGAAAGAAGAAAGCAGAACAAGTCTAATAAAGCCTCTTTTTAGCACAATTTTGAGAGATAATTCTCAGTAAGGGATTCTGTAAGGAGAAGTAGCAGTCAGTATTTCACAGAAAATTTTTCAAAAAAATATATACATTGCTTCCAATGGTATCTTTCCAAAAATGGTGTTGGTTTTGTCCTGTTATCTCTAATTCACTGTAAAGTGAAAGTGAAGTTGCTCAGTCGTGTCTGACTCTTGGTGACCTCGTGGACTATAGCCCACCAGGCTCCGCCATCCATGGGATTCTTCAGGCAAGAATACTGGAGTGGGCTGCCATTTCCTTCTCCAGTGGATCTTCCCAACCCAGAGATTAAACCCAGGTCTCCTGCATTCCAGGCAGACGCTTTAACCTCTGAGCCACCAGGGAAGCCCACAATTCACTGTAAACAGCTTCTAAATAAAGAAATGCTGTTACTATTGATGATCCTGGTTCTACACCCATGTTTTAGCAAAAGTTCTTTCTTTGGGAATACCTTCCTTTACCACTTTCAGCTTTTGAAACCTTCTCCTTTCATTCAAGCTCAGGTTAAAACTCACTCATGGGCTATGCACCTGTGGTCAGTCTATGACAAAGGAGGCAAGACTACACAATGTTGGAAAGAGGGTCTCTCCAACAAACGGTGCTGGGAAAATTGGACAGCTACATGTGAAAAAATGAAATTTGATCATTCTCGACACTACACAGAAAACTAAACTCAAAATGGATTAAGGGCCTAAATGTGAGACTGGACACTACAAAACTTCTAGAGGAAAACATAGGCAGAACACTCTCTGATATAAACCACAGCAATATCCTCTTTGATTTGTCTCCCAGAATAATGTAAATAAAAACAAAAATAAACCAATGGGACCTACTTAAACTCAAAAGCTTTTGCAAGGCAAAGAAAATAATAAACAGAATGAAACAACAACCCACATATCAGGGAAAATATTTGCAAATGATGTGATGGACAAGGGATTATCTCCAAAATTCACAAACAGATCATGATGTTTTACAATGTTGAAATAAAAAACTGAATCAACAAATGGGCAGAAGACCTAAACAGACATTTCCCAAAGAAGACATACAGATGGCCACGAAGCACATGAAAAGATGTTCAACATTGCTAATTATTCAGTTCAGTTAAGTTCAGTTGCTCAGTTGTGTTCGACTCTTTGTGATCCCATGAATTGCAGCATACCAGGCCTCCCTGTCCATCACCAACTCCCAGAGTCTACCCAAACTCATCTCCATTGAGTCAGTGATGCCATCTAACCATCTCATCCTCTGTTGTCCCCTTCTCCTCCTGCCCTCAATCTTTCCCAGCATCAGGGTCTTTTCAGATGAGTCAGCTCTTCACATCAGGTGGCCAAAATATTGGAGTTTCAGCTTCAACATCAGTCCTTCCAATGAACACCCAGGACTGATTTCCTTTAGGATGGACTAGTTGGAGCTCCTTGCAGTCCAAGGGACTCTCAAGAGTCTTCTCCACAGTTCAAAAGCATCAATTCTTTGGCACTCAGCTTTCTTTACAGTCCAACTCTCACATCCATACATGACTACTGGAAAAACCATAGCCTTGACTAGATGGACCTTTGTTGACAAAGTAATGTCTCTGCTAATTATTAGAGAAATGCAAATCAAAACTACAATGAGATTCACTTCACACCAGCTGGATGGCTATCATCGAAAAAGCCACAAACAGTATATGCTAGAGAGGGTGTGGAGAGAAGGAAACCCTCCTGTCCTGTTGGTAGGAATGTAAATTGGTTCATCCACTATGGAGAACAGTGAGGTTCCTTAAAACCTCCAAGCAGAGCTACCACATGACACCGCAATCCCACTCCTGGACATCTATCCAGTGACAAGCATGATCTGAAAAGATGCACGCACCCCAGAGTGCACTGCAGCACTGTTTACAGCCAAGACACGGACGCCCCTGAATGTCCATCGATCAGGGAGCGGGCAAAGAAGACGTAGCACGTATATACAGCAGAGTAGTATCAGCCATTAAAAACAGTGAAATAACGCCATTTGCGGCAACAGGGATGGACTTAGAGAGCGGCCTACTGAGTGAAGTAAGTCAGAGAGAGGAGGAGAATATCATATGGCGTCCCTCATACGTGGACTCGAAACAGAAATGACACGAATGCACTTGCTTACACAGCAGCGAGAGCCTCACAGACTTGTACAAGGAATCTACGGTTGCCAGGCACAGGGAGGGAGCTTAGGATGCTACACTTAAAAGGGATAGCCCACAAGGTCCTACTCTGTAGCACATTGAACTCTGCTTAATGCCGTGTGGCAGTCTGGATGGCAGGGGAATTCGGGGGAGAATGGATGCATGTATCTGCATGGGGGAGCCCCTTCACTGTTCATCTGAAACTTCACAACACTGTCAGCTGGGTCTACCCAAACACAAAATACAAAGTTAAAAAACAAGCAAACAAAAAACTCACCCATGGGCTCCATGAAGTCTAACCTCAAACTGCGGATCTCCTACTCTGTATTCATGTGATATTCACATATACAGCACATACCACTCTCACCTAAATATGTCTTTTAGGTTGTTCAGTAACTATGCTTTCAAATTGGATGGTGTGATAGATTCAAGACGGCTGCAGTTATTTTTGCTACTGAAAGAGGAATCAGCTATCCTCGCACTGAATCTGGGCTGACTTCAGGGACTCACGTAAATATTTACATGTGGTGAAAGGGCTGTCATGGCCATTCCACGCCTATCCTCTCAGACAATCGGCACTTTTGTTTCGCCCTCTTAAAACCTAGTGTTACAACCCTGTGGGAAGCCCAAGCCACATGGAAAGTCCATGTAGATGCTAGGATCAATAGTCCCAATTGGGTCAAACCTTCTGTCCATCCTGGAGAAGGAAATGGCAGCCCACTTCAGTACTCTTGCCTGGAGAATCTCATGGACAGAGGAGCCTGGAGGGCTTCTGTCCACAGGGTCACAAAGAATTGGACACAACTGAGCAACTAACACTACACTTCACAATTTTCCATCCATCCTTCAAGGACTAGATATGATAAAGCTTTCTTGGACCTTCTAGACCAGTTCGTCTGCCAGCTGAGTACCACCAACTGACCTCCATCAACACCATGCAGAAAAAAGAACTCCCAGTGGAGTCATGCACAAATCCTAAGCTAATCAAATCTTAAGATCTAATGAAATATTAGTTGTTTCAAGCCATTTAGGGCTTCCCTGGTAGCTCAGAGGTTAAAGCATCTGCCCACAGTGTGGGAGAGCTGGGTTTGATCCCTGGGTTGGGAAGATCCCCTGGAGAAGGAAATAGCAACCCACTCCAGTATTCTTGCCTGGAAAATCTCATGGATAGAGGAGCCTGTGGCCTATACTCCATGGGGTAGCAAAGAGTCGGACACGACTGAGCAACTTCACTTTCACTTTCAAGCCGTTTAACTTTGTGTGTTTGTTAATCGCTGTTGTGGGTAGCTATTCCCTTCTCCAGGGGAATCTTCCTGACCGAGGGATGAAACATGTATCTCCTGAGTCTCCTATGTTGCAGGCAGATTCTTTATCATCTGAGCCACCAGGAAACTTAGGAGGTGGTTTATTATGTAACATCTGATAGCAAGACATAAACATCCTGAAGCTGAAATCATGCATTCTACTTCATTTCTTAATTCACTTCAACAAATAGCTATGGCATATCTACCATGTACCAGGTACTATTATAAAAGGTAAGAGATACAACAAAATAAATAGGACAAAACCTCTGCCCTTTTTAAGCTGACATTGCAGTAAGGGAGACAGTCAATGAACATGAAAACAGATCATGTTAATTTGTAATCTCCAAATTGCCAGGTATAGGGCTAACTATAGAAAGTGACAAAGAGACGCTGTTCATCTGTGCCCTACAACACAGCTCATCCTGTCACTCTCCATTGTACCTAAAAACAAAACCCCCAAAACCTAACTGAATCCAAGTATTTGGAAGATGAAGTTATTAACAAGACAAGTCAGATAAACCAGAGAAGTTTATAAACAACACATTTCTGGAACAATAGGTAAATGAATGGATGTTTACCTATTTCTCAAAAGCAGTGTCTCTTTTGCCTATGGAACCCTAAAACTTTTATTAGGAGCATGGGGGCAAACCCCCAGGTCTTCAGAAATGTAGGTTTCCCTAACCAGGATAGAATGTATAGTTCTGTGAAATGTCAACATCAAAACAATATAAAAAAAATAATTACAGACAGTGTTAGTGTTGTAAGCTGATAAGGACCAGATGGTCTTTTGTATTTATGGTTTTCCTTGTGCATACAAATGCTTTGGGGATCTAATTAGCCTTCTACAAAACTCAAACTGGGTAATTACTATCATTATCCCCTTTTCAAATAAATCTGAAGTCTAAACTGCAATTACGTTTTTTATCTTACATTTGGTATTCACATATTTTAAGAATTGTTCTTTGCCATCTACTCAGTTCATCTTAACATGAACTGAAGTATATAAAGTGCAGGAGGATGATTTAAAAAAAAAATTTTTTTTTAAAACTGCATCACTCTGTTAGAGGAAAGTGCTGACAACCACTGAAGCACTTTCTCAACTAGAGTCCTGTTTCTGTCACATTTTCATTCCAATCAAGAATAAAGCCCCTGTTCTCCACGACTTTATATTTCCACTTATGCTTTGCACAGCAGAAGAGAAGAATTTCTACATGGAGACATAACCAGTCACGCGTGTTAGAGAAAGGATTCTCTGTGAGATGCAATGTGGCAGCATTCAATTAACTTGTGACTCTGCCCCCAAAGCGCAGTACCTGGGCTGGCAACGAGCTATGGAAAAGGAACAGCGGACATAACAAGGCTGGCAAGTCATCTTTATCGGATTTTTGGCCTCGGGGCAGTCAAGTCACATGGTAACGACATCTCTGGACTGCAAGTCGAGGGAGGCGCAATCATGTGCACCAGTGAACTCCTAACAGAGAATGCATCCAAATCTCTCTCCAGTGAGAAATACATGGCGGGGTGGGGAGGGACATTGTCGAGAAGCCACCGCTTCAATTCAGGCACAAGGCCAACGATTCGAGTGATCGGGGGCACGTGTGTCTTCCTTGACAGGGCAAAGCATGGACAGTGACAAGTGACGAGGAACACCGCCTCTCCCGCCACAGCTCCCTGGGAAAGGGTCAAGAGTACTCAGAATGTCTGGCTGACATCTCAAAATTCAGTATCATGATGACTGTTCTGGAGGGCAACATCCAAAAATAGCTGAGAGAGGGAAAAAGCCAGACGATAAGCAGCACTGAGGAGGACGCCTGGCCCTGGGGAGGCACTTCCACTGCAGGGGGATGCTGAGTGTCGACACAGGTTTCAGAGGTGCCCTTGGCCTGCCCGACAGAGGAGGGCTGCAGGCCTGCCACCTGGGTCCTGCCCCCTGAGCCTGCCCTGGGCTGCCCTGGCAGGCAGCAGCACAGCCATCGACAAGGAAGCCTGCAAGTTCAGAGATGATAGCCCCTGAGAGGGTGGCAGTAACTCCCTGTTGCTGCTGCTGAGCCACTTCAGTCGCGTCCAATTCTTAGCGACCCCATGGACCGTAGCCAGCCAGGTTCCTCTGTCTATGGGATTCTCCAGGCAAGAACACTAGAGTGGGTTGCCATGCCCTCCCCCAGGAGATTTTCCCAACCCTGGCATCAAACCTTTGTCTCTTATGTCCCCTGCATAGGCAGGCCAGCTCTTTACCACTAGCACCACCTGGGGAGCCTAATCTCACAGCTCACTGAAAACAGCCTCGAAGGCCTGCGTCCACTCTTCCACTGAAGCAACAAATATTTACATCTTTGTAAATAGGCGTCTTCTTAGGGCTGTGCACAGTGTGAGACAATTTATGTGAGTTCAGGTGTCAGTGAAGACACGGGCCTTGCAAATCCTGTCATCAGTGTCCCATCATAAAAGGAGTTAGAGCCGCAGCCCAGCACCACGGCAGAGTCAAAGTGCGTGGAGCAGAGCCGATGGCCTGGTGGGTGGGTGGACAAGCAGTGCTGAAGTCTTTGGGTTGCAGAACTTGTCATGCAAGGAGCTGCCTGTCACTGAGTTCAAACATCTCCTCGCGTCACATCTTAACATCGGTACAGCTATTTTTACAGTGTCTCTTGACTAATATCATCCTTGTCAGAAGCAAGACAAGTGCTAAGGTTCTAATTTTATAGACACACAGATGGATCAGAGGCATGAAAGGACTTGCCAAGAACTGGACAGCAAGTAAGAAGTCTAAGCAGGACTTCTACTCGGATCTTCTCAAGATAAACAGATTTCTAGACACTTCTCTGTCTAAAAGGGCTTTTTTTCTGAAGCCTCTGAACAGAAATCTTGGTGCCAAGGCTGCTCAGCATCTCAAGTGTTCCTCTTGCTTCTGAGGTTGCATATCCAGAAGCCCAGGGAGCTTGAATCGGGGCAGGACCAGGCACCTGCCTTAATTAGCTTGTAACCTGATATGGCAGAACAAGCAAGAACTTCCGATGAGCAGGCGTAAGTTCAAATCTCATCCTCGCCTGGATGAGCTTCATGAAGTAACTTCACCTGTGTGCGAGTCTGGTCCTCACATGTAATCATACCTGTTGCAATTAGTAGTAAATCAAAAGCATCTTGGGGCTGACATCATGTATAAGATTTTATTTACTCATTCATACCATCTTAAGTTCACAGTGAGCAGGTGATAAGATGCCTGGGATAATGCACAGAGTAAGGACTAGCTGTGTTCCTCTTTCTATCATCCTCTGTGGATTTTTCTACTCTGTAAGAGAGTTGTTGTTATTTACCACTAAGTTGTGTCTGACTCTTTGCAATCCCATGGACTCTAACCCAACAGGTTCCTCTGTCCATGGGATTTCTCAAACAAGAATACTGGAGTGGGTTGCCATTTCCTTCCCCAGGGGATCTTTCCGACCCAGGGATTACACCCATGTCTCTTGCATTGGCAAGCAGGTTCTTTATCATCTGAGCCACAAGGGAAGCCCTATCTGTGTATATGGAAAGGTCCTTAAAAGAAAAAAAGCAGAGAGAGATTTGAAACACAGAGGGGAAGTTCATGTGAAGACAGAGGCAGAAATGAAGTTATGCAGCCTCAAGCCAAGGATTCCTGGAGCCACAGAAGCTAGAGGAAGCAAGAACAAACTCTTTCCTAGAGTCTTCAGTGAGAGCCTTGCTCTGCAACATCTTAATTTTGGACTTCTGGTCTCTAGAATGGTGAGCAAATCGATTTTTTGATATTTTAAGTCATCAAGTTTGTGATAATTTGTTACAGCAAGTCTAACTAAAACAACATGTTTACAATGTGCATATAATTGGTCTCTATATCTACACACCTATATCTCCAGTGTGTGTGTGTGCATTATACAATGAATATGTTGATCACACATTTAGATCACACAGGATCTAAATTCCTTCATCTCAGGTTGAATGATGGAACAAAAAGCAAGAGAGATTGTCACCCCTTGACCAATAGCATTCAACAACAGTGGCTTACGTGGAGGACATAAACAATGATACTGGGACTCTTAAAATGGAATTTAATAGAAAGAAAACCATACAGGGTTATCTCTTACTCAGAAAGAATCATTAGATACTAAACAAGCTTAGGGTACCTGAAAGAATTCAAGATAAATGCACTAATAATATATATGCAAATGCAAAGGTTGAGTATGCTCAACATTCAAAGAATTATACAGCATGAAATTTAGAGTAACAGTTCACATAAAGGACTTTGTCCTTATTTTTATGTGTATGCATTTAGAGTAAAACGGCCTGGTGTGTTTATAACCTGTTCTATAAATGATAAGGGCTTTCCTGGTGGCTCAGCTGGTAAAGAATCTGCCTGCAATTCAGGAGAAAAAAGTGAAAGAGAAGTTGCTCAGTCATGTCCGATTCTTTGAGACCCCATGTACTTTAGCTTACCAGGTTCCTCTGTCCAAGGAATTTTCCAGACAAGAGTACTGGAGTGGGTTGCCATATCCTTCTCCAGGGGTCTTCCTGATCCAGGGATCAAACCTGGATCTCCCACATTGTAGGCAGACGCGTTACCATCTGAGCCACCAGGGAAATACTCCTGCAATTCAGGAGACCCTGGTTCAATCCCTGGGTGAGGAAGATCCCCAGAGAGGAAGTAGCTTCAGTATTCTTGTTTGGGAAATCTCATGGACAGAGGAGGCTAGTGGTGTCTATGGGGTCTCAAAGAGTTGGACACAACATACAGACTAAACCAGCACCATAAATAATAAAACAGTAGTTACGATGGTTCTGATTAATGATTATGGACCATTTACTTTGATTTAGGCACCAGGCCAAACTATTTACATGCATTATCTAGTTTAATGAATCCATATCAAAGTCCAGTGGGGAATGCACCATTACACGTGTTTTTCAGGTAAAGAAGCAAATGTCATGTTCATCAAGAGAAGTGACTCATCCAAGCTGCTGCTCTTGCTGCTAAGTCGCTTCAGTTGTGTCCAACTCTGTGCGACCCCATAGACGGCAGCCCACCAGGCTCCTCCCGCCCCTGGGATTCTCCAGGAAAGAACACTGGAGTGGGTTGCCATTTCCTTCTCCAATGCATGAAAGTGAAAAGTAAAAGTGAAGTCACTTAGTTGTGTCCGACTCTTAGCAACCTCATGGACTGCAGCCTACCAAGCTCCTCCATCCATGGGATTTTCCAGGCAAGAGTACTGGAGTGGGGTGCCATTGCCTTCTCCACATCCAAGCTGGTGGTCGCCATAATGAACAGGACTAACAGGCCTCTGGCCTTCTGTTGCTGGGCTCACGGCAGCCCACCAGGCTCCTCCCGCCCCTGGGATTCTCCAGGAAAGAACACTGGAGTGGGTTGCCATTTCCTTCTCCAATGCATGAAAGTGAAAAGTAAAAGTGAAGTCACTTAGTTGTGTCCGACTCTTAGCAACCTCATGGACTGCAGCCTACCAAGCTCCTCCATCCATGGGATTTTCCAGGCAAGAGTACTGGAGTGGGGTGCCATTGCCTTCTCCACATCCAAGCTGGTGGTCGCCATAATGAACAGGACTAACAGGCCTCTGGCCTTCTGTTGCTGGGCTCCAGAGCTCCCGACCCTAACAAGCACATGGTGGATCCGGGGCATGTGGAATCTAAAATCTGTTGAGAGATCCTCTCGTGTACTTATAATTGGTGACCAGACCCTGACAGAGCGTCTATACTCCCAGTCCCAATTTAGTTCAAGACAGAGAAAAGTAATCAAACCAACCCCATGAGACTGAAATGAAGACTTCCGGGACCCTGAAGGTGTTGCAAAGATGAGGAGGGTTTGGGAGAGTGGAGGAGAATGTGCTCAGAGGCGCTCCGGCATGAGGAGCGTGCAAGCTCCCGAGGCACTGTCTGCGCCGCTAGCGCATCACCTGAGCTCAGCCCGAGCTTCTTCCCTTCAGGGGATTAAGTGAACTTCCAGTCCAGAAAACGTACTTGTCAAGAGGTTGAGAGTGAGTAAAATCCATACAGTTCACAAGATAAAGTGGTTATTCTCAATGGCAACAGGAACTACCTGCAAATAAGCCCCCCAGTTGGTGGGTAAGGGCTGAAAAGCACAGTGCATTCAGAAGCCGAAGCCCCGGAGGCCTCAAACTCCCGCTCCCATGGGCTGAGCAGGTTCAGCCCTTGGCTGCTTCTGTTGTAGGGGTGTGTCACTGTGCAAGTATATTGTTGAGTGCAATGATCAGACAATAAGGGGCTCCCAGCAGATGTGGCAGGTTAGCGGGGCTAGGGACACTAGAGACAGAGAGAGAAAGAGAGAGAGAGAGAGAGAGGGAGAGGGAGGGAGGAGGGGGAGGGAGAGGGAGATCAGGGAGTGATGCTGAATTTTTCACAACCACATCTCAGTGCTATTTGCTAAGAACCACAGGACGCTGTAATGCTCCCTAAATTGCAGGAACAGGTACCAAGCTCTCTGCATATTCACAGTCCTTAGAGTATAATTGATTAGACTAGAGGAATCAGGTTTTGTTTACTCCCCAAAATGAGGAGAATGTGGAGAAACATTGACACAGTGCCAGGGAATCTTGCCCTCGAGGGGCAGATGCTAAATCTGAAGCTGGGGACCCTAGGATGGCACTGTCATGATTATTTCTCCCCCTCATGAGCAGGTGCTAGCTCATGTATTAGGGAAGGGCTGCAGGGTTGATTTCAGGACAGGAGGGTGTCAGCCTGGAAGGCAGCCTAAGCTAACTCATCTGTGTCTGTGCCTCAGGCTATTAGCATCAGTACACTCACCATACTATAAAAACTAATTAATGCATTAATCTGGAGAAATGTGGGTTCCTAGAGATACTTTGACTGTGCACGGGAATATGGATCTGGACCTTCTCGGTTAGACAGGGCTAAAGTCAGCCTAGCAGGGGCTCTAAGAGGCAAATGACAAATCAGTGAACAAGTACCCCTGTGCTCTGAAACATGACTAATAGCACTATCAGACCGATCACCATCGAGGTCCTCTGCTGTATCAGGCTGAACTTTTGGAAGAAGGGAGTAATGAATCTTGGAAATCAGGTCTAGATCCTATAATGAGTCTAGTCTCACTTCTTCTTCATGTATGTATACAATCCAGAAAAGCAAAAATCACATCAGAATGTCTTCATGACTTATGAAAACTATCACTGATGCTGACATTTGCTGTGATGCATGCCAATATGTTTTCAGCCCAACTGTAAAATCCACTGAGTCCAAACGTGCCTCTGGAAGAAACCACATTTTTGAACTTCTATTCATTTAGACCATTACCCTTATGATTATACAGTGGAAGTGAGAAATAGATTTAAGGGCCTAGATCTGATAGACAGAGTGCCTGATGAACTATGGAGTGAGGTTCGTGACATTGTAGAGGAGACAGGGATCAAGACCATCCCCATGGAAAAGAAATGCAAAAAAAGCAAAATGGCTGTCTGGGGAGGCCTTACAAATTGCTGTGAAAAGAAGAGAGGTGAAAAGCAAAGGAGAAAAGGAAAGATATAAGCATCTGAATGCAGAGTTCCAGAGAATAGCAAGAAGAGATAAGAAAGCCTTCTTCAGAGATCAATGCAAAGAAATAGAGGAAAACAACAGAATGGAAAGACTAGAGATCTCTTCAAGAAAATTAGAGATACCAAGGGAACATTTCATGCAAAGATGGGCTCGATAAAGGACAGAAATGGTCTAGATCTAACAGAAACAAGAGAGGAGGCCAGTAGGTCACCCACCAATATCATGCACTCTATTCCTTGTCCACTTGTGGAAAAATTCCTCCGAGGTGTGGGATAGGTTCCAGGCATCAAGCAGGTTCAGGGAGAAGATGCTACTCCACAAACCTAGGGGCAGGACCAACCATGAGCAGCTCTGTCCAGGAACCTCCAGGCCCACCCAAACATTGGCCTTGATGACCCTCCAAGTCAGGATGCTCAGGGAGAGGGACAGGCTTTGACTTTCCTCTCCTTGTGGAACAGCTCGACATAAGTGACTCAGTTCTTTTCCACTCTCCTCTTGGAACTGGGAGAGGGCAGTTGGGTCTTCCCAGGTGGTCCAGTGGGTAAGAATCCACCTGCCAACTCAGGAGATATGGACTAGATCCCTGGGTTGGAAAGATCCCCTGGAGGAGGGCATAGCAACCCACTCCAGTATTCTTGCCTAGAGAATCCCCATGGACAGAGGAGCCTGGCGGGCTACAGTCCACGGGGTTGCAAAGAGTCAGCCACGACTGAACAACTAAACTGAACTGATAAGGTTGGTTTTACTCTTAAGCTCAATTTACAGATGAGAAAACTGAAGCTCAGGAAGGTTAGGTAAATTGACCAACTTTGGGCAGCTAATAAATGAGAAACCAGAGTCCATGCCCCAGTGTCTTACCTACTCTGAGCCACATACCGGATAGCAATAGTGTTCAGAGAAAGGAGAGGTTGCTGGGGGCTGCGGGCTTCAGGGCGGACTTCCCTTAAGAAACAGGGTTTTAGTGGGACTTTCCAAGAGGGCTGGATTTGGGGTAGATGGAAGGGAGAGGAAGGCAGACAACTAGCCTAAGTAAGGGTGTAACAGAAATTAAAAGACGCTTACTCCTTGGAAGAAAAGTTATGACCAATCTAGATAGCATATTTAAAAGCAGAGACATTACTTTGCCGACTAAGGTCTGTCTAGTCAAGGCTATGGTTTTTCCTGTGGTCATGTATAGATGTGAGAGTTGGACTGTGAAGAAGGCTGAGTGCCGAAGAATTGATGCTTTTGAACTGTGGTGTTGGAGAAGACTCTTGAGAGTCCCTTGGACTGCAAGGAGATCCAACCAGTCCATTCTGAAGGAGATCAGCCCTGGGATTTCTTTGGAAGGAATGATGCTAAAGCTGAAACTCCAGTATTTGGCCACCTCATGCGAAGAGTTGACTCATTGGAAAAGACTCTGATGCTGGGAAGAACTGGGGGCATGAGAAGGGGATGACAGAGGATAAGATGGCTGGATGGCATCACTGACTCGATGGGCGTGAGTCTGAGTGAACTCTGGGAGTTGGTGTTGGACAGGGAGCCCTGGCGTGCTGCAATTCATGGGGTTGCAAAGAGTCAGACACGACTGAGAGACTGAACTGAACTGATTGTTGAGGCTGTAGAGAGGGGTTTGTTTTCTGCAGTCTCCCTTTGATGGGTATAGTTAGGGCTCTGAAGGGGATGACTCTATGAGTGTACGTCACAGTCAGGCCAGGCCTGGCGTGCTGCGATTCATGGGGTCGCAAAGAGTCGGACATGACTGGGCGACTGAACTGAACTGAACTGATTCATTTAGACATATCCCACAGTGTAAAACATGGTTTTCCCCATAAAGCACAAATTTATGATGCAAATGAGCTTACTCAATTCACTTACAGGTAAAGGTCAAGAATCAAAGAGTTGCTATCAAGATGGACAATCATAATGGGATACACTTGAGACCTCAGCTAAGGCCAACAGATATGGAAATAAGAGTCAAGAACACTCAAAAAAAAGTCCTAAACTAGGAATCTGATGACTTTATTGTACTTGGGTCAATAGGTCAATATCATAGTCAACATTATGAAAACACATAGGAGTTCAAGGTTATTTTTGTATCATACAGATGCCTATCTGTTTTCCACATTATTTAAAAGTAGCTTAAAGTTAATAATGCAGATAGTCATCACCCTCATCACCCACTCCAATGAGGACTTCAAATTTTTTTTTGGCCGTGCCACAGAGCATGCAGGATTTTAGTTCCTCTACTAGAGACTGAACCCATGTCCTCTGCATCCCTGCATTGGAAGTGTGGTCTTAATTGCTGGACCACCTCGGAAGATCCTTTTCAAACTTTTAAAAAGTCATTTTAGTAAGCTTTGGCTATTGTAAATCAAACTAAATCCATGCGAAGAGATTCGTGTTTTCCCATGACCCAGGCCCGCAGACACACCACACGTAACAGGGGGCACATGGGCTCCTTGAGCATCGAGTGCCCGCTCCCTGCAGGAGGGGCATGCAGTGTGTGAAGGCAAGAAGGTGATGTTCACACAACATGCAGGGTGCTGAGGCCGTTTCATTTCCACCTCCCATGCCTGATATACTAGCTTACTTATCTTACAAACAAAAGCCCCATGTAGAAGGTAGAATGAAGAAGCATCACTATCCAGAGACATGTCAGAGTCAGAACTTTTTCTGCACTACAGAGAATATGCACAAGCCCAAGCCCAGCAACGTAAGACAACCCTTCTTCACAGTACCTTGCTCTTGTTTACTTAGGAGATTTTCATAAACCACATGGAAATGAACCCAAAATACGTACAGCTCTTTCAGCTCTTAACAATGTATGTTGATGCCTGATCATAAGTTACTTGGCTACACAGTGAAGATGAACATTGTGTGGCTATTTATCAAGCCTTGCTGTGGAGAATGATGGAGATACCATATAGTGTTTCTTAGTCTTTGTAATGATGCATTGCAAAAGCAAGAGAAAGTATTAATAACAGATAACTTACTACTTCTTTTCAGCAAATACGTAGCATGTTACACTGTCTTAATTTTGTTATTGACCATCTCATTAGCCATTCTCTCTTCTAAGATAACATGAGGCGTTCTGAGGAGCAGGAATATGCAAGAAATTAGGTACATTTCCTTAAACCAGTATTTAATGGAACACTGGTTTTCCAGTCATTCATTCTATGCCTTACACACCATCCTCAGCAGACTGTCAGCCTCTCCAAGACAGAGACCAGCTTTTCCTTTTCATAAGCCTTCGGAGCTCGCCCCCTTTCTCACTCTGGTCCTGACTTTCCCGGCAGAACGCCGGCTCTGAACTGTGACTGCGGGCACTGCGTATTCACCCAGTAAAGGCCTGCTGTAGTTGCATGAGGGATCCTTCAAACGCTGACAGAAATAGGCAAGTTGGAGGGTTGAGCCCCCATTCTGAGAAGAGAAGGTGAACGGCAGAAATAAGAACTGCTGAGTCTATAGCACCCTGCTAGAAAGGATGGACAGGGTCAGCACTGAAGTCCTGGGAGATACTGGCATTTGGAGCCAAGAGGACTTCACTTTACTTAGGACTGGTCATTAGCCATTTGAAGAATGAGCTAGCTGAGGCTGATGATGAAAAGGACATGGCTGGGTTGTCACCACAGTTCCTTTTGATGGAAAGGGCTTACTGAGCAATCTGCTTTGCACATTCACCTGAACAAAAGTGGAGACGTCTGAAGCCTGGAGGCCAGTTCGAGCAAATTCTTTAGTGACTTCCAAATGGCGCTGTAATAGGAAGCCCAAGAGCTGCTATGAATCTTGCTGACTATATTATTTTTTTAATAGCACATTGATCTCTCCTTTATTGTTGGGTCTTTGTTTTTCAGAAACTAGTGGATACCCAGGGATGCTTTTGAGAGCTGCTAAAACTCATTGCTCAATAGTTCGGAAGCTCTAATTTGTCTAAATTCTACATAAGGCTCTCAAGCCATACTCATCTCTGCTGCCTTAAGTCCTTTAATAAGCTGCAGTGATGGAAATGGATTATAATTCACAAAGAACTCCAACCGGGCAGACATAGAGAATGGACCTGTGCATACAGCAGGGAAATGAGGAGGGACAAACAGAGAGAGTAGCATTGACATGCATACACTACCGCGCATAAAACAGATGGCTGGTGGGAGCTGCTGTCGGCTTCCCAGGTGGCGCTAGTGGTAAAGAACCAGCCTGCCAAGGCAGGAGGCGTAAGAGACGGGGGTTCAGTCCCTGGGTCAGGAAGATTCGCAGGTGGAGGGCACAACAACCCACTCCAGTGTTCCTACCTGGAGAATTCCATGGACAGAGGAGCCTGGTGGGCTGCAGTCCACAGGGTCGTAAACAGTTGTACACAACTGAAGCAACTGAGTACCAGAAGCTGCTGTACAGCACAGGGAGCTCAGCTCGGCGCTCTGCAATGACCTAGAATGGTGGGATGGGGCTGGGCTGGAGGGAGGCTCGAGGGGGAGGTGATAAATGTATACATATAGCTGACGTACACTGCTGTAGCAGAAACAAACACATCATTGTAAAGCAATTATCCTCTAATTTGAAAAGATGCTTAAAAAACACATAAAACATAAAAAGGAGAAAATGTAAAAAAAACTGAAAAAGGGAGAAAATGTAAAAAACAAAAAGGAACTCTGACAGGAATATGGATTATGGGTAAGGAAAGTTGGCTTAAAGCTCAACGTTCAGAAAACGAAGATCATGGCATCTGGTCCCATCACTTCATGGGAAATAGATGGGGAAACAGTGGAAACAGTGTCAGACTTTTTTTTTGGGGCTCCAAAATCACTGCAGATGGTGAGTACAGCCATGAAATTAAAAGACGCTTATTCCTTGGAAGAAAAGTTATGACCAACCTAGATAGTATATTCAAAAGCAGAGACATTACTTTGCCAATAAAGGTCCGTCTAGTCAAGGCTATGGTTTTTCCAGTGGTCATATATGGATGTGAGAGTTGGACTGTGAAGAAGGCTGAGCACTGAAGAATTGATGCTTTTGAACTGTGGTGTTGGAGAAGACTCTTGGACTGCAAGGACATCCGACCAGTCCATTCTGAAGGAGATCAGCCCTGGGATTTCTTTGGAAGGAATGATGCTAAAGCTGAAACTCCAGTACTTTGGCCACCTGATGTGAAGAGTTGACTCATTGGAAAAGGCTCTGATGCTGGGAGGGATTGGGGGCAGGAGGAGAAGGGGACGACAGAGGATGAGATGGCTGGATGGCATCACTGACTCGATGGGCATGAGTCTGAGTGAACTCCAGGAGACGGTGATGGATAGGGAGGCCTGGTGTGCTGCGATTCATGGGGTCGTAAAGAGTCGGACATGACTGAGCGACTGAACTGAAGTGAATGACAAGTCTCTGATTTACAGAAAGAAGAGTCTAGGGTGTGACTTAGCCTCACCTTCTCCTGCTCAGTCGTGTATCATGACCGGAGTCAAAGAGTGCCTTTGCATCATTTAAGAGTGAAGAGCGCTGCAGGCACTGCTTGCATCTCGCTCTCAGGCTGTGCCACCAAACACACGATGACCCATCCTTTATGCACGTTTTCCTAAAGAAATCGCAACCACTTCATATTGAAATATTTACTTTGAGCTGTAAGACAGAACACTTCTCTCCTCTGCTTTAATCTTACCTTAACACAAAAGACTGTGAGTATTTAAGTCACTCCAGTTACATCAAAAGAGAATAATCAGTTTCTGTTCAGTGCTAGCTGAGTTAAACAGCAGCTCTGTTTCCATCTGGTCCCATCACTTCATGGGAAATAGATGGGGAAACAGTGGAAACAGTGTCAGACTTTATTTTTTGGGGCTCCAAAATCACTGCAGATGGTGAGTACAGCCATGAAATTAAAAGACGCTTATTCCTTGGAAGAAAAGTTATGACCAACCTAGATAGTATATTCAAAAGCAGAGACATTACTTTGCCAATAAAGGTCCGTCTAGTCAAGGCTATGGTTTTTCCAGTGGTCATATATGGATGTGAGAGTTGGACTGTGAAGAAGGCTGAGCACTGAAGAATTGATGCTTTTGAACTGTGGTGTTGGAGAAGACTCTTGGACTGCAAGGACATCCGACCAGTCCATTCTGAAGGAGATCAGCCCTGGGATTTCTTTGGAAGGAATGATGCTAAAGCTGAAACTCCAGTACTTTGGCCACCTGATGTGAAGAGTTGACTCATTGGAAAAGGCTCTGATGCTGGGAGGGATTGGGGGCAGGAGGAGAAGGGGACGACAGAGGATGAGATGGCTGGATGGCATCACTGACTCGATGGGCATGAGTCTGAGTGAACTCCAGGAGACGGTGATGGATAGGGAGGCCTGGTGTGCTGCGATTCATGGGGTCGTAAAGAGTCGGACATGACTGAGCGACTGAACTGAAGTGAATGACAAGTCTCTGATTTACAGAAAGAAGAGTCTAGGGTGTGACTTAGCCTCACCTTCTCCTGCTCAGTCGTGTATCATGACCGGAGTCAAAGAGTGCCTTTGCATCATTTAAGAGTGAAGAGCGCTGCAGGCACTGCTTGCATCTCGCTCTCAGGCTGTGCCACCAAACACACGATGACCCATCCTTTATGCACGTTTTCCTAAAGAAATCGCAACCACTTCATATTGAAATATTTACTTTGAGCTGTAAGACAGAACACTTCTCTCCTCTGCTTTAATCTTACCTTAACACAAAAGATGTGAGTATTTAAGTCACTCCAGTTACATCAAAAGAGAATAATCAGTTTCTGTTCAGTGCTAGCTGAGTTAAACAGCAGCTCTGTTTCCAGAAAGATAATAATGTCAAAAAATTAGCGAGAAAACAGCAGGTATTCTGGGGAATTTAACCATTGAACAAATGACTGGAAGGTGCTTCAAAGTCAATTTAAATAATTTTTAAAAAATTACACCCTGACTTGAAGCCTAAGAATTCTTTTTCTCTATGTATAATTAAAACATAATGCTGAAGACCCCATCAGACAATGATTCCTGATATTTTAATAATAATGTAGAATGTCCTCATGGTATAGCTTATTATTAAATAGATTTGAATATACTACAGACTGAACCAATTCCAGTGGGAAAAAAACTAGCTACAGCATCAAGTAAAAGCCTGGTTCAACCAACTCATCTGCATAATGGATTCCTCAACATCAGTAACAGGAAAATGCCCCGTTGAAAATGCAGTTTTAAATATTCTCCTGGAGAAGTAGGTCAGAAACACAGAGGAGGCAGGGAACCCAGCATGCTGGCAGGCTCGCGCAGGAACAGGCCTTGGGAGGATCCAGACGCAGAGAGAAGCAGTTAAGGACTGCCCAGGAACAGCTGGCATTTGTCTGCTCAGGCTGCCCCAAGAAAGGACCACACCAGGTGGCTTAACAACAGAGTTTCATTTTCTCACAGCTCGAGAAGCTGGAAGTCCGCGGTCGAGGTGCTGGCACAGTCAGTTTCCAGTGAGGACCCTCTCCCTGGCTCACAGACGGCTGGCTGTCTTCCCGGGCGGTCCTTGCACGCCCTTCTCTCGGTGCATGTGTGTGCAGGAGATGGCAAGTGGGCTTTCATCTCATAGAGCCATTAAACCTATCAGATCAGGCCCTGGACTATGACCTGCTTTAACACTAGTTACTCCCTTGGAGGGCCCTTCTCCAAACATAATCGTGCTGGAGATGAGGGCTTCAACACAGGAGTTTGGGGCCAGGGCACACAAATACACGGGCTGTATGCTGTTCATCTCATTCCTCTGCTGCATTCCCATCCTGCGTGGAAGGCTGGGCCCCTCCATGCAGGACTGTCCACCGGCTCAGGGCAGCCCGGCTGTCTCACCACTTCTGCCGGCTGAGTCCACAAGCGGGCCCACAGGCCGCTCCCTGGAGGACGTGAGTGGTGCGTGGTTCAAGGATTAGGAAAGGAGACGTCAGAGGAACGCAAGTTGTATATCTGAGAGAAGAGAAGCTGCAGGTGACTTAACAATGTCTCACGCAGATGGAGAGAAGACGAACAGCCTTCTGACCAGCTGTTCTCATCTGCTGCTGGGGGCTGGTTGGGAGGAAGAGGACTCAGCTGCAGGACTGGGAAGACAGAACGGACAGACTCCTGGACGGCACCAGTCTGCCCCCGACCGTGAGGACTGAGAGATAGGGGGGAAGAGGTAACGAAAGGGGTCTTGGGCTCTAAGGAGCTGTAAGAAATAGGGCTCTAATTTCTCCAAAGAAGACATACAGGTGGCTGACAGACACACGCAAAGATGCTCAACAGTGCTCGTCATCACAGAAATGTAAATGAGAACCACAACGAAGCACCTCCTAGCCCCAGTCAAAACATCCACCGCCAAAAAAAAAAGTCTATAAATAATAAAGTCTGCAGAGGGTGTGGAGAAAAGGATGGAAATTAGTGTAGTCACTATGGAAAACAGCATGGAGGGTCCCTAAACCATTTAACAGCAGAACTACCATGTCATCCAACAATCCCACTCCTGGGCATATATCCAGGGAAGAATCTGATCTGAAAGGATACATGCAACCCAGCGTTCACTGCAGCACTATTTACAACAGCCAGGGCATGGAAACACCCTAGACGCCCACTGAAAGAGGGGTGGATGAAGAGGCGGCACACACACACAATGGGGCATCAGCCATAAAAAAGAACAAAGCGATGATATACAAGAACCTGAGAAAGAATATACATGTATGAATGCACACACATATGTATATATTTTCCTTTTCAGATTCTTACATATATATGTAACTGCTGCTGCTGCGTCGCTTCAGTCATGTTCGAATCTGTGCGACCCCATAGGTGGCAGCCCACCAGGCTCCCCGGTCCCTGGGATTCTCCAGGCAAGAACACTGGAGTGGGTTGCCATTTCCTTCTCCAATATATGCATATGTATATATTTAAAACTGAGTCAGTTTGCTGAATACCAGAAACTAGGACAAAACTGTGAGTTAACTATACTTCAATTTAAAACAAAAAAAAAGGGAAAGAAACGGAGGTCCAAAATGGTAGGAAGATAGTAGTAGATCAGAAGCAAAGCAATGAGACTCAGGCCACCCTTGTCTAGAGTTCTGTTGTGTCTGAAACACTGTCCATATAAGACTTCACTGTCGGAAGCTCTGCTTTTCCAAATCTGTCCTGGCTTGGGCGGGGCTGCTACATTCAAGAAGAAGGCTGTTTATGACACAAAATTCTGTCAAGCAGAGGACAGAGGGCCTCAATTCCTTGGCATAAGGAATGAAAAGTTATGTTATACCAGGGTCTTTATATGCTCCTGAACCCAACTCTGCTCTAGTCCAAGGCCCCAGAGAGAAGAAACATTTCACTGAATGCCTACATTCACAGCACTTAGCCCAGTATCCAGTACACACAGACAAGGACAAGTAATTAAAATAATAATAGTAATAATAATAAATAAGATAAAAATAGCGACACCTACAGGCAGATAAGGAACACAGCTGAGCTCTGGCAGGCTCCATTTTTCCTTTCTCTTTAACCTCACCTATTGAAGCTCTCTGGAGAAACGTCATTGGAATGAGATCAGAAGTGATCAAACTCAGGTTTATAAAGTGGTCCATTGCGTCCTATCCTTCACCTCCAAGACTAAGAAGTAGCAAGATGAACAAGGGCCCAGCAGAACTTTGCTGCCCAATGTATTGTTTAAAAGGGAGAGTTCATTGCCTTTTAGTCTTTTGTTCAGAACTTTTTGTTCTCCTTTGTGAAACTAAGTCAGTCTCCTGAATTTGAGGACAGAGGATGAATAACACACTGCGAATTATTCAGAAGCCTCTTGGACTGTGCTGAGTCCCTATGCAACTGCTGATATTTGTAGAGTTCACAGGACCATTATCCTGATTTTGGGGATGTTGGAAACCAACAATGCTCTTAAAGTTATACTCTGACAACTTCTTTGGCTTATTTTGGCTTAGAAAATGTTAACCACAGAATTCACTGTCCTCCAAGAACACATATCAGAAAAGAAATGGGTCTCTCAGCCCACTCAGAGTAGAGCCAGCACTCGCTTTCCTCAAGCTTGGGAGAACACTCGTTTTATATTAGAAACTGTCAACCCACGAGGGAGTAAAACCTCCTCAACTGGGAAAAAAACAAACCTCAACTGTCGTCCTCTTGTGAGTGAAAAGCTGCTTATGTCTGTGAACCTTCTTATGCACAGAATTGGTGATATTTAGTCAACCCCCAAATGTGTCACAATATCAGAGAATGAAGGAAAGTAGCCAGGAATGGACAACTAACTTCTCAAATAAATGCAGTCAATTATACTACCAAGGTTCCAGTTAACTACCATTAGTCAAGGCTGCTGCTGCTGCTAAGTCACTTCAGTCGTGTCCGACTCTGTGTGACTCTATTGACGGCAGCCCACCAGGCTTCCCCATCCTGAGGATTCTCCAGGCAAGAACACTGGAGTGGGTTGCCATTTCCTTCTCCAATGCAGGAAAGTGAAAAGTGAAAGCGAAGTCACTCAGTCATGTCCGACTGTCCACGACCTCATGGACTGCAGCCTACCAGGCTCCCCCGTCCATGGGATTTTTCAGGCAAGCAGTAGGTTCCAAATAAGGCGGAGTGTGTAGGCAGCAAGCTTAGGTGGCACGTCCCCTCAAACGTGAGACGCTGTTGCAGAGGCCGTGAGGACAGCTGCATATACTTCCTGGTCCACGGCGTCCATGCGCTCTAAACACCCGTGTTTCTTCAAAGACAGAAGAATGACTTCAGGCCCAGAATAGAAATTAACCTCTGATCACACGAAACCTGGAAGAAGACGTTTACAGGCCAGAAGTGAAGCCCATCATGGCTGCTCTACCTCCCGCCTCTGACCCTGCAGCACGTGCAGTTTCCCCGGTGACCCTGATCCGGGCTGTGGTTCTATTACAGGCATTTGTGTTCAATGACTTGTTTACCTTCTCGACTCTTCTGGAGCCCCACGAGCAGAAGCTGGCCCGAAGGAGGCCTCAGTTAACATCTGCAGAATAGAAGTGACTGCCTCGCCCTCGGGAGCAGGCCAGAGGAACTGAAGGATGCTTCTGGAAACCACTTTCAGGAGCTGATCGTCCAGCTGGTGCCTCTGCTCACCCTCCAGCTCCAGTTCCCTCCCCTGAACCCGCCTGCCTCTGGGCCATTCTGCCTCTCATCAGCACTTTTCCTGGAATCAACCTGGGAAGGGAGAGGTTGTAGAATTCAAATGACTGTGGCTCTGATGGTAAGAAAAGATAGATAATTCTGAGTGATTCAAGATTCTCTTATGATCTGTAGATGTGAATTGCCCATACCATGCCTCGTGCTCATTAGCATGGGTAGTCAAGATCTTGCTAGAATGGCTAGCTATGTTTATTACATGGCAGGTTAAACAAGCCTACAGGTCTTCACAGATATTCTGTGTGGATAATCTTCTGTGAAGAGTGCCTGAAGCCAAGAAAAATACTGCAGATGTAATCCTAAACACAGTAGCTGAAAACATGGGCTCTCAAATTTCACCTATCACCCATGGCTACACTAATAATCACTTATTTAAGTTGACATATTTTCTCCAAGAAACTCCAAAGGCAGTTATCCAGCAAAGGGCCAGAAAACCAGCAGGTTTTAGAGAGGGAGAGGTAGGGTCAGAGGGAAACTTCCATAATGTCAAAGGAAAAGATGGAAACTTTCAATTCTCCTGAGTCATCACCTGATTGAACAAGGGCTTGCTGCCCTGAGCTATGCTTTCTGCCTGTGCCTGGGGGGTGAGGGGGATGACAGGCTCTAATTTCTCAATGATATTTTATTGCAGCAAGTATTCCCACTCTGTGACAGGTCCAACCCAGAATCAAAGACTCAGCAAGGAGGCTGCATAGTGATCTCTGGACACAGCAGCCTTAAGTCCCACTGATCATGCCTGTAATGCACTGCTAATCAGAATAGGTCTGGAGAGAAAACACAAGTCTGAGTAACTCATTGTGTCAAGCTGGAATCTGTGGCAATGAAACCAGAGAAAGGTCATTTTTAAACAAAATAGCTGGCTCTTGCAGTGTGAGGGAAAGCGTCCAGCTGACCTAGTTTGGTGTTGGGGACATGAAGAGGGGTGGAAATTCTCAACTTAATACCAATACCAATCTCATGGCTGGCGATTCAGGCTTAAAACTAGCCCTAAAGCTCATCATTTCACGTATTTGATCTGTAAGTAAGAAATTTGCAGAGAAGCTCTGGGCTGAATGGTTCACGCTTTCATTTATCTAACCCTATTGATCACCTGCCAGGCATTCAGCTAGATGCTGAGGATACAGCATGAAGCAGCTATATTTTCTAAGTTCACGGTTCTAACCATCCAACACGGGTGGCGAGAGCATGAATTACAGCTAGGTACCTGGCAGAACTGTCAAAAGTCTGTCACAAAGGGTAATAACAAAGGGCTGAAGCTGGGAGAAAAGAAAATATGATCAAATAATCAGCAGAAAAATTGGAAGGATCTGGCAATGGTGAGAATGGCTTCAAGTTTTGGCTTGCTTGACAGTGGGATCTCTCCTGGGAGAAGGCATGCTGTAGATGATTTAGGGAGGAGAAAATCTATGGACAGACTTAGGCTAGGGCTGAACACGTGTCTACACACAGAGATTTCAACGAGACTCTGGAGCTTAGGTAAGAGATGGTCAGGGCTGTGGGAACATGTGGGTGTCATCAACATATCCATGGTAGTTATGCCAAAAGAATGGGTGAAATTAAATTGTTCAGTGTCTGTTGTTATTTAGTTGCAGACTGAGGCTTTCAGGATTTTGCTGAACCTGATCGTAAGCCCGTAGTAACAGAACCAGGGTGTCAACACAAAGTGGTCTCTTAGTTGTTGTTGAGTACTAATGACTCTGTGACCCCATGGACTGCAGTCCGCCAGGCTTCTCTGTCCATGGGATCCAAGCAAGAATATCACAGTGGGGTGCCTTTTCCTTCTCCAGGGGATCTTCCTGACCCAGGGATTGAACTTCCGTCTCCTGCTTGGTAAGCAGATTCTTTCCCACTGAGCCACCTGGGAAGCCCACCCAGTGTCTGTAGGGAAATAGGACTACAAGGTTGAGCACTGTATCCTGGAGAGAAGCAACATTTAAGGATAAGAATGAGAAATCAGAATCCACAGAGGATTCCAAGAAGGAACGGTCAAAGAGGCACAGCAGAGCGTCACATGTGCCAAGTGGGGATAGAGGTCCAAAGTGGGGTGGCTACCGCGGGCTCACATGTCCCTGCACCCAGCAGTTAGGGAGCACAGCAGAGACTTCACTGGCATGAGAGATGAAAGCCAGGTGGAGGAGGGCTGGTAGGGGGACAGGAAGAGAGGGTGTAAGACGCGGTGAGCACGGATCAATGCTCCCATGCTTAGCACACCAGAATCACCCAGAAAGCAGGCTAAAAAGTCAGTCGCTGAGCCACATTCTGAATCTTCGGTATCAAAATCTCTGAAGAGGAACCAAAGAATCTGCATTTTATCAGGCTCCCCTCGTGATTCTGATACATGCGCTGGTTGGGACAAGGAGACTACTCTTTTAAGACATGAGGCACAAGATGGGATGAGAGAGATGGGCAGGAGTCTGCCCGAGATGGGAGAGGGAGGCAGGGGTCAAGACAGGGGAGACTGGAGCATCCTCATCGGTGGGTGTTGGGGGAGAACAGAGGTCAAGGTGAGGGAAAGAAGAGGCAGGAAGAGAAGATCCTGGTGATGTTGACTGCTTATCACAGGAAGAATTAAACAGAATGCTAGTCCTCCGTTCATTTTCCCTTCTGTTGTTCAGTCGCCCATTCGTGTCCAACTCTTTGCGATCCCGTGGACTGCGGCATGCCAGGCTTCCCTGTCCACCCTCCCTTGGAGCTTGCTCAAACTCACGTCACTGAGTCTGTGATGCCATCCAACCATCTCGAACATAATTTAGCAGAACAAAATTTCTAGCATAGTTACAAGTAACTGAATTCTCTAGGCTACTGTATCTTGATTCGTTTCCAGTTACACTAATAAAGACTGACCAGCTTGTAGGAAAAGATCTGGCCGTATTCTCCGTACACATTAATTGGCTCTGCTCGGGAGTGCTACAGTTCTAGGTAGTATCTTATGTAGGAAAAGTTGTACATCCTTTTCCTTGTCACTATTTAAATCCTGGAAGTTGGAGAAGCCAAGCTGTTTGAGAGAAGAAGTATGTTTGACTAAATTATGAAATGAAAATCTGATGCACTTTTTCCCTCAAATATCTGTCACGGGATTCTTTCGCGAAGAATTCCAGCAGTGCAGTGTGTCTGTGGGTGTGTGCATGTGCACGCCTATGGGCTCTTCTTGTTCCAGGAGATCCGGCTGCTAAGTCACCACTTTAAATAATAGCTCCACACACATGACATCATAATAGTCTCCACAGCAACTGTGAATGATACTACAAACCTGTCTGGGACTAAATGGGAAAGATAAGCAAGAAGACAGGAGTGGGCAATCTCCTAAGCAACAAATGCGCCTTTTCCATGGAAACACCACCTCGTGGAAGAGAAAAGGAAACAGATAATAGACATAGGTACACAATAGTTCCTAAATATAGCATTTCACTAAGCACTCTTGTCAACTGCAATTTAAAGACCATTCAACCTATGAGAATAATCACTGGAAGAAAAGCTTCCCCTAGTTCAGTGCTTCCAGAGGAAGGGGGCAGAGGCCTTTTCTTGAAGCTGGTCACCACGCATCATCACAGCTGCTCACAAAAGAGGGCAAATGGGAATGAAGCAAGATAACAGTTAAGACTTCAGGTTTGCTCCCACTTTAAGATAGCACCAAAGAACGGAAGCCAAACTTAAGAAGCCAGATATATTCTGAGCAGATAATAAGCATTAGGAAAATCTCCTTATGAAGAGAATCACACTAGTTTTCTTTGAATAGCAAGCTCCCTCATGAATGGATGATAAAATGCATATTCTGAGAATTATTTAAACCATTGTAGGGAATAATTTGCTCAACTGCCAAAGACACTGCGCAAACACATTATTGTTTAGTCACTAAGTCATGCCCGACTCTTTTGCAGCCCCATGGACTGTAGCCCGCCAGGCTCTACATGGGGTTTCCCAGGGAAGAATACTGAAGTGGGATACCATTTCCTTCTCTAGGGGATCTTCTCGACCTAGGGACTGAGCCCTCTTGCGTCTCTTGCTTGGCAGGCAGACTCTCTACCACTAAGCCACCTGGGAAGGCCTGCTGGCCTGCACTATGCAGAAGCAAGCATGAGCGTGCTGGCGGCCCCTGTGAACAGTCACTTGCTAGGCCTGGGCATCAGTGCCTGAGCTGTCCCACTCAGGACCAGGAGGAGGAGACTGTATCCTCCCGCATGTCACGTGAGAGATGGTGGCTATAGGAGCCAACGTTCCCAAGACACGGTAGGTGTCAGGCTGTAGTTCAGACCCACCAGCTGACTCCAAAGCCCCCGGCTCTGTTCCCAAGGTTCTGTGGCTCGCTTACAAAACTGTTCACACCTACCTTTTCCTAGGGTCCTGTCATGATTAATGTCAACTCATGTTTGTAATGTCGTCACCCTGTTTATCAACGGCATGTACCTTTTGCTCTCTACATTATAATCACCGACTATTAGAGGAAACGGAAACTTCGAGAGAACCTGTCCAAGGATCTCTTTTCACTGCTCAGGAAACCGAAATCCAAAGAGTCAGTTTCTTCCACAGAACTGAGACTCGAGTCACAGTCCTTTCTGGTTCTCGAACCCCAGCTTCTCCCCACTACACCCCCATGACCTAACCCTTGTTATTGCTGGTAAGTTATTTTCCTAAATGGGCTTCTTTATCCCCTCTTCCTTTCCCTTGCTTTGCCTCTACCAACTATAAATTTCTGGAGATTCAGGAGACACTTTACACTATAAAAGCTTAAATCTCAGGGACTTGTTTCACAAAGACTCCCTTTCTCTCTGTTAACTGCTATAAAGGAGACTTTCAGAAGAGCCAGCTGCCTTTTTTCCATTCCTCCCCAGCCCGTCATAAAGTCGTACATCTTTAGGTTGTATTTATCATCTCTGATGTAATAGAACCTTCACCTATGAATCAAGCCATCGACCTTATTTGCTCATACAGGGCCACTGAAATCATTGCTTGTCTTCCTTACTAACCTTTATATAAAGAGATCTCTTTCATTAATCTGCAGGAACAATGATTAATGTTAACATGAGTTACATGCATATCAAAGAGGACCCCAATGCCTTGACAACATTCAATTTCCTCTGAAGACCTTTAAAAAGTGAGATGGCTGTAGATTACCCATCGCTAATAAATGGGGATTTGCAGGCTGATTAAAATTCACAGGGAGAGGCAGTCTATGTCTATTTCAACAAAGTTGCAGCTTCATTAGTAAAATTCACTCATTTTTTTCTTAACTGTATGTCACTGGGTGGCTTAAAAGTGTAGCTGTATGAGATGGCTCTTACTGGGATGAAGAGCCTTAGTGACTGGGAACCCCCATACCAGAACGAGAATCATGCATAGTTCATGAGGAGTAAAGTAAGCAACCGTAATAGCCTGGAGGCCCAATGGAGCGGAGCATATCTGCCCCGACAGCCTGGGGGCAGCCACCCTATTTACTCCACACCCTCCTTGACGCCTTATTAGACTTATTAAACCTCTTCACAATCACCCTAATTCCTTGTCACTTCTCTGTCAAGACAAAGTTCTAGAACTACTTGTCATTCATTCTGGAGCTGGCATTTATGAGAAACTTTAGAGTCCTCTGGGATATAATCCTTGGCTCTAAAAGGACCCAAATGAGTATCAGAAGCAGAAGCCACAGAATCATTTGACAAATGAACTCATTAAGGAAAGCATCAGGTTCATTTTTGGAAGAATCCCCAAATTGGGATATGTCATGGCAATGTCAAACCCTCTTTCCCTTGGTCTAAAATATCTTTCTGCTTAGACAAAAAAAAAAATGATGCTCATAAATTGTTTTCCTTGTAACTCTCTAATCTAAAAGGGCCCCACATATTATTTCTCTAAATTCCCTAAAATCAGGGGAACTATATCAGGTTACCAAAAGAAATCTTAACTTTCAAAACTATTACCTCAATCTTTTTTCTTTGAACTTTCAATAACAATAGTGTAGGCAAGTACAATACCAGTGTCTTTCTTCAGTTGGGAAGAAAAACAACCTTGGATAAATCCCAAGTTAGACTCTGGGGCTACTCCAGGGGCGACAATATAAGGAGCTTTCCAGAGTAACACTTGGTCGTTTTCCAAACCTCAGGCATCCTCCAGCTAACCCTCCATTAGGATGTCATCTGTTTGGTTCACTTCAAAGAGCTGGCTACTTTCTTGCATTTTTCTGAAAACAAGGAGTTGTCTGTGGAAATGATTTTGTCAGGCGATTTGGCAAGTCACTTATAATACTCATCAATTTCAGTACTTTAATTAAACCCAGGAAGTCCCTGTGCCGAACGTGAGCCTCCTCTCTGGGTTGCAGTTTATCTCTGCCTTCAGCAGGACCCAGTGCTTTAAAGCAGTGTGGAATCTCAGGCCTGGGGTCAGCTAAGTATGTCTCAGGATTTGGGCAAAACTGACTAATCTCCTTTAAAAAAAAAAAAAAAAGTGAAGGACACTGGGTTTACTGACTTGAGGGCGGACAATCTACCTACCCTGCCTCACTCCCATGGAGCATCAGATGACCACAGCCGATGAGACTCAGAGAGTCAGCATGGTGTGTGAGCATACTCAGCTGCTGAGCTTGACGTCTTTGCTCTCTGGGTTATCCGTCTGAGTTTGTGAGGGCTCCAACTGACACTGTGATTGTAGAGAGCGTTGAGAGGCTGGTTTTGCTGGCCTCGGGTGTCATTCCTGGTAATGACAGCCACTGTCTTGAGAAGAGGGAGTTGAAACACGGATTAATGTCATCCGAAAAGAATGCCTTCCAGGCCATAGCATCTGACAGCCCCCTGAATAAGCTGGGCAGCCCAGGTTTCCCCACAGGACCACTCCTGTAGGCACTGTCAGAGACTAAACCAATAAAGGAAGATAAATGCAGAAACAAAGGTGTTGTATAGGCATAAAGTGAAAGTCACCAGAACAAGCAGCTTATGCGATCATAATACTGTATTTAAGAAAAACGTGGCATGGGCAGCGCAGAGCATGAAACCAACCTCATCCTCTTGCCCTTGCACCTACCAAATCTCCTTCTCAGCTAATGGCCCCATATCCACCCTTACAGGCTGAGCTGTGTTTGCCCAAAAAGTATACCTTGGGTTTCTACCCCCTCCCCCAGTGTCTCAGAATGTGATCTGATTGGAAGAGAGAGGTTTTCAGAGGTTTTCAAGATAAAACAAGGTTATTAGGATGAGTCCTAATCAAATAAGGGGTCTCCTCTGGTGGCTCAGTGGTAAAGAATCCACCTGCCAATGCAGGAGATGTGGGTTTGATTTCTCAGTTGGGAAGGAAATGACCCCCTGGAGAAGGAAATGGCACCCCACTCCAGCATTCTTCCCTGGAAAATCCCATGGGCAGAGGAGCCTGGTGGGCTGCAGTCCATAGGGTCGCAAAAGAGTTGGACAAGACTTAGCAACTAAACAACAATAACCCCAGTAAGACTGGTATCCTTAGGAAAGGGGAGTAAACCAACTTCATCTCATAATTCAAACCCCACATCTGTGGACTCTTCTGAACTTTGTGGACATAATCATATCGTCTGAATAGGAAGGGTTGTATTTCTTCCTTTCCCATTCTTTTTGCCTTTTGTCCTCTTGATTTATTTCCTTGGCTGGGGCTTTCAGTACAATGTAGGGAGACTTGGTGTTGGGGGTACCATTGTCTCTTTCCCAGTCTTTCAGGGAAACTTTCAAAATTTCACCATTAATTGTGCTCTCTGTAGATTTTTATTATTTTTGGCAAATTGTTATCTTAATAAGGAAGTTTCCTTTTACTACTAGTTAACTAAGTGATTGGAGGATTTCTTTTTTTTTCCTCATTTGGTCATGAATGGCTATGAAATTTGTCAAATGTTATATTTCACCGACTGAACTTAGGACTTTTCTCCATTACTGTGTTGATTTGGTAAACGTCATTGACTAATTTTCTAATGTTAAACCAACATTGATTCCCTACGCAAGTCCAGTTTGATCATGATGTATTATCTTTTCTTTATATTGCTGGGCCAGTTTGCTAATAGTTTGTTGGAATTTTTGTACTATTATCCTAGAGTGATTTACCTATAATTTTCTTTTCTTGCAATGGACCTTAATAGGTTCGTAAAATGGAGACATTTACCACACTGTATTATGTTGTTCTTAGGGTTAAATGTGAAAATATATGTGACAAAAAGGGGGGAGTGAAAGTTGGATACAGGGAGAGACGTGCATGCTGTTCCGTCACTGAGTCGTGTCTGACACTTTGCAGCCCCATGGACTGCAGCACACCAGGCTTCCCTGTCCTTCACCAACTCCCGGTGTTTGCTCAGACTCATGTCCATTGAGACACGCACAGAGGAATGAAGATGTGGAGAGACGAGGGAGACAACGGCCATCCGCAAACTGAGGGGAAATGCTCTGAACGGATTCTGTCCTAACAGCTTGGCAGACTCCATGATTTCAGACTTTCAGCCTCTGGAACTCCTGGACAATACACGTCTGTTTAAGGCATCCAGTTGGTGGTACTTTTAACAGCAGCCCTAGCAAAGGAAAAGTCCCACCAAGCCAGACACTGGCATTTCCTCTTTCTCTTGACCTATAGCCCAGTTGTGCTTGGTCCACTAATTCTTAATATTTTCAGAATCTGTTCATTTTTCTCCACCCTATTGTTCGACCTTAGTTTGGACCACCATGATCCTTCATGTGGGTTCCCACCAGAGGCGGCAGCCGGTTGGTAGGCCTCCAACCTCAGCATCCTCCATTTCTCTTTGTTGCCAAGGTGGTCTCAATGCAAACAGTTTCTAAACCTTCACCACACACCTCATGGCATCAGGGTAGAGAAAGTATGCTTAGCCTATACAGGCCAGACTCTTCGGGATTGACCCAGTAAGCTTCTCCAAGATTTTTATCTTGCTAATTTCCCCTCCCTCAAAGTCATGACTCACTTGATTTCCTAGAACTGCCAGGCTTCCCGTCTCCACACATTTGTTGCTGTTCTTCTCTCTGCAGGGAACATCCTTCTTCTGGCTCTTTACCTGGCAAACTACTGCCCAACCACAGCCAGCTATTATCACTTCTGGGGGCTTCTTTGGGAAGCCTTCTCTCATCTTTTACTCCTTTCCTAAACTTCTTCCATAGTTGCATGGCTCCATCAAAAGACTTGCTATGTTGCTCATTAATCGCGTCTGATCTCTGAGCAACTTGGGAGAGAGGCCACGTCGTTTGCTCTCCTACCCTTGTTTGTTGAGTGTCTAGCCTAGTGGGCACCTACTTAGAACTTCATATGTATCTGTTGCATGGGGTAAAAGTTTTACTACTTAAAAGCAGATGATACCAATTCTATAACACTGTAAATGCTACAATTTAAAAAGCCATCACAGTAGCCACCCCCACCCCAGTTTAGCATCCTTTATACAGCAGTGAATAAGCAAGATATTCTCTTGTCTTCCTATAATACTGATTCAGTACTCTCTCAGTTGTTTCTGGAAACATGAGTTCACATATCCTCTGTTAACCCATCTGATTTAACAGGACCAACCCGATTTAAGTCAATTCGAAGCGACTCTCTAAGTACACATGTGCTGTGAGCACTGCTGATATGTTGCACATCAAGGAAGGGACTGAAGCGGGTGGGAGTAAGGAAAGCAGCTGGGATGGGGAAGACTAGAAATACTAAAGTGGGCCACAGGGCCCTGTGTTCTGTGTGAGATCACACATCATTGTAAGTTTACAGATCACTGGGGCAGGCACATGTCCTTCTCTGCAATAAGCTGTTACATCGAATGAGGTAAGGCTGACATAACAGAAATATTCTGTGTTCGTGTTCTTTTCTGAGTTTTTAAGACGAAGTCAGGGCTGAACTCTAAGGCTTTTAAGAGTAAAGAGTCAAAGGCACTCAGCACTAAAGACATCCCTGGGGTCAGCCTTGCAATGGGAGGTGGTGTCCTGAATCCAAACTTGCTGGGAGGCCACCCTGGGGAGGACTCTCGGTCAGTGACTGATCACGGAAGCACAGGGAATACAGCCAGAATCCTTTAAGCGGAGGCTCGTTCACACGGAAGAGGAGGACATGAGGTTGCTTCTGCAGCCAAGTTTCTTACAGGGAGTCTCAGGGAAGAAGCGCATCATTCCAAGCAGAAGATTTAAACTCCCTTTTATTAACCTCTGTGGCTTCACTGTGAAAGTAGTAGGGCTCAGAGGAGAACCCCGCGTGACCCTGCACTCGAGAGGCCCTCTTTTCTCTAGTTTCGGTTGATTTTTCACTACGTCTCCCTAAAACCTCATGAAAACAGGTCAGGCGTGAATTCTGATGTGCGGTGCTTCCGCTCGAAGGTTGATACAGAAATACACACAGCGTGTCTGTTTCTTATCACAAGGGAAAGCCTCGCATGCTCCCCATAAGTCAAGGCTGAGGAGGCAGCAATGATGGATTCACAATCAGAATCACTCAACAATGGTATCACACTCTGTCTCTCTATGTACCTGTGTAAACATTTGCTGCTGTACATACTCTACTGCCCCCGAAGAACTGCTCAGCAAGAGATTATTGGGAATATTGCCTAGGATCAATAACCAACATAGAGTATGAAAATAACTGCACTGATAAGAGGGACCAATTTCAGGACAAAGATCCAGCAAAGGTCCATCTAGTCAAAGCTACGGTTTTTGCAGTAGTCATGAATCGGCATGAGAGTTGGACTGTGAAGAAGGCTGAGGGCCAAAGAATTGATGCTTTTGAACTGTGGTGTTGGAGAAGACTCTTAAGAAGAGTCCCTTGGACTGCAAGAGGCTCCAACCAGTCCATCCTAAAGGAGATCAGCCCTGAATATTCATTGGAAAGATTGATGCTGAAGCTGAAGCTCCAATAGTCTGGCCAAACGATGTAAAGAGCCGATTCACTAGAAAAGACCCTGATGCTGGGAAAGCTGGGGGCAGAAGGAGAAAGGAGCAACGGAGGATGAGATGGTTGGATGGCATCATTGACTCAGTTGGACATGAGTTTGAGCAAATTCAGGGAGACAGTGAAGGACAGGGAAGCCTGGCATGCTGCAGTCCATGGGGTCACAAACAGTCAGACACAGCTGAGTGCCTGAACAACAACAATCTCAGGAACTCTTCCATAATTATATTCCACAAAAAATTTAAGGTGCTGTATGCTAACAGTGAGAGCAGAATTCTTACCAACGATGGGGTACGTACGTGATGAGCCACTAAGTGTAGGTCTAAAACTTGAATATATTAGAATTCTGTGGGTTGCTAAAATGCAGACTCTTGAGTCTCTACTCAGAGTCACCATGCCTAAATCTGATTTTTAAACAGAAATCCCAGGGGTTTCTGATAGAGGGGTTCTGCGGATCCAGTCATAAGAAACAACTCTGAATATTTATATAGCATGGGTTTGGCTATAGGCTCGTATAACTTTCATGTCATTCTTATATGAATACAAGCAATTCAAAGGACAGACTTTAGAAACCATGAACATTCAGAGAACAGCACAGAAATACAAAGATAAGCCTTTAAGGTAAAAGGATAAGTAGAAGAACCATCCCGATCATTGATGGTAAAGGAAACAAGATGGTCATGAGCTATTTGCACATGGGAGGAAATTGATGGTGGAAATTAATGATGTTGCAACAGCATTTGGAGGACAGAGACAGATCACAGTGACGCTTTTGCCCAGTGTCTTGTGGGTGATTCTCTCCATGCCCCCCAAAGAACTGATCTGGCTAGAGGAGGTTCAACATTTCAAGGAGGAACGTTAGGGAATGAAATGAAATATAAACCTCAAGCATAAGCAAGAAGCTTTGGTGATTTAATCTACTTAATCTAATTTAATCTATTTATGTTCATCTTATGGAGAAGGCAATGGCACCCCACTCCGGTACTCTTGCCTGGCAAATCCCATGGATGGAGGAGCCTGGTGGGCTGCAGTCCATGGGGTCGCTAAAGTCGGGCACAACTGAGCGACTTCACATTCACTTTCCACTTTCATGCATTGGAGAAGGCAATGGCAACCCACTCCAGTGTTCTTGCCTGGAGGATCCCAGATACAGAGGAGCCTAGTGGGCTGCCATCTCTGGGGTCACACAGAGTTGGACACGACTGAAGTGACTTAGCAGCATGTTCATCTTAAAATTAATTTTTATTTTTCCTCAACTTCTTACACAAGATAAAATTTCTTCTGCTACCACCATTTCTGTTTGGATACTCTTGATTCTCTGATGAACCCAGAGCATTGGTAAATATATTCCCTGGTTGACTGGGAAGAGATTTTTCAAGGATAAGAGGAAGAGCTAAATTTTGTAGTCAAGTTAGGAAGCAGTTTCCAAGGTCAAGCCTTGCTTTAGGATGGTACTTGTTATGGACTATGTTTGTGTTCCTTCCAAATTCATATGTTGAAACCCCAATGGCCAACGTGTTTTCTGGAGATGAGGCCCTTAGGAGGCAATTAGGTCACGAGGGTGGAGTCCTCATGACAGGATTATGTCCTTATGAAAAAAAGCCTCTTGGGACTTCCCTGGCAGCCCAGGGGTTAAGACTCTGCACTTTCTATGTAGTGGGCACAGGGTCGATCCTTGGTCAGGGAACTGAGATCCCACATGCCACATGGTATGGCAGAAAAAAAAAAGCCTCATTCTGCTCTCCATCCTGTGAGGACACGGTGAGAGGGTGGCTGTCTGCAAACCAAGAAAGGTCTCACTGGACACTAGGTCAGTTAGCGTCTTCATCTTGGCCTTCCAGCCTCTAGAACTTGGACTTCCAGAATAAGTGTCCATTGTTTCAGCCAGCAAGGTTACAGCATTTTGCTAGAGCAGTCTAAAAAGACTAAGGCAGCAACAGAGGAAACAAAAAAATGGCACAAAAATTTAAAGAATAGTCTTTTAAGGAGATAAGCATACTGATTTAAAACATCAATTAAAAATGTGAACTGCAAGAAGAATTTTTAAAAGTAATGGTATGTTGAGAGTGACTAAATAAAAGAAATCAACTAAAATTTCCCCTCATTAGCTGAGGAGGTAATATGATTGAAATTTGGTTCAAAAAGTGAAGCTAAGCTAATTTTGCTACAGGAAGCTACTGAAGAGAAAGGTGAAAACAAAAAAAAAAGAAAAACATGAGGCTTATGTCAATATAAAATTTATACCACTGAGATTCTTGTATCAAAGTACACACTCCATAGAAGAACTTGGGAAAATATCAACAAGGAGACAGAAGACTTGAACAGCACTATAAACTAACTTGGAGAAGGCAATGGCACCCCACTCCAGTACTCTTGCCTGGAAAATCCGATGGACGGAGAAGCCTGGAAGGCTGCAGTTAACCAGACCAAAGAGACATCTACATATCACTCAGCAACAAATTACATACTCCCAAGAACAAATGGAAAAGGATAGGACATAAGCCAAGACCCAATACATTTAAAAAGATTAGAATCATGCAAAATGTATTCTCTGATCACAATGAAATGAAGCTAGAAACCAACAATATAAAGACACTTTGGAATTCCTAATGTGTGTGGAAATTAAATACAGTCCTAAATGACCCATAAGTCAATGGAGAAACCACAAGGGAAATCAGAAACATTTTGAGATAAATGAAACCAAAAGTACAACATACCAAAACTTACGAAGGTGAAAGTGTTAGTTGCTCAGTCGTGTGCAACTCTTTGCAACCCATGGACTGCAGCACACCAGGCTCCTCTGTCCATGGGATTCTCCAGGCTAGAATACTGGAGTGTGCTGTAGACCCACCCTCTCCAGGGGGTCTTCCCAACCCAGGAATCAAACTCGGGTCTCCCGCATTACAGGCAGATTCTTTACTGTCTGAGCCACAAGGGAAGCCTAAAGGTGTCCTTACCCCAGGTGGGACTTATGAGATGCAGCTAAATTAGTGCTTAAAGGGAAATTTATAGTTGCACATGACCATGGTTAAAATGAATAAAAATTTCAAATCAACAACCTAAACTACTATAAGGAGTTGGAAAAAGGGAATCTAAATGGAAAGCAAGTAGAAAGAAGGAAATAATAAAGAAGATAGTAGGACATAAAAATAAATCTATAATAAAGAGAGGTTGAATTAATAACAATTAATTTTAAAAAATCTTCCCTGAAATAAAAGACCAAGTACAGATGGCTTCACTGGTGAATTCTACCAAATATTTAAACATGAATTAATTTCAAATCTTCACAAACTCTTCCAAAAAATATGGGAAGAGGGAACACTTCCCAACTCATTACAGAGTATTATCTTGATGCCAAAACTATAATAAGAAAAGAACAGACTCATATCTCTTATAAATATATATGCAAAACTTCTCAACAAAACACTAGCAAACTGAATCAAGCAGTGTCTAAAGGGGATTATCATGTTGAGCTGGGATTTATTCCAGGAATAGAAGGTTGGTTTGATCTAATAATCGATTAATATAATATGCTATTTCAATAGATTAAAGAACAAAAAGCACATGACTATACTAACAGATTTAGAAAAGTGTTTGACATATTCCACACCCTTTTCATCAGTAGAGCAATAAACAAATTAGGAATATTAGGGCCCTTCCTAAATTGATAAAAGGCATCCAAACAATCCCCAGGGCTAACATAATACATAAAGATTGGATGCTTTCTAAGTTCAGGAACAAGACAAGGATGTATGCTCTTTAATTCAACATTGCACTGAAGCTTCTTGCCAGGGCAATTAGCCAAGAAAAAGAAATAACTGACATCAAGTTTGGAAAAGAAGAATTAAAACTACATCTATTTGTAGATGACATAATCTCGTATATAGAAAACTCTAAAGAATACACAAAAAAAACATTAGAGCTAATGAGTTCAGCAAGGCTATAGGATCCAAGATGAAACATAAAAATATCAATTGAATTTATATGCACTAGTACTCTTGCCTGGAAAATCCCATGGACGAAGGAGCCTGGTAGGCTGTAGTTCATTTGGTCGCTAAGAGTTGGGCACGACTGAGCGAATTCACTTTCACTTTTCACTTTCCTGCATTGGAGAGGAAATGGCAACCCACTCCAGTGTTCTTGCCTGGAGAATCCCAGGGACGGCGGAGCCTGGTGGGCTGCCATCTATGGTGTCACACAGAGTCGGACACGACTAAAGCGACTTAGCAGCAGCAGCAGCAGCAATGAACAATCCAAAATTAAGAAATTATATATGCAATAGCATCAAAAGGAATGAAATCCTTGGAAATCAACAAGTGTATAACTTCTATTCTGAAAACTAAAAAAATGTTGTTAAAGGAAACTAAAGAAAACAAATAAATGGAAAGATATCCTTAATATATGGATCACAAGACTGAATGCTATTAAGATGGCAATACTCCCCAAACTGACCTAAGGATTCATACAATATCCATCAAAATCCCCGTTATTATAGTTGGTTTGTTTTTTTTTAAGAAATTAACAAACTGATATTAGAAATTCACATGGAAGTGCAAGGGACAAAATAGCCAAAACTATCCAGAAAAAGAAGAAAAATCTTGGATGAGTCACTCTTGCTGATTTCAAAGCTTACTATATAGCTACAATAATCAAAACAGTGTGGGACTAGCTTTAAGATAGGTGTATAATTCTGTGGACTAAATTGAGAGTACAGAACTAAACCCTTCCATTTGTGATCAACTGATTTTCAATAAAGAAGCCAAGACAACTCAAAGGAACAGTGTATACAACAAATGCTTCTGGGACAACTGAATGTGTTGTTGTTGCTGAGTTGTTATGTTCAACCCTCTGAGATCCCATGGACTGTAGCACTCGAGACTCCTCTGACCACCATCTCCCAGAGCCTGCTCCAACTCACATCCATTGAGTTGGTGATGCTATCTCCAGTATTCTTTCGTGGAGAACCCCAGGGACAGTATGAAAAGGAACAACTGAGTATCTACATGAAAATGATGAAAGTTGAATCTCTATTCCCATTATAACAACAACAACAACAAAAGACTCAAAACAAATCATAGACCTAAATGCAAGAGCTAAAACTATGTAACTCCTGGAAGAAAATATAGGGTTACATCTCATGACCTTGGATTAGGTAAAGTCTTCCTAGATACAACATCAAAAGAACACGTGACAAAAGAAAAAAGATAGATTTAAGTTCATAAAAATTTTAAACTTTGGCTGTTCAAAGACTATCATCAAGGAAGTGAAAAGATAATCCATTGATTAGGAGAAAACATTTGCAAATCATCTACCTGATAAAGAACTTGCATCCAGAATATCTAAAGAACTCTTACAATTCAACAGTACAACAACAAACAGCCCAATTAAAAATGGCAAAGAATGTAAATGGACATTTCTCTAAGAAAGAAGTGTATATCCTCAACGAGCACACAGAAAGACAGCTAACCTCATTAGCCACAGGGAAATGTAAGCAAAAGCCACACTGAGGTGCTGCTTCCAACTCAGCAGGATGGCTAGAACAACAATAACAGCCAAAGACAAGCCGTGGTGAGAAGGCAAGTGCTTGCAGGGAGGTCAGATGGCAAAGAGCCTTGAGAAAACAATCTAGCGGTTACTCAAAAAGATGAACGAAAATAAGCATATGACCACATCCACTCCTAGGCATATTCCTAAAAGAAGTGGCAGTATATAGTCACATAAAAACTTATATATGGATTATTCCTAACAACCAGAAAGTAGAAAAGTCCAAATGTCTGTCAACCGATGAAAGGACATACAAAATATTCCATATGATGCAATATTATCCTGCAATAAAAAAATGAAAAACTGTTACAAACTGCAACACAGATGAGCCCTGAAAACATTATACAAGTGAAGAAAGCTAGCCATAAAAACCATACATTATATGGTATGACTATTTATTGATACATGACATGTCTGGAGTAGGGAAACATATAAAGACAGTTGGTCTGTGGTGGCGGAAGTGTGGGAGGCTGTGAGGCTGGTGGGGAAAGACTGATAACAGGTGCAGGGTTTGTTTCTGGGCTGATGAAAATGGTTTAAATTAGCTGTGCTGATGGGTGTACAACTGTCAATATACTTAATATGACAGAATTGTACAACTTAAAATAAGCAACAAGTATTTCGTTACTCATTGATTCCTATGTGCGTCTCAGTAAAGCTGTCTGACACTTTGATGAAGGAACTTCTTAGGGATAAGCTGCCTCATTCTCCTTTGCCAGTTCCCAAATAGATGCTGAAAGATGAGTTTGGAGACTAACCTAGAGGAGTAATGAGAGAAAAGTTCATTGATCCTTAAATATGAATGTGTGTGTGTGTGTGTGTGTGTGTGTGTGATGTGCTCATTTGATTTTTAAAAATGAATACTGAAAGATAATGATTTAAAAAGGAGTTAGAAGCATTTTTCCCCTTCCCATTGCTTTTTAAATCAATCTAAAGTTAGCTTAGAAGTTAACTGCATTATTTTAGAACAGTTCATTTTTTTACACTTAATTGCTTTTGAACTCAATATTTTCACCCTCAATAAAGGTGTTATAAATGAACTCTCTGGTTTTCTTAAGTCCTAAACAGAAAACCTAGAAAATTCCACAAACGTGGAAAAAGGAAGAGGTTAAGAAGTAACAACTGTGAGTGACCTAGTCCAGTGACTTCAAAAGTCTTCCTAACCAAAGAAGTACAAGAGACATTATTCCAAAAATACATATATTAAGAGCAACACAGAAATCCTGCACATATAGACCTATTAAACTCCAGCATGAGCTGCAGGAAGCTCTTGCCTTAGAACCCAAGAAGGTGATCCTTAAGTTTGATAAGAGCTATGATTTTCATCTTAAGAACTTTAGAGATTCCAAATATAGGAGCTGTTCTCAGTATAGTAAGTACGGTTTACTCCATGACCTCTTGCTACTTTTTAAGCTTTGTTAGTCTCGCCCACAGAAGAACTACATAAAAAAGATCTTCACGCCTCAGATAACACAATGGTGTCATCACTCACCTAGAGCCAGACATCCTGGAATGTGAAGTCAAGTGGACCTTAGAATGCATCACTACGAACAAAGCTAGTGGAGCTGATGGAATCCCAGTTGAGCTATTTTAAATCCTAAAAGATGATGCTGTGAAAGTGCTGCACTCAATATGCAGCAAATTTGGAAAATGCAACAGTGACCACAGAACTGAAAAAGGTCAGTTTTCATTCCAATCCTAAAGAAAGGCAATGCCAAAGAATGCTCAAACTACCACACAGTTACACTTATCTCACACTCTAGTAAAGTAATGCTCAAAATTCTCCAAGCCAGGCTTTAGCAATACGTGAACTGTGAACTTCCAGATGTTCAAGCTGGTTTTAGAAAAGGCAGAGGAACCAGAGATCAAATTGCCAACATCCGCTGGATCATGGAAAAAGCAAGAGAGTTCCAGAAAAACATCTATTTCTGCTTTATTGACTATGCCAAAGCCTTTGACTGTGTGGATCACATCAAACTCTGGAAAATTCTGAAAGAGATGGGAATACCAGACCACCTCACTTGCCTCTTCAGAAATCTGTATTCAGGTCAAGAAGCAACAGTTAGAACTGGACATGGAATAACAGACTGGTTCCAAATAGGAAAAGGAGTACGTCAAGGCTATATATTGTCACTCTGCTTATTTAACTTATATGCAGAGTACATCATGAGAAACGCTGGGCCAGATGAAGCACAAGCTGGAATCAAGATTGCTGAGAGAAATATCAACAACCTCAGATATGCAGATGACATCACCTGTATGGCAGAAAGCAAAGAAGAACTAAAGAGGCTCTTGATGAAAGTGAAAGAGAGTGAAATAGCTGGCTTAAAGCTCAACATTCAGAAAACTAAGATCATGGCATCCAGTTCCATCACTTCATGGCAAATATGGGGAAACAATGGAAACAGTGACAGACTTTACTTTTGGGGGCTCCAAAATCACTGCAGATGGTGACTGCAGCCATGAAATTAAAAGACACTTGCTCCTTGGAAGAAAAGTTATGGCCAACCTAGAGAACCTGTTAAAAAGCAGAGAGATTACTTTGCCAACAAAGGTCCATCTAGTCAAAGCTATGGTTTTTCCAGTAGTCAAGTATGGATGTGAGAGTTGGACTATAAGGAAAGCTGAGCACCAAAGAATTGATGCTTTTGAACTGTGTGTTGGAGAAGACTCTTGAGAGTCCCTTGGACTGCAAGGAGATCCAACCAGTCCATCCTAAAGGAGATCAGTCCTGGCTGTTCATTGGAAGGACTGAAGCTGAAACTCCTATACTTTGGCCACTTGATGTGAAGAACTGACTCATTTGAAAAGACTCTGATGCTGGGAAAGACTGAAGGCAGGAGGAGAAGGGGATGACAGAGGATGAGATGGTTGGATGGCATCACTGACTCAATGGACATGAGTCTGAGTGAACTCCAGGCGTCGGTAATGGACAGGGAAGCCTGGCGTGCTATAGTCCACTGGATCGCAAAGAGTCGCACACAACTGAGCAACTGAACTGAACTGAGTCTCTCCCTCCCAGCACCTGCATGATACACATTCACATTTAACGGAAGCATCACTATTTCTCCCTTACCACCTACCTTTGTACCTTTGTTCATATGCTTCCTTCTGCCTAGAGTGCCCTCTCAGGGTTTTAAACTCACCTATCAAAACCACAGACATCTACAAATGAATCTATCCACAAAACAGAGACAGACTCACAGACACAGAGAACAGACTTGTGGTTACCAAGGAGGTTACCACGGGAGAGAGAGGGATGAATTGGGCATTTGGGGTTAGTAGATGCAAGCTATTACAGATCAAAGGGATCAATATCAGGGTCCTCCTCTATAGCACGGGAAACTATAGTCGATTTCCTGAGATAAATCTAATGGAACCGAACATAAAGAAAAACGTGTACGTGTGTAAAACTGAATCACCTTGCTCTACAACAGAAATTAACACATTATCGTAACTCAGCTACATGCTTCAATCAGAAGTAAAAAAAAGAAAAAAAAAAGAAAAAGCTGCTGCCCTCATTCCAGGTCCATCTGCGATGCCACTGTCTCTCAGGCAGTGTCTCCTGATTTCTCCAACTGGGGCCACCTTTCCAATCTGTGAACTGCACGCCACACTTCCGTAGAACATCTCTAATTTCATGGCACAAAAAGTATGCACTTAAATTGTCCTTTCACTAAATTTAAGTTAGCCAGGGGTTTGCTTCCGAACAGGTGCTCAGACATTTATGCAATGAGAAAGGATGCCATCATTTCTCTCTGACTCCATCGAGGTCCCTTCTCTTCAGCCAGCCTTTACCAATTCAGTTCCCCACGTCAAGACAAGCCTTCTGACAGAACTGTGTCTAATTCTGGCTTAATTCAGATAAAAGAAGTCCCTGCTCTCATTCCTTTCTGTTTTTCTTCTGTGTCTTTGTTTCCCTGCTGTGTCTATGTTCCCTAATTAACCAGCTCACAAAGCCCTGCTATAGTATGCAGCTTTCTCCCGTTCCTCTAATTGAGGGGAAAAAAAAAAAAAACAACCAAAAAAACCCATTCGTAAAAGTGATAAAATGGATTCTTATCACTCTCCTTATCAGGTACAGATTCAGAGTCAGTTTGCAAAATGGGGGCTTTTATAGGGGTGGGATAGAGAGATCAGTAACCAGTTGTCATTTTTATGGTTATTCTGGGACAAAGAGAAAAAAATGGTTTAGTGTAAAATCAAAATATTTTTGTATGGAATACTTTAACAAGTAAAGCAAGGGAAGAAAAATGTGGAGATGGTCTTATTTTTGGTTAACTCTAAATATAGGAGAGCAATAGAGTAGCTAATATTGAGTCCCCAAGGTGCCCGCATGCGTGCGCATGCTAAGTTGCTTCAGTTGTGTCCGGCTCTTTGTGACCTTATGGACAGTCATCCACCAGGCTCCTCTGTCCACAGGATTCTCCAGGTAAGACTGCTGCGGGGGGGGGGGGGGGGCCACGCCCTCCTCCAGGGGGTCTTCCTGACCAAGGGACTGGGTTCAGGTCTCCTGCTTGGCAGGAGGCTTCTTCACCGAAGAGCCACCCGGGCGGCCCCAGTGTGTCTAGTACTGTGTCAGTTAACCAACTTGCAAGTACCAGCTCTTCTGGCCTTCAAACTGCCCTATGCAGTACGTCCTATTTCCCCCCATTGTGAAGGTGAGGAAACTGAGACACTGCAAGGTAAGACGCCGTGTCAGAGGCCTCACAGCGAGAGCAGACGGGCAGGTGCCCTCACACAGTCTCAGTTCCTCTTGCCTTCTTTCTTCTGAGGGATAGGGATGTTTGGCCCTTGGGGCCTCCTCCTGAAGGATCTCTGTTGATACCACTGCAATTGGATCTCTTCCCTCCTCCAATTATTCCTATACCACCTTGTGGCTCAGCTGGTGAAGAATCTGCCTGCAATGCAGGAGACCTGGGTTCAATCCCTGGGATAGGAAGATCCCCTGGAGAAGAGAACAGCTACCCACTACAGTATTCTGGCCTGGAGAATTCCATGGACTGTATAGTCCATGGGGTCGCAAAGGGTCGGACACAACTGAGCAACTTTAGGGGCTTCCCTCACAGCTTAGTTGGTAAAGAATCCATCTGCAGTGCAGGAGACCCTGACTCAGGGTCTTTGATTCCATTTGATTCCTAACTCAGGAAGATCCACTGGAGAAGGGACAGGCTACCCACTGCACTTGGGCTTACCTTGTGGCTCAGCTGGTAAAGAATCTGCCTGCAATGCAGGAGACCTGGGTTCGATCCCTGGGTTGGGAAGATCCCCTGGAGAAGGGAAAGGCTACCCACTCCAGTATTCTGGCCTGGAGAATTCAATGGACTGTATAGTCCATGGGGTTGCAAAGAGTCGGACGCGAATGAGTGACTTTCACTTTCACTTTTACCAATGTATATCAAGAAACTTCAGAAAGAAGATAGTCATTCAATAATCTTATGTGACCATCTGCTAATTCTTCATTAAGAAAAAAAAAAAAACTTTTGAAGATCAAAAGCAAAATAGGACATGTTAGAGATTCAAAGTCAAAGAAAGAAACCAACCTTGGTTTAATTGCTCTTTAATCCTGGATTTTGAAATATTCTCCAATTAAATTTGATTGGCCAGGAAGGAAGGCAAGGGAGAGACCAGCAGAAAGCCAAGGACTGGGACCAGCGACAGTCTTTGCACATTCACTCTCTTCCTCTGGGAATATCTATTAAGTGCCTACTGGGTGCCAGGCATTCTCTTGGTGTCAGACAGATATAGTCTTTATCTAGTGAGGTTTTTAGGTTGGGGAGAGGGAAGCACAGAAATTATATATTTAATGGTGTGATTTCAATTATGGTAAGTGCTCTGAAACCACCGTTGGGTGGTTTGAGATCTTGAAGAGGGGAACCTCACTTGATCTGAGATGCTAAACACAGTTTCCCTGAGGACAAGATACTTAAATCAAGATTTTATAGTTAAAGAGAGTGAGATCTGAAGCTTGTAACTTAAAAGATAAAATGTTTTAAAAACACTAAAAAATCTAAAAAAGAGAAGTTGAACCTAAATACTGGCCTGAAATATGTGAATTATTGAAATTTAGAATATCTTTAAAGGCAGGTAGCTTTGTTCTTATCAATTATATAATGCAGCAAAAATCAGTGCTATCAGGATGTTTCAGAGCTAACACAAACTTGTTTTTAAGGACCAAGGCAGAACTCATTAGAATTACCCTGCAGAGTCCCACCAGTATCTAAAAAAAAAAAAAATTAAAAAGACAGTGTCTTTAAGAATAATCTGAAAAAACTTGAGTATAGACTAGATGCTCAGTAAATATCTACCATAAGGATGACTAAAAAATTCCTTCTAGTGTAGATTTTACTGCTAATTTACTGTACTGTTTTAGTTTAGTTACCAATCCTTTATACCAATGCAATAGTAAATGATAGCTCAATCAAAATTAAATTAGCTCAAAATTTCACATAATATTGACTTAATAAATTTATATTAAGTAAAGAAAAATTCAAAAGGAATCTGCTTAAAGATGAATTATTAATGTAGAAAAAGGTAAAGGCTGAATGGAAAATCATTTCTAGAATTATCGACATTTCAAACTTAATAAAAATTTCTTCGTTTCAGTTACTAACAAAGAAAGACAACTTTAGTCTACCAATTTTAAGTAGTGCAATGTCAATTATTCAATGTCTGAACCCAGAGATTGATAAATGATACATCTCCCAGGCTCATTTGTACAATGGAACTGAAGTAGTGTCAATAGGAAAAAAAGGGTTTAAATTGTAGATATGTGCGCACGCACATACACACACACACACACACACACACACACACACACACCATCCATCCAGTCTGCTCTTTTAGCCACAAGATGATTGAAAAGTTTAAAAAAAATGTTATTGAAGTATAGTTGATTTACAGTGTTGTGTTAGTTTCAGGCATATAGCAAAGTGATTCAGTTATATATACATTGTATATTCTTTTTCATATTCATTTCCATTATGGTTTACTGCAAGGTACTGAATATAGTTCCCTGTACAGTAGGACTTGTTGTTTATTTATTTTATATATAGTAGTTTGCATCTGCTAATCCCAGACTCCTAATTTATCCCCTTTTCCCCTTTCCCCTTTGGTAACCACAAGTTTATTTAAGATAAACCGACTTTTATTTACAACTGTCATAATCAGTGTTTTTCACTTTTGTATATGATCTCTAGCTTTGGTTTTTAATCCCCAAACAATCTTTGATACCAAAATATATTGTTTGGGCCACCAGGTCACTCAGACAGTATCTGTGCTAGACTGAGTTTTTGGTGCACTTTTTTTCATGATCATACAAAGCAAATCCACATTCAGGTTCTATCAGGGATCTTGTGCTTCACCTCAAATATACACACACCCCCAGATACACACAGAGCAGACACATGGAGCAGCCTGCAAATTCCAGACAGGTTTTCACCTATATTTACACTAAATATGAACCAGAAACTCTCAGATTCCCCCACTTGATGCTTCTGTTAATGCTTTGCATTATTACCAAAGTGTTCGTCTGTCAGTCTTGTCTCTTTGTGACCCCACAGACTGTAGGCTGCCAAACTCCTCTGTTTATGGAATTTTCCAGACAGAATAATGCAGTGAGTTGCCATTTCCTCTTCCAGAGGATCTTCCCCACCCAGCCATCGAACCTGGGTCTCCTGCATTGCAGCAAGACTCTTTACCATCTGAACCACCAGGGAAGCCCAAGGAGTTACTTAAAAGTTCATCTCTGCTATGGAAGTTGCAGAGGTACGCCATGGAACAAGCGCTGTACACAGTGCATTCCAATTCTGAGAACCCAAGGACCCACAGTTAATTATTCAGCAATCATGAATAAATAAGGACCAGTGGGGAAGCAAAGGCCTTTTGCTCGGTAAGTACGCAAGGATACATCTGCTCAAAATGTAGGCAAAGTGAAACAGCTGTGTTATAAACAGTGGCATTTCTAAACCTCAGACACAAAAATAAAAAATCAGGAGATACCTCTGGGAAAGGATTCCATTTAATGCTTTCCCTTTCTTGCTCTGTGCCACAAAGTTGTAGCCTCCAGAAGCCTGGGCCATGCACCGTTTACTTCCAGACTTTTCAAAGCTTCTCCAAAGGGGAGGTTCCCAGTGTTCTCTGGCTGGCTGGCTCTCTGTGGTTACTTCCGCCTTCCCTGGCTAAGATACTGTTCCCTAGGTAACGAGCACACTGCCCAGTTAGATACAAGTTGTTTTTAATTGATGGACTCAGGACTGTATTTTCATAAAGATCATTATCCCGCTATCAGGTTGTGCTTTTTTTTTTTTTTTTTAAATTCCCTCATTCTTACAGGCATAATTACCCAGGAATGTGCCTATGCAATCAGCTAGCCAGATCAAAAAGCTATATCCTGTTTCAGGATGCTTTCAGGAGAGAGAGGTAGACTGGAGAAGTTTTGAGGTAGGATGCAAAAAGAAGACACAGGCAGAAAATATGTAACCTGCAAATTCACATATTTCACACCCAAGTAGGATTTTTCCATTTCGTTTTCATTAAAAGCTGAGTAATTGCAATATGAAAGCGTGAACACAGATTGAAAAGTAACAACTAACAGCATATCATTCTGTAAGGAGCTGAAAATGAAAAGTAAATTAACTGAGTGTTGGCAAGTATCAATATCTCGGTAATATAAAACCCATCAGAAGTCATGTGTGTAATACTGCCTCAAACAACTCACTGGAAGTGGAAATAAAATGCATTAACTTAATGTTTGAAGATTTTTAAGGTCAGGGAATTGGTATTTGTTCACAGCAAAAAGGCAATGATGACTCAGCTCCTTCAGATATATGTGAAATTTGTTACACTTATCATCCATGTATCATTATCTTATGGCTCCTGCAGGCATCCCAGCTTTTAATTTCCTGAACACACTTAAAACCTCAACCACAAAGTTAGATGTCATGGTATTTCATTTTAAGGTGAAAAAGATAAATGTTCCGAAGTGAAAGGCACTCTTTGTTTACTGAACCACATATCTAAGGAAATTTAGGTAGATATGAGAGATGCTGGTTCAGAGTTTTATCGGGATAAAGGAAATTGGACAGGGCTATGGAGACTGGAAATCAGTAATATTAAGGGTGACCAAACAAATACTTGTATTTACTCACAGGTATACATAGAACTTGACTCACAAATCAATCAGCAAGAAAAGTAAATTATCTTTAAAATGGAAAATTGAGAAGTGAGAAAATGTAAATGAGAAATCAGTAATCATTTTGGACTAATGTGACTTACACGCCAAGAAAAGTTTATGATAATACATGAAATATGGGGGTGATTTTAATCCCATGGTATTCAAGAGGATGATCAACACTGAATTGTTAAATTGTAATTAACAACATTGTAATTGTTAAATACATGTTTAAAATATAGTCCTGCCTGGTTAACTTGTTTAGAGACTGAACAGCGAAACAATAATTATCCCTTCATATATGCAAGAAATTCCTAAACATTTGCTTCTAAGCTGGTTTGAAAACAGTGGGAAAAATAGATAAAATTCCCCAAGGAGATACGTACCCTGTTCAGTTCAGTCACTCAGCATGTCTGACTCTTTGCGACCCCATGAATCGCAGCACGCCAGGCCTCCCTGTCCATCACCAACTCCCGGAGTTCACTCAGACTCATGCCCATTGAGTCCGTGATGCCATCCAGCCATCTCATCTTCTGTTGTCCCCTTTTCCTCCTGCCCCCAATCCCTCCCAGCATCAGAGTCTTTTCCAATGAGTTAACTCTTCGCATGAGGTGGCCAAAGTACTGGAGATCCAGCTTTAGCATCATTCCTTCCAAAGAAATCCCAGGGCTGATCTCCTTCAGAATGGACTGGTTGGATCTCCTTGCAGTCCAAGAGACTCTCAAGAGTCTTCTCCAACACCACAGTTCAAAAGCATCAATTCTTGGGCGCTCAGCCTTCTTCACAGTCCAACTCTCACATCCATACATGACTACTGGAAAAACCATAGCCTTCACTAGACGGACCTTAGTCAGCAAAGTAATGTCTCTGCTTTTGAATATACTATCTAGGTTGGTCATAACTGTCCTTCCAAGGAGTAAGCATCTTTTAATTTCATGGCTGAAATCACCATCTGCAGTGATTTTGGAGCCCAAAAAAATAAAGTCTGACACTGTTTCCACTGTTTCCCCATCTATTTCCCATGAAGTGATGGGACCGGATGCCATGATCTTCGTTTTCTGAATGTTGAGCTTTAAGCCAACATTTTCACTCTCCTCTTTTACTTTCATCAAGAGGCTTTTTAGTTCCTCTTCACTTTCTGCCATAAGGGTGGTGTCATCTGCATATCTGAGGTTATTGATATTCCTCCTGGCAATCTTGATTCCAGCTTGTGCTTCTTCCAGCCCAACGTTTCTCATGATGTACTCTGCATAGAAGTTAAATAAGCAGAGCGACAATATACAGCCTTGACGTACTCCTTCACTAACTAACTATTGTATGAAAATGTCTCTAGAAGTTAATTTTAAAAATCAGTTTAATTGCTACCATGTTTCTTTGATCAAATGAATGACAGCTAGCTGCTTGAGCTGGTCATTTCCCTCTCTCTTAGTCTCATCTGTCAGCANATATACAGCCTTGACGTACTCCTTTTCCTATTTGGAACCAGTCTGTTGTTCCATGTCCAGTTCTAACTGTTGCTTCCTGACCTGCATACAGATTTCTCAAGAGGCAGGTCAGGTGGTCTGGTATTCCCATCTCTTGAAGAATTGTCCACAGTTTATTATGATCCACACAAAGGCTTTGGCATAGTCAATAAAGCAGAAATAGATATTTTTCTGGAACTCTCTTGCTTTTTTGATGATCCAGCGGATGTTGGCAATTTGATCTCTGGTTCCTCTGCCTTTCTAAATCCAGCTTTCACAGCATCATCTTTCAGGATTTGAAATAGCTCAACTGGAATTCCATCACCTCCACTAGCTTTGTTTGTAGTGATGCTTTCTAAGACCCACTTGACTTCACATTCCAGGATGTCTTGCTCTAGGTGAGTGATCACACTATTGTGATTATCTTGGTCATGAAGATCTTTTTTGTACAGTTCTTCTGTGTATTTTTGCCACCTCTTCTTAATATCTTCTGCTTATATTAGGTCCATGCCATTTCTATCCTTTATCGAGCCTATCTTTGCATGAAATGTTCCCTTGGTATCTCTAATTTTCTTGAAGAGATCTCTAGTCTTTCCCATTCTGTTGTTTTCCTCTATTTCTTTGCATTGATCACTGAGGAAGACTTTCTTGTTGCTATTCTTTGGAACTCTGCATTCAGATGCTTATAACTTTCCTTTTCTCCTTTGCTTTTCACTTCTCTTCTTTTCACAGCTATTTGTAAGGCCTTCTCAGACAGCCATTTTGCTTTTTTGCATTTCTTTTCCACGGGGATGGTCTTGCTCCCTGTCTCCTGTACAGTGTCATGAACCTCCAGCCACAGTTCATCAGGCACTCTATCTATCAGATCTAGTCCCTTAAATCTATTTCTCACTTCCACTGTATAATCATAGGGATTTGATTTAGGTCATACCTGAATGGTCTAGTGGTTTTCCCTACTTTCTTCAATTTAAGTCTGAATTTGGCAATAAGGAGTTCATGATCTGACCCACAGTCAGCTCCCAGTCTTGTTTTTGTTGACTATATAGAGCTTCTCCATCTTTGGCTGCAAAGAATATAATCAATCTGATTTTGGTGTTGACCATCTGGTGATGTCCATGCGTAGAGTCTTCTCTTGTGTTGTGTTTGTTATGACCAGTGCATTTTCCTGGCAAAATTCTATTAGTCTTTGCCCTGCTTCATTCCATATTCCAAGGCCAGATTTGGCTGTTACTCCAGGTGTTTCATGACTTCTTACTTTTGCATTCCAGTCCCCTATAATGAAAAGGACATCTTTTTTGGGTGTTAGTTCTAAAAGCTCTTTTAGGTCTTCATAGAACCGTTCAACTTCAGCTTCTTCAGCGTTACTCGTTGGGGCATAGACTTGGATTACTATGACTGAACTATATTCTTAAAAATGGTTAAGATGGGTTAAATGATTAATTTTCTGTTTTGTTTTCTTCCTATTCCCTCCTTTTCCTTTTCCTCTACTCAATCTGTCTCCAACTCACTGAAAAAAAAAGATATATATATATAGATATAGATATAGATATATATAAATGGATGAAGAAAAGAGAGGAAAGAAGACAAACACCAGTTTTAGCTCAGAAACAATGAGGGAAAAGTTGGAGGCAATTCAATTCTACCTTCTACCTTCTAATTATGAGAATTAGTCCTTTTCTCTCAGTTCAGGCTCAAGATGGCAACTTTACAAGGCAATATAGAAATTAAATAATAAAAACATTATTATACTAACAGTCATAATCAATGTACTAGAACTGGTCTCAAATTAAGAAAGGCAAAAATAAGAAACAACACACACATACACAAACTTTTTTTTTTTTACTAACCAATGAAATAAAAAATAAGAAAACATATCTCTTAAGTGAATAGCTTATTCCATGAGGAAATACTTAATTCTACAATCTCTTTGACTAGTTTTCCATCAACTTCATCCCGTTTTGTCTCTTCACTTCTGTTTGGGTGAAAAGTCCTATAATAAACAAGAAGAAAAATAATTCCAAGGAGAAGAGAAAGAACTATAGTAATGCTGACAGGTATAAAATAGTCTGCATTAAAAATAGAGAGTGGGTAAAACCAGAACACAATCAATATCCCCAATGTGACCAATACCCTTACAATATAATAACAAGACATTGGGCATTTGGTATTCTGTCCCTTAATATTAAAAAATGTAAAGATAAGAATGAATCCAACAACAATCCTGTATAGGATTTCCATACTTGTGGAAACACAAAAATCAGTTTGTACTTTAAATGCCCAAAATATACCTAAAAGCCAAAGAAATAACAATAGAAGGAAAGCAATCTTAACATTTAAGAATAAAAGAAGCACAACACTCAACATCCAAGATAATAATGTAAACAACTTGTAAAAGAGATATACAAGCTTGCGACAGGGTCCATTAAGGAGGTTTTTATCAGGTAAGGATTTTCTTAAAGCTATTTGATAATCAACAGTTGACCAAGAAACAGCACAGCAAGAGACCACGATGGCTGCATCTACAAAACAAAAAAAATTTTTAAGATGTAGTTATAGGAATAATAATAGCAATACTATTTATTATACACCATACATGTTTTATCTGTATATACACAGCCACAAATACAAGTCACGTACTTTATATATTCCTCTCATTTAATCATTTGAAATAGATATTAATATTTCTGTACTACATATGAGGGAATTGAGGCTTAGAGAATAAGCCTCAATCCATATATTACTTGACCCAAATCAGACAGCCAGCAAGTTGTAGAGAGGTGAGATATGAATTGAAATCTGCCCGATTCCAAAGTTGTTGTACTTAACCACTATACCAGACTGTGAATAAATTCACTGGACAAATCTTCTTGAGCACCTGGTACAATGCAAACTGCATACTACGGAAGTTTTCTAAGAGATTAGTTATAGTCCTAGCTTTTCCAGTCTTTTTGACTTGGCCTTGGGCATAAACCTAATTCACTGAGAAATGGCATCCAAGAAAGAAAACAGCAGGAATACAGGGAAGGAGGTTAAATAGAAATTTTAACATAAGTATGAGGTATTTGAACTGTGGTGTTGGAGAAGACTCTTGAGAGTCCCTTGGACTGCAAGGAGATCCAACCAGTCCATTCTGAAGGAGATCAACCCTGGGATTTCTTTGGAAGGAATGATGCTAAAGCTGAAGCTCCAGTACTTTGGCCACCTTATGCGAAGAGTTGACTCACTGGAAAAGACCCTGATGCTGGGAGGGATTTGGGGGCAGGAGGAGAAGGGGACGACAGAGGATGAGATGGCTGGATGGCATCACGGACTCAATGGACGTGAGTCTGAGTGAACTCGGGGAATTGGTGATGGACAGGGAGGCCTGGCGTGCTGCGATTCATGGGGTCACAAAGAGTCGGACACGACTGAGCGAATGAACTGAACTGAACTGATGAGGTATTAACAGCTCAGTTTCCCATGTCTTTAAGATGATAGATCAAATGAACAAATATGATCTAAAACTTATAAATTTCTATAGGTTTTACATCTTTAGCCCATTTTTTATCCCATCAAATAACAGAAAAGCAAGCTAATTACTACTTTGGAAAGACACGTCATTATCCCACCATCAAAGCTAGGGACCTAAAACTGAAAGCAAAGATAGTAGGGAATTAGAAGGAAGTAATTTAGAGTAGAATACAGAATGCTCATCATTCCCATTTAAACTCATTGGAGGTCAATATATTAGAAAAAAAAGGCAGATTTAAGAAAAACCTATCTATTGAAGAGGATTGTAAATGACTTTGTCCACTCTCCTGGTTTTAGCATATAGCATTCTGGACTGCCCTAATTAGCTGGACTTTTGCTTCTTCTTTAATTAAAAAATATGAATTAAAACATCATTTCCCTTAAACTGCCCTTCAGTTCAGTTCAGTCGCTCAGTCGTGTCCGACTCTCTGTGACCCCATGAATCACAGCACGCCAGGCCTTCCTTCCATCACCAACTCCCGGAGTTCATTCAAACTGCCCTTCAGTGGTGTCTTTTTTATAACTAGCTTTAATTTCTACCAAATCTGGTACATATACTTCATTTTTAAACATCAATAAATGCCATAGAACTTATAAGAAAAAAGCAGTAGGTTGCTCTGCCCCTTCTCACTTCTCAGTAGGGACCCTCAGAAAAAAACCACTATCAACTCTTAGCATTTCTTCTGACATTATTGCCCTATTTCTAAATAAAACACATACTATGCTGTTTTTTAAATTCATCTACTTTAGACACTGCTTATTGATTTAAAAGCTGCTTGGCCAAGTTACTACATTCTGCTTATATTTCTTTTCCTTTTAAGACTTTTTTTGTTGAAGTATTTTATTAATTTTAAAAAATTCCTCAGCTTTACTGAGATATTATTGATATATATGCAAGTTTACAATGTGATGATTTGATATACATATATACACAAAATGATGACCACAATGAGGTTAGTTAATACCTCATCCCCCAATGACATTTTTGGTGGGTCAACATTACAACTTTCAAGTAAACAATGCAATATTTTTAAAACATTTCATTGTTCCTTACTTTGCTTATTATTTCATGACTCATAAATGTTTTCTTAGCAAACTCTTCAAATTAATTAAACTCCCCAGATACATCTATTAGCTTTTTTAAAATAATAATATGATCTTTATGGTCAAAGGTAGCTGTTGTCAAGGTTTGCTTTCCTGTCTTCCCAGAACTTGCCTTTACCTTTCTTCACTGTTGATTTTGTTTCCCATTATTTCTTTCTTGCTTCATTCTCATGGTTGGATCAAACATTCTCCAGACATTTCTGAGAAAAGCTGCACCTAAGCTGAACTTTTGAGCATCTCTAAATGTCTTTATTCTACCTTCCATGTTTGATATACAGTTTCAACAGAAATAGAATTCAAAGTTTAAAATGTTTTCCAATGAAACCGTGAAGTCATTTATCTTTTCAATGCTAATCTCAAGTATTACAGTTAAGAATTTCAAACTATTCACTTTCTCTATATTTAAACAATCTTTACTTTCTTTCAAATCTTCTAAAATCTTTAAGTCTCTGAAATGTTATAATGATGGGCTTGGTGTGGACCATTTTATCAACTTTTCAATCTAGTAACCCATGTCCTTCAGAGATTCGCTGCTTTTATTCTTTGAAGGCTTCCCTAGAAATCACAACATGTATACTAAACATATTAAAGTTTAAAATTAATCAAAATTCCTACCTCACAGGAAGATTTATCATGAAGGTAGTGAAGCTTAAATTTCAGGGACCCATGCTTGCCCAGACTCCTTCCCAGCCTGGCAAAGCCCTGGCAATGTGTTCACTTTGTCATATACTTTTATAAAATTTGGAAAAATAAGAAGTTTTAATTATAATTGCTTAAATTCCCTGTTTCTACTCCTATTTTCCCTCTTACACATTTTTCCCTAAGTGTACTGAAGCAACTGTCATCATTTGGGGGCTCTAGCTAAAGGCAAATTGAGTCAAGAAGAGTTTAGCTTTAAGAGGATTTGTTTATAAGATTTGCTTGGATAATTATGATGAGTAAGTAACAGATCTAGGATTCTCAAGCAGTTTGCTTTAACTCTCCACTATCCTGCCATCAACAGGTCTTTGATTCCTTAACATTAAGGCATGATGATCTATCCTTGTCCACCTGATACTAATTTGTTTGACATTATTTTCCATTTCCTGCTTACCTACCTGTTTCCAATATACTTTTTCTGCCCATTTTGCTAATCTAATCTGTACATTACTCTTTATCCAAACTGAATTGCCTTATCTTTGCCAAACCATGCCTTTGTTTATGCATTTCTCTCAGTATGGAATGACTTTGCCCAATTACATCTATACAGATTCTTTTTAACTTCTTCTGATTTGACATTATTGACACCAGTAGAAAAAAACAAGACTCCCACTATTTACTAAATTAGACATCAACAATAAATTAGTGTTGTAAATTCAAACAGTATTTAAAATCAGTTACTTCATCAAAAAAAATCTTGATATACCTGATCTTAAACCACATTATTGAATAAATTGGTAGAATTTGTTTCAAATGTGACAATAATCCAAAAATATACATATAACATTATCAATAATTTGTGAAGTTGAAAGAAAGTTTTCTAAATTAAAAAATAAAATTTCTGTTAACTGCACTACAAAAAAGATTGAATTTTTCTTTTCTACAGAAATTATAAAATCATTATCAAATCAAAAGCCAATCAGATACTAAAAATTTGTATTAAAGAGCATTAAAATAATAAAAAGATATTACTTTTATTTCTCTTGTGAAATTTGTGGTATTGGTCAGATTTCTTATCCCTGTAATTTGCTATTATTTTTTATATTTTAAAAAAATGCTTATTTTCATACCTTTTGTGGCCTGAATTATATTCTTCCAAAATTCATATGTTAAAGCCCTAACCCCCAATGTGACTACACTTTGAGATAGGCCCTTTAGGGAGATAATTAAGGTTTGGCAAGGTCATAAAGGTGGAGCCTGAATCTAACAGGACTGGTATCCTTGTAAGAAGACAAAGAGATACCAGAGATCTCACTTTTTCTCCAAACACAGAGGAAAGACATGTGAGGACACAGCAAAAAGGTGGGCATCTGCAACCCAAAGAGTCCTCATCAGAAATCAACCCGACTGGACCCCTTGATCTCATATTTCTAGTCTCCAGAACTATGAGAAAACATAGTTCTGTTGGTTAATCTGCCCAGTCTGTGGTATTGTTATGGCAGCCCAAGCAGACTAACATAATATCTAATTTTGTCTTCCTAATAATATATTCTTTAAAAAAAAAACAGGGTCTAATTGTTTAATTTTACACCTTAAAAAGCCCAGATTCATTTCTGCTTTACCTTTCTCCTGAACTGTATAAGGCATTTAAGATAGTTTAACTCCATTCATCTTCTACCTGTCTTGTATTTATTTCTGTCTTGTATTTTCATTCTTTTCCTTAGCCACATAGTATTATTTTTGTTTATGCAGTCAATTTTCATTTAGAAGTAGGTAGCTTCACTTTTACCTGAGGAGAGGAAGGGTGCCTTCTGGCATGTCAGCTTTACAAGTAGGATTTTCTACTAAATATCCCTCCCTTGTGAGGACTCTGAGTTTTGTCTCTAGTTTTGTCTCCTCTGGACTCTGGGAAGCCATCAAAACTGAATCTGCGGTGTATAAGTTTCTGTAAAATTCCTCAGGGTGTAAATACCTTCACAGTCCTACTTAACCCTGCTGCACTCCCACTTTCATGCATATTTTGGCCTGTTGTATTAGATTATTTTAAGTTTTTATGAATAATTTTGAAACTATATACCCAATTGTTTCAGATAATTTCAGGAGGAGAATTGATTCAAATAATTTAGCCTTTTGGTGGTGGTGGAACTGATTTGAATAACCCAAGTTTTCCATCTGCTTTCCATCTTCTAAATATTTACTGATATTTCTAGTCTGCCATTCTACTCTACATTCTCTTCATCCTTATGAGTTTTTATTGTTTTCATTCCTTTACTTTCCTCTTTAGCATGGTTTCAGGAAGGAACAAAGATAAAAGAATATGTTCAGTTTTCTGAAGTCGTTTTATACACAAATTGATTTTTTTTTACATTTTGAATTATTCTTCCTGATTATCAAGACATGGTTACTATAAAAATTTTGAAATTCAGAAAAATATAAAGAAGATGAAATAAGTAAAATCATTCATAATCCCATCACACAGAAGCAGCCACAATTAACATCAGCAGATCTACCAAAGCACAGGTTGTAAGCTCTAAATGTTGATCTTTAGCTTCAGGGACTATATAATATACAACTATTCTGGGCATCACAAGGAAAAAGAGATCTCATATGCTGTAGGCTCATTTCAATGTTACAATAACAAATATGAAAATATTAGAAAGGACCATATCTAGAGGGAAACTGGGAACAGGAAGACTGTTTAGGGGAATGAACTCATCTCACAAGAAAATCTAAACTGCAAGGGAAAGGACAATCTGCTACTACTTTGAGGTGAATCCAAGACCACATGGAACCCTCATCTCTAATGAAAATGCAACTATTTTTAGCAAATAATTAGTTTTTTAACATCTCAAAATAAACACCTATTAAAATATTTTTAATAGAAATACAAAACTGTCCTTTTAAAATGTACATTTAACCATGAGAAAATCTGCTATAAATAGAGCAACATATTGACCAATTTGCAAAACCAACATTTGTTTTGTAGCAGGTGCACTTGTACACAATGATTCTAATTCTAGGAATTTACCCTATGGATAAACTTCACACATGCAAAAGGATGCATGCATAAGATTATTCACTGCAGAATTTTTTTTCCAACAGTAAAATATTAGAAACAACCTAAATTAACATAAGGAAGCTTGTTAGATAATTCAGGATACATCTATAATTTGTAAAACTATGAAGATAATAAAAAAAAATGTCGGCACTCTTTCTATACCAATATGTTTAGATCTCCAAGACATACGTTAAGTAAAAAAAAAAAAAAAAGATAGTTTTCATGTTACCATTCTATAAAAGAAAAAAAGAGAATAAAGATAGGCTCTGAAAAAAATTTTTTCTGAAAGAATCATTAAAAAGCTGACAGTAGTTTCATTTTAGGCAAAGAGAAGGAATAGGAAGAAGGGGAGAGAGACAGTACACCTTTAAACACTTTTTGATATTTGAACTATTTACTTCTTTTCAAAAATAACAAATAACTCTTTAAAAAATGATAAAAATAATATAAAACCTGCCAAAGAGTTACACAGTTGACATAAGATATCAGTGGCATCCATCTAACACAAAGAATTAAGAAAGACCTACACTGAGTGAAACTTGCTTGACCATGTTCCAGAAAGATGTAGAGCTGAAGAGCAAGTTGTGGGCAACCTTCCAGGTAGGTCTCAAACAGCCTTAGCATGCTCAAATCTGTCACCCTATCATTAATCTCTTTTTCCACGAAGTTTTCAGTTTTGCTGCTATACTTGAAAGCCACTTGATAACCTTGTTTCAAGGCAAACCAATACCTGTAAAGTAAACATGAACATTTATCTTCAGTAACAGATTCTTCTGTTTATATACATAATAATTTTGAAAAAAAATATGTGTTTAAGTGTAGAATTTTCCCACAAACTTTATCTGCTACAATTTTGTAAACATTTCACAGTAGTTGTATTGAGATTCAAGACTCTGCAGTTTTTATTGGATGTTTGATGTGTCAGTGCATGCTAGCACTGTTAAGCATACATGATCTTATTTCATCTTCAAAATAATTATGAGACATGAGTAGATATTATTCCCAATTAACAGTTGGTAAAAGTAAGACTGAGAACTAGAATGATATGCCGAAAGATACACAGAGTGTCAAGAGCAGATCTAGAGTCCATACCTTTATGATTCTTAGTCCTAACCACTACTTTCTGAAAGACAAACTGGAATGTCCACTTCATGCAATTTATCTTAATTATAAGACAGATATTAATATATGCCCTTATGAATATGTCAAGGTTTAAGATAAGACTGAATCTTCTTTCAATTTAATCTAGCAAATAATTACTTGACGCTTGAACAACATGGGGGTTAGGGACACCAACCCTGTGTGCAGTTGAAAAATTCACGCATAATCGATAGTTGGTAGTTGGCCCTCTGTGTCCTCAGTTCCACATCCATGGACTGGGTAGTACTGTAATATTTACTACTGAAAAGATCTGCATATAAGTGAACCCACACAGTTCAAACCCATGTTATTCAAGGGTTATCTGTACTCCATAATCTACAAAGTATTAGTCTCTGTGACCATCAGCATCCTGAAAAATATATATAAAACTTCAAAGACTCCTAAAACATCCTTGCTCAGGCTCTTCTTTACAAGGAATTTTTAAATTAACATGAGTTATCATCATTCAAGTAAAATTAATGACAAAAATAATTTAAACAATTATTTTTAAAATAGCCGAGGCTAGCAATAAGACAATCAGGATTCTAGCCCAAAGCTTATCAAAATTCTTTATTTATACCTCAGTTTCCTCATATATAAAGTTACAACAGTGATATATATCCTGCTTCAATTTGCTCTTTCTGTCAATGTTTCCCTTTCAGTAAATGGCACTAATATTCATCATGTTGCTCAGAACAAAATGTAGAAATAATTTCCAATTTCTTTCTTTTTCTAACACCCTATAAAAATTCCCCAGCAGGTTCTCTTGGTTCTTAGCTCAAACTCCAAATATATCCAAATCTAAACACATCTTATCACTTCCACTGCCTCCATCCTAGTTTAAGCAGCCAATGTCTCTGGCCTGGATTACTTCAATAGCCTCATAACTGGTCTCTCTGATTCTACTCTTGTTCCCTATATACCTGTAGGTTGAACCTGTTAACCATAATTCAGATGCTATCCCTTCAGTCAAAATGTTCTAATGCTTTCCATCATACTTAGAATAAAACACAAAGTCTTTACCCCATCTTACAAGGCCCCCTGTAATCTGACTCCCACACACACTGTAACACTGCCTTTCCCTTTCAAGTCTCCCACGCTTCCAGGGTACTATTCGTGCTGTTTTTTCCAACTTAAAGGCCTTGGTCTTTGCTACTCCCTCTTCCTGGAACTCTTCTAAACCCCAGAGATTTTACAGGCTTACTCCTTAACTTCATTCAGGCCTCTATTCAAATACCATGTCCTTACTGATATCTTTCCATATCACACCATCCATCATATTCTCTTTATCCTATTATTTTTCTTTATTACCACTTGGCGCATTATATATTTTTATTTGTACCTTCTCACAAGAATGAGATCTGCATGAGAGCAGGGACTTTGTTTTGTTCATTGCCATATCCTAAGCAACTAGAACAGTCCTGGGACATAGCAGGCTCTCAGAAAATATTTACTGAAGGAATGAACAAAAGAAAAACTCATGACAATTTTTCCATAAAGAGACCGTAGATTTGAAAAGGCTTTGAAAAGTTGAAAGACAAAAATATAACATATTCTGATTGTAAACATGATATATACATATATGAATATGCAAAGATTCTTTACCTAGCAAATAAAAGTATATTTTTATCATAAGAGTTTTAGAATAACATAGTCCATTATATTCCACGTGGACTAGTGCCAGGGTAGAGGGTCTACAAAAATGATGAAGACATGACCTCCACCTTCAATGACCTTACAGCCTAGTAGGAAGATCAAACCTATAAACTGCTAGCTGCAATAAGAGTCAGAAGAAATAACCACTCAACAGAAATATAAAGACTATTGATACATTGTAAAAGCACAGGAAAAAATGATTAACACTGTCCAGGATTTACAGGCCAGATTCATAAGATAATTTGTGTTTGAGTTTTTTCTGGGTATCTGGCACAATAAGGAGTTCCTGTATGTATATTATGTAAGACTAATAAGCAATACAGTATGTGGTTCCTATTCTTAAAGGTATCGATCCTTTTAAAGCAAGAGGATAGATACCACTAATTGAAAAACTTGAAAAACACACAAAAATTATAGGTACATGCTCATAGCAAATTAATATAGGCAGCACAGAGTGGGAGAGCTAGCAGAGTACAGTGATTAACAGTAATGACTCTAAAAAAACTTGGGATACTTGGATTCAAATCTTTGCTCCAGTACTTCCTAGTGATCTTTTAGTTTCCTCATCTGAAAAACAGAGTAATCATCACACCTACCTCATTGGGTTAATATGAGGAGTAAAGGAACTAACACATGTAAAATGCTTAGATCAGTAACTGGCACATGTTAAGTGCTATGTCAATGCCTGTTAAAATAAACAAACAAACAAAAAAACATAAGGCTGTTCACAGATGTGCACATTAATATTTCCAAGGACTTTAGGGAAGTCCAAATCTGTACCACTTAGTGGCAAATGTATACAAAGTTCTGCTTATCTAAGGATCAGTTCAGTTCAGTTTATTTCAGTCGCTCAGTCGTGTCCGACTCTTTGCGACCCCATGAATCGCAGTACGCCAGGCCTCCCTGTCCATCACCAACTCCCGGAGTTCACTCAGACTCACGTCCATTGAGTCCGTGATGCCATCCAGCCATCTCATCCTCGGTTGTCCCCTTCTCCTCCTGCCCCCAATCCCTCCCAGCATCAGGGTCTTTTCCAATGAGTCACTCTTCGCATGAGGTGGCCAAAGTACTGGAGCTTCAGTTTTAGCATCATTCCTTCCAAAGAAATCCCAGGGCTGATCTCCTTCAGAATGGACTGGTTGGATCTCCTTGCAGTCCAAGGGACTCTCAAGAGTCTTCTCCAACACCACAGTTCAAAAGCATCAATTCTTCGGCACTCAGTCTTCTTCACAGTCCAACTCTCACATCCATACATGACCACAGGAAAACCATAGCCTTGACTAGACGGACCTTAGTCAGCAAAGTAATGTCTCTGCTTTTGAATATACTATCTAGGTTGGTCATAACTTTTCTTCCAAGGAGCAAGCGCCTTTTTCATGCAAAGGGGAGTATGAATATAATTTTTTAATCAACAGGATATTGTTTCAGTTTTATGAGATAAATGATGAAGAGGCCAAAGAAAAATAAACAGAAGGAGCTTTCTTGGCATATTTTATCACAATGTATTATTTTATTTGAGATAAAGAGGCAACAGCTTCTAGTAATGATGGATTCCTTTGCATCAAGCTCACGCTCCTAGTGATGACAATGATAAATTATAGACAAAATATTAAAGATAACAAGGCACTAAAGAGCAACCAAAAGCAGGAAGAAGCATGAGGTCACTTAACCCTTGAGAAAAGGGAACCATACTACATGAGAAGCACATGTGGCTTTTCCTCTAACAGCATCGCACAGTCCAAATGGCACAAAGCAGACACAGTTCAAGCAGAAAGTCAAATTATCATCAGCTCAAAGAGTCAGAGGACTGAGGTTGAATCTGCCAGAGTGGTTAGAAATTAATAGGGACCTCAGAAAAGAGGGAGCCACAGAGTAAAAGAAACCCCAAATCTCTATATACTCTCCTTAAATCCCCAGTCAAATCCTTACTATGTATATGTAGGGTGAGACTCCAGGGAACTGAGGAACAATGTCTAAATGGGACCTGGGCAGAGATTTCAGCAGCTACCATAAGGAAGAGTCTGGAGTCTGCAATCCGTCAAATTCAAGGAGATTGGTAAATACTTAGGCATCCTATTGAAACCGCAAAAGGGCCATGTTTTAGAAGTAAAGACCATATTTCAGGTCTCTGAGACTCTCCTTAGGACTAAGGACAAAAGCAAAACAGACCTTCCCTAATAAAGCTTAAACCAAGCCTCTGTAATACATCAAGGTAATTTGTCAATAATTTAACTATTTGCTTTCTCTTCAATGAAAGAGAACAGAAATTACAGTCACTGCTGCTGCTGCTGCTGCTAAGTTGCTTCAGTCATGTCCAACTCTGTGCGACCCCAGAGACGGCAGCCCACCAGGCTCCCACGTCCCTGGGATTCTCCAGGCAAGAATACTGGAGCGGGTTGCCATTTCCTTCTCCAATGCATGAAAGTGAAAAGTGAAAATGAACAAGGTATCAATCACAATGCCCATTAAACAATAAAAAAAATTACTTGAGTAAATTTGCTTAATGCAAATTAAGAGTAAATATAACTTATGCTAAAGGAGAAAACCAGGTAATAGAAACATATCAATTAATAGAAACATACCCACAGATGACCCAGATACTGCAATTAGCAAACAAAACACAGAGAGAAAAAATTAGGGAAAAAACTAACAGAACCTCATAAAAAAGGTGTAATTGAAGTCACAAAAGAAACAGAGAAAATGGGACAGGAAAAAAACAAAACTTGACAGCATACTAGCCAAAAATATTTTCCAAAGTTGATTAAAAACAACATAAAGCTCAATAAACACAAACAGAAAACATAAAAAGAAAACAATATGTAGGCCCAGAAAACAACTATATCAATAACTGCAATAATATATGAAATGGAAATGTATTAAATACTTCAATTAATAAAAGACTGTCAAGCTAGATAAATAAATTAATATTCAACTCTATGTGACTTGGAAGAGACTCTCTTTATACATCTTGAGCTTCCCTGGTGGCTCAGATGGTAAAAAAGCGTCTGCCTGCAATGTGAGAGACCCAGGTTGGATCCCTTTGTTGGGAAGACCCCCTGGAGAAGGAAATGGCAACCCATTCCAGTATGTTGCCTGGAAAACTCCATGGACTGAGAAGCCTGGTAGGCTATAGTCCAGGGAGTAGCAAAGAGTCGGGTACGACTTCACCTTCACTCTTTATACATAAAGATACAGACAGCTTGAAGGGCAATTACAAAAAATAGTACAATGGCACCCCACTCCAGTACTCTTGCTTGGAAAATCCCATGGATGGAGGAGCCTGGTGGGCTGCAGTCCATGGGGTCGCTAAGAGTCAGACATGACTGAGCAACTTCACTTTCACTTTTCACTTTCATTCATTGGAGAAGGAAATGGCAACCCACTCCAGTGTTCTTGCCTGGAGAATTCCAGGGACAGGGGAGCCTGGTGGGCTGCCGTCTATGGGGCCGCACAGAGTTGGACACGACTGAAGCGACTTAGCAGTAGCATGGCTATATCAGTACACCAGACAAAATAGATTTCAAATCAAAGAGCATTTACAGAGAGAGAGAGGATCATGTCATAATGATATAAGTATCAATTTTTCCAGAACACATCTGAATGTACCTAATAATAGAGTTTTAAGACACATGAAGCAAAAACTGTCAAAAGTACAAGGAGAAAAAGATAAATCCACTATCTTAGAGCATTTTAACACTCATCTCTCAGTAAACAAAAGACAAGATAGGCCAAAAGAAAAAAATCAGTGAGAATATAGACGACTTTAATGACATTATCAACATACTGCCCTAATTTACATTTATAGACCACTATGCTCAATGAAGGGATTCCCAGGTGGCTCACAGTGGTAAAGAATCCACACGCAGTGAAAAAGTGTTCAATCTCTTGGTCAGGAAGATCTCCTGGAGAAGGAAATGGCAACCCGCTCCAGTATTCTTGCCTGGGAAATCCCACTGACAGAGGAGCCTGGTGGGCTACAGCCCATGGGATCTCAAAAAGTTAGACACTCAACAAAGGCAAGTTACAAATTCTTTTCAAATGCCCATGTAATATTCACCAAGTTAGACTCTGCTGGGAAATGAAATCAGTTCAGTTCAGTTCAGTTCAGTCACTCAGTCGTGTCCGACTCTTTGCGACCCCATGAATTGCAGCACGCCAGGCCTCCCTGTCCATCACCAACTCCTGGAGTTCACCCAGACTCACGTCCAT
>SJXQ01010641.1:0-194339 GCA_006408695.1 Aepyceros melampus
CCTATAATGAAAAGGACATCTTTTTTGGGTGTTAGTTCTAAAAGGTCTTGTAGGTCTTCATAAAACCGTTCAACTTCACTTTCTTCAGTGTTACTCATTGGGGCATAGACTTGGATTACTATGATACTGAATGGTTTGCCGAATATATTGAATTGCCATTGCCAGAGATCATTCTGTTGTTTTTGAGATTGCATCCAAGTACTCCATTTTGGACTCTTTTGTTTACCATGATGGCTACTCTATTTCTTCTGAGGGATTCCTGCCCGCAGTAGTAGATATAATGGTCATCTGAGTTAAATTCACCCATTTCAGTCCATTTCAATTCATTGATTCCTAGAATGTTGATGTTCACTCTTGCCATCTCTTGTTTGACCACTTCCAATTTGCCTTGATTCATGGACCTGACATTCCAGGTTCCTATGCAATATTGCTCTTTACAGCATCAGACCTTGCTTCTATCACCAGTCACATCCACAGCTGAGTATTGTTTTTGCTTTGGCTCCATCCCTTCATTCTTTCTGGAGTTATTTCTCCACTGACCTCCAGTAGCATATTGGGCACCTAATGACCTGGGGAGTACCTCTTTCAGTATCATACCATTTTGCCTTTTCATACTGTTCATGGGGTTCTCAAGGCAAGAATAATGAAGTGGCTTGCCATTCCCTTCTCCAGTGGACAACATTCTGTCAGACCTCTCCACCATGACCTGCCCGTCTTGGGTTGCCCTGCAGGCATGGCTTAATTTCATTGAGTTAGAGAAGGCTGTGGTCCTAGTGTGATTAGATTGACTAGTTTTCTGCGAGTATGGTTTCAGTGTGTCTGCCCTCTGTTGCCCTCTTGCAACACCTACCATCTTACTTGGGTTTCTCTTACCTTGGGCATGGGGTATCTCTTCACTACTGCTCCAGCAAAGCACAGCCATTACTCCTTACCTTGGATGAGGGGTATCCAGCTTTCAATTTTACTAAGACCTCTTTTACATCCTTGTTCCATAGGCTAAATATCAGAAGATTTAGGAGGGGATCACAAGAGTATAAAACAAAGAGGTCATTTTGTCTTCATCTAGACAGTAGAATGAACTTGGCCTGTAATACATAAAAAGCATAGTTCCCTGGAAAAATGACACTGCAGTTAAGTCGAAGGTGAAGGTGATAAAAGCTTTGATTCTCCCCTCAGCAGAGTGGATCTTCAAGACTGAAAGGATGATATAAAAATAATAGCAAAGACTCCTGAAATAGTTCTCAGTTCAATAGAACCCAAAGCAGTGAATATCATTAATTCATTGACCTCCATATCTGAGCAGGACAGGGAAAAAAAAAAAGAGGTAAATCACAGGAAAAAATGGTTAATCACATTTGACCCACAGAAGCATAAATGGAATGCTAATGCTGTGTGTATCTGAGAAACTGTTATTCCCCACCAGAAAAACCCCAGCCATGAGCAGGGAGCACACCCTGCTGGACATGCTGATGCATAGAGCAAGGGGCTGCTGATGGCCTTGTACAGGTAATAGGCCATCACAGCCAGCAGGAGACACTCAGAATCTGCAAAGATACAAAAGGCCAAGAATTGCAGAGCATAGCCATAGAAAGAGACTGACTTGTTCTTGGCAAATAGGGAGAAATATCAATAACCTCAGATATGCAGATGACACCACCCTTATGGCAGAAAGTGAAGAAGAACTAAAGAGCCTCTTGAGGAAAGTTAAAGAAAAGAATGAAAAAGTTGGCTTAAAACTCAACATTCATAAAACTAAGATCATGACATCCGGCCCCATCGCTTCATGGCAAATAGATAGGTAAACAGTGGTAACAGTGGCTGACTTTATTTTGGGAGGCTCCAAAATCACTGCAGATGGTGACTGCAGCCAAGAAATTAAAAGACACTTGCTCCTTGCACCAACCTAGACAGCATATTAAAGATCAGAGACATTACTTTGCCAGCAAAGGCCCATCTAGTCAAGGCTATGTTTTTTCCAGTAGTCATGTATGAATGTGAGATTTGGATTAAATAAAGCTGAGCACCAAAGCATTGATGCTTTTAATTTGGTGTTAGAAAAGATTCTTGAGAGTCCCTTGGATTGCATGGAGAACCAACCCATCCATCCTAAAGGAAATCAGTCCTGAATGTTCATTGGAAGGACTGATGCTGAAACCGAAGCTCCAAAACTTTGGCCACATGATGTGAAGAACTGACTCATTGGAAAAGACTCTGATGCTGGGAAAGATTGAAGGCAGGAGGAGAAGAGATGTCAGAGGATGAGATGGTTGGATGGCACCACTGACTCGATGGTCATGTGTTTGGGAGTTGGTGATGGACAGGGAGGCCTGGCATGCTGTGGTCCATGGGTTTGCCAAGAGTTGGACATGACTGAGTGACTGAACTGAATTGAACCGGCAAATAGGTGTACTGGCATCTTCGGGCTAATGGCTGTGGAATAGCAGAGGTCAGAGGAGAGGTGACTGAGGGAAAAGTACAAGGGTAAATGCAGCTAGGGATCCATCATAATTAAAATAATCATTCCAAGATTCGCCAGAATGTTAACAAGATAAACAACAACAAAAAAAAAACATGATAAATAGGATCACTTTAATCCCAGACTTATCAGTAATTCCCCTAAATATGAGTTCAGTTAAAGATGAGCAATTTTCTCTTTCTATTCTTTGGTGTTCTTGTCTAAAGTTTTGAAGAAATGATGGAGAAAATGATACATATATGTGAACCATTTCTGGACATTCATAGCATATTTATAAGAAAGGACATAATTTATCTCTGCTATTTTCTTTTTACATTCAGAAAAGTCTCAATTAAAAGGCACTCTTTAAAGAGATATTGCTGTCTATCTGATAATAATAAAAATATCTGAGATAGGCAATTGAAAAACTTCTGTCTGAATCTACATGCTATTCCTGAAGTATGATACTATCTATAAACTCTTTATCAATAACCTCAGATATGCAGATAACACCACCCTTATGGCAGAAAGTGAAGAAGAACTAAAGAGCCTATTGATGAAAGTGAAAAAGCAGAATAAAAAAGTTGGCTTAAAGCTCAACACTCAAAAAATAAGATCATGGCATCCTATCCCAACACTTCATGGCAAATAGACGTGGAAACAATGGAAATGGTGATAGACTTTATTTTCTTGAGCTCCAAAATCACTGTGGATAGTGACTGCAGTATGAAATTAAAAGACACTTGATCCTTGGAAGAAAAGCTATGGCCAACATAGACACCATATTAAAAAGGAGAGACATTACTTTGTCAACAAAGGTCCATCTAGTCAAAGCTATGGTGTTTCCAATAGTCATGTATAGATGTGAGAGTTGGACAAAAAGAAAGCTGAGCACCAAAGAACTGATGCTTTTGAACTGTGGTATTTGAGAAGATTCTTGAGAGTTCCTTGGACAGCAAGGAGATCCAACCAGTCAATCCTAAAGGAAATCAGTCCTGAATATTCATTAGAAGGACTGATGCTGAAGTGAAGCTCCAATAGTTTGGCCACCTAATGCAAAGAACTGACTCATTGGAAAAGACTCTGATGCTGGAAAAGATTAAAGGCAGGAGGAGAAGGGGACTATAGAGGACGAGATGGTTGGATGACATCACTAACTCGATGGACATGAGTTTGAGCAAGCTTTGGGAATTGGTGATGGACAAGGAAGCCTGGTGTGCTGCAGTCCATGGGATCCCAAAGAGTCAAATGCGATTGAGCCACTGAATCAAACTGAATTTTGGAATAGTGTTTATGTAGCAAAAGATTGGCCTTCCCTGGTGACACAGATGGTAAGGAATTCTCCTGCAGTGCGGGGGAGTTGGGTTCCATCTCTGAGTCTGGAAGATCCCCTGTAGAAGGTAATGGCAACCCACTCCAGTATACTGGCCTGGGAAATCCCATGGACAGAGGAGCTTGGGAGGCTACAATTATGGGTCACAAAGATTCACACATGACCGAGCAACTTTCACTCACTCACAGAAAAGAAATAAATATAATCAGAAAGAAATATTTCCATGAAATAGAAAGTATTTTAGAATGATTTATCCATATATATTACAAATAACTTGTATCCACAGTATACTAATAGCTTGCTCATTGGGGAAAAAAAGACTTAAACAAAAAATGACCCCCCCAAAAAAATAAAAATTAACAGAAATGTCAAAAAGAAGATACATAAGCAGCAAATTAATGCATGAGAGTTTGCTCAGAGCCATTAGTTATTAAGGCAATGAGGATAAAACCACAACACAATAACATAACACAAATCCCAAATGGACTGAAATTAATATACTGAGCATAACAAATTCCCTAATTCATCAGAAATCTAATTTGGGAGCTAACAGGGACAGGCTTTCTTATCAGTTTGGGTGTTTTTCTTTGTTCTTTTCATTTGTTTGTTTTTCTGCTTTTATTTTCTGCAAATCTGGGAAATCGTTTAGCTTAAGTCTATATAATTATTTCACATTTAATTTTGGAAACGTGATTCTTTTTTTAGAAGTAAGATTCTTTTTTTTTTTTTTTAATATGGAACGCTTCACAAATTTGCGTGTCATCCTTGCGCAAGGGCCATGCTAATCTTCCCTGTATCATTCCAATTTTAGTATATGTGCTGCCGAAGTGAGCACAGAAGTAAGATTCTTAATGGCAACTTTTGATGCCTTTTTATGTCATTGCTATTCTTGGTTGCGAGGATCTCAACACTGAAATACCAATTGTACTCCTGTGTAGCTATAGGTGAGGCAAAGTTCAAACCAAAACTAATTGCTAATATTTTCCCAGTAAAATCAAGAAACTGATACATGTATATTTCAGAAGAATTCTATTATTCTACTTCTCTGTTACACATATGGTGTATGTAGAATTGTCCTTGGTCACCTAATTATGGTGGTTAGTAGCTCAGTTGTGTCCTACTCTTTGCTACCCTGTGGATTCTATTTGCCAGGCTCCTCTGTCCATGGGATTCTCCAGGCAACAATACTTTAGTGAGTAGCCATTCCCTTCTCCAGGGGATTTTCCTGACTCAGGGATCAAACCTGGGTCTCCTGTATTACAGGAAAATTCTTTACTGTCTGAGCCACCAAGGAAGCTCTAATAATACTCCAATCCAAATTATTTTTCCCTCAGGAATCCCTGTCTTCTGGGGTGCAACTATTTGTTGCAACAACTGTTTTGTTCAGCCAGAACCCAGCTTTAGCTTTTTAACAGGGCTGCTCCTCAAACACATGTAGATTAACATCCTTTCAATATTTCCCCACCTAGCAATTTAACTGATTGTTATTACAAGCTGGGTAACCCAAGATGGGGAAAAAATCTTCCAATGGGATTTGTATTTCATTAAAAATGGAGATCTTAAAATAACTATAAAACATGTCTTAAAGAGAAAGTGTATTCTTCAGATATAAGCAAGTGAAAGAAAGGATCTATATTTAGAGTTTTCTTGGTGCTTTGCAGACACTAAAACAATTCTAGGCAGACACATACTACCCAGACGATCTTCTTCAAAATATGGTTGTCTGTTCTTCAATCCTATTATGACATGGAGTTCATTGTGTGGTATGGTACTGAAGTATTTTATAGCTCCCAGGTGCTGTGAAAATGAGGGGAGAGCCAGTGGGTGGATAAAGACAGTGTTGTTCTACAAGCAAGGTGGCACTTTTAATAACATAAAGATTAAGAATGTACTGAGATACTCTAGAAAGTAAGCACTATATCCATTACATAAACATATAATAAACACTTTATAAGAAACATTTATAATTAAAAATAAAAATTAATAGTTTCAATCTCATAGTGAAGGTACTGTGTTTATGGAATGCCATTTTAGATCATAATATACACATAGAAATTTTTCATCTAAATCAGTACTACTTTTGGAATTCCCTTAAATTCCCTTTTCTTTATATCATTCCCACTAGATCCAATAAAATGAGCTGATATTTGCAATGCAGTCCTTAGTTGCTGAAATAAATATACATCATAAGCATGAAGAATGATTAATTAATGTGTTCATTAACTCTTAATTAATGGCAATCCATCAACTCCCTATTTTGCTTGACTTTAATATATTCCAGTCAATGTTTTCTGCCATGTTTCTCCCCATAAGCAACAATTCAAAAGACATTTGGTTGAATTGAAAAATATATCAGATATAGAAAATGTCAACCTTTTATATTATACAATTATTCTAAGGTGTTTCCACCATGAGAACTCTTTTTAACATGCTATAATGTTTCACAAATACCACTCTGAATAACAAAGGAATTCTATAAGCTTTATACTTCCATTCTGAAATACTTTTACATCAGGACATTTTAGAATGACATCTAGAAAATTTGACTATCAGAGGTCTTTTAACCTTACACCTTTAATGGATAAATGAGAATGTTCTTCAGTACTTTAGGGTATTTCAAATATATGTCTCCACACTTTCTGTGCTTTAGCCTTTAGGAAACCAGATTTTATTTATATATATATATATATATATATATATATATATATATATGGCACTTAGCAAGCTCAGTTAACTTTGTGTTTCTGAGATATAAGTAATAGCCAAAAAGTGTTGTATAGTATTTTTAGGTTAATATATATTTGCTTATTTTATGCCTCAGGCAACTGTCAGTGCTTTGGTTAACAAGGATGGAATGCCTTGTTCTTTACCAAAGAATGAGAAAAAACAGTGTGATATGAAACAATGCTTTAGGTAAGTGGGTGTTTGTGAACCACAAAAAGACAAAAAAGGGGCACTTAGGGCATAGAATGAGAGAGAAGGAAGGAAAAGAATCTTGAAAGAAGTGCAGAAGAATTGATAGTTGATAACAAAAACACAATAGTGTATTTTAACAAATCTCTTTCTGTACTTTCCATAGAGCTTTATAATCTAATCTTTAGACTTCTTTCCTTCTCATTTTTTAATATAGCTACTTCAAATGTAATTGATAGATACCACATATAGTTAGTTAGAAGGTATACAATGTGATGAAGTGATATGTATATACTTTGTGAAATGATTATCACAATAAGGTTAATTAATACATGCATAAACTCACATAGCTGCTCAGTTGAGTCCAACTGACCCCATGGACTATGTAATTCTCCAGGCCAGAATATTGGAGTGGGTAGCTTTTCCCTTCTCCAGGGTATCTTCCCAACCTAGGATTGAACCCAGGTCCCCCACATTGCAGGCAGATTCTTTACCAGCTGAGCCACCAAGGAAGACACATAGTTACCATTTTGAGTGTGTGTGTGGTGAGGACAGTTAAAATCTACTCTTTTAGCAAATTTCAAGTTATAATACAGTATTGTTAACTGGAGTCATCATGTAGATTCAATCCCATAAACTCGTTCAATAAATAATAAGAAACTTTGTGCGCTTTGACCAACATCACCCTTTTCTCTTGTCTTTCAGCCCCTAGCAACAACCAATCTATTCTCTAATTCTATGAAATTTATTTATTTACTTAGGCTGCACCCCAAGGCTTGCAAGCATCTTAGTTCCCTGACCAGGGGTCAAACCTAGGCCTGGGCATTTAAAGCAGCAAGTCCTGTTCACTGGACTGCAGGGAGTTCCTGAGTTTTACCTTTTAGATTCTATCTACATGTGAGATCATGCAGTGCTTGTCTTCCTCTGTATGGAGTATTTCACTTAGTATGTTGCCTGCACGGTTCTTCCATGTTATAGTAAATATGACTTCTTCTAACAAACATGGACTTGTATATTTCACAACCTGAATAACTGTCAAGTCCTCTATCTACTATCCTTTCAACTCTCAAGTTAAGTTTCATTTAGATTTGACTGAATATCTCTATTTAAAGATGATTTTATTTTGGACTAGATTTAGATATTTTTGCTTTGGAATTATGGCCCATACAGGGCTATATGTATGTAATTATTTCATATGTATGTATTTCATATAACATGTATGTATTATTTCATGATGAATTGGAGGTTATAATGAGTTACCTGACCATTTAGTTAATATGTTGTCTGTTTTACCTTATATTTAGTAGTATTTAAACTGCAAGGTGTGCTATAGTATATAAAGAATCTACATGCTCAAAAATCAGAGTAAACGCACAATAAGTCTCAGCATAATTGAAACAATGTTTGAATAAAAACTAAACAAAAATTAGCAAGACGGAGAAGTCAGAAATGGTTTTCATTTAAACTAAATGCCAGTACAAATTCCGAAAAGATAATTAAACATGACATGTGAAAGGGACAGTAATAGATTTGAGATTTAGTGTAATACTGCTTTAAGAAATTGAAATTTTATGTTTGTCATGTATTCTACCATATACCTTTAATAAATCACTTGTCACTATGTGTGTGTGGATGCATGTTTATTCACATATGCCTAACATAAATATTTAAAGCCATTTATTTTTCAAGTTTTCTAGGGTCTCCTTCACATCCTTGTTTCGTAGACTGTAAATCAGAAGGTTTAACATGGGAATCGAGAGAAGGCAATGGCACCCCACTCCAGTACTCTTGCCTGGAAAATCCCATGGTTGGAGGAGCCTGGTGGGCTGCAGTCCATGGGGTCGCTAGGAGTCAGACATGACTGAGTGACTTCACTTTCACTTTTCACTTTCATGCACTGGAGAAGGAAATGGCAACCCACTCCAGTGTTCTTGCCTGGAGAATCCCAGGGACGGCGGAGCCTGGTGGGCTGCCGTCTATGCGGTCGCACAGAGTCGAACACGACTGAAGCGACTTAGCAGCAGCAGCAGCAACATGGGAATCACAAGGGTGTAAAACAGCGAGGTCATTTTGTCTTGATCTAGAGAATAGGAAGAACTTGGTCTGAAATACATAAAGAGCGTAGTTCCCTGGAAAATTGCCACAGCAGTTTTGGGAGGTGCAAGTAGAGAAAGCTTTGAATCTCCCCTCAGCGGAGTGGATCTTCAAGACTGATAGGATAATATAACAATAAGAGACAAGGACTCCTGAAAGTACTCAGTTCAATGAAGCTAAAAATCATGAATATCACTAGCTCATTGACGTGTGTCTGAGCAAGATATCAACAGGAGAGGAGGAACAGCACAAAAAAGGTAGTTAATCATTTGACCCACAGAAGCATAAGCAAAATGCTAATGTCATGTGTATCAGAGCATCTGCCATTCCCACCAGGTAAACCCCAGCCATGAGCAGGGAGCACGACCTGTTGGACATGCTGACTGCATAGAGCAAGGGGCTGTGACGACCTTGTACTGGCCATAGGCCATCACTGCCAGCAGGAGACACTAAGACTCTGCAAAGATACAGAAGACCAAGAATTGCAGTGCACAACCATGGAAGGAGATTGACTTTTTCTTGGCAAATAGGTCCACTAGCATCTTGGGGCCAATGGCTGTGGAATAGCAGAGGTCACAGAAGGAGAGGTGGCTGAGGCAAAAGTACATGGGTGTGTGCAACTGGGGATCCATCCTAATCAGGGTTATCATTCCAAGATTTGTCAGAAGATTGATGAGATAAACAAGTAGGAATATGGAAAATAGGGTCACTTTGTTACAGTGTTATTAGTAATTCCCAAGAAAATGAATTCAGTCACAGAGGAGCAATTCTCTCCTTCCATTCTTTTTAGATCTTGTATAAACTCGAGAAATTGATCAAAAATAAATGGCACATTCATGTGTAACACTTCTACACATCTGTAAAAAATCATAAGACAGACATGTTTCTTTTTCTTCTGCAATTGTGTTTTTATATTCAGAAAAATATCCAGTCATGCACACAAATTAAAGAGGCATAGCCCTCTATTCTGCAAGAACAAAATGAATTTGCGAAAAACCTTTTGAAAGACTGATGTAAATCTAGATGCCATCCACAAGGTTTGTCACTTTCTACCAGCTCTTTTCTTAGCCTTACTCTTTTTTTTTTTTTAAACCTCAGGGAGTAGATCTAGAGTAATATATCTTTTTTCACCTTCTGAAAACCATGTGAAAGAGACTCCAATGATAGAGAGGCTAGTCTCTAACACTTAAGCTTAAGTATTTTCAATGCTTGAAAAGATTCACTTGGGTAAAAAACATATGATTACAATTTTTGTGTTTCTCAAAAAAACATGATTGGTTTAAGAGTCTTTGACTTAGTTCCCTACACGGTGAGTATATCAATGACTAGTAATAACAAGAGTAACAAAAAATGTATATATATGTTACTTATTTTAATTAATTCTGTGTTTAGTCTTTGGTGAGACATGAAATAATTATTACTGACTGTTTTCTAGAAATTTGCTATTGCTTTCCCACAGTGCTCATTATCTCTTTGTGGAGTGGTTGTTGTTCAAAGGATGAATCTGTTTACCAGTGGAATTAAAGAGCTAGAGGAAGTGAAAGCAGCAAAATTAATCACATACATGTGCGTCACTTTAGATTCTAAATGGCTTTTTTATATAATAAAATGGAAATGATAGGAGGGAAAATGTTCATTGTTCAGTTGCCACATAATGTCTGAGTCTTCACAACCCTATGGACTGCAGCAAGCCATGCTTCCCTGTCCCTCACCATCTCCCGGAGTTTGCTTAAACACGTGTTCAGGATGCCAGCCAACCATCTCATCCTCTGTTGCCCTCTTCTTCTCTGCCTTCAATCTTTGTCAACATCAGGGTTTTTCCAAATGAGCTGTCTGTTCACATCAGGTGGCCAAAGTATTGGAGTTTCAGCTTCAACAGTCCTTCCAGTGTGTGTGAGTGGTTTGCCTTTAAGAATGACTGGTTTGATCTCCTTGCTGTCCAAGATACTTTCAACAGTCTTCTCCAACATCACAGTTAAAAAACATCAATTCTTTGGCACTCTGCCTTCTTTGTGGTCCAGATCTGACAACCTTATGTGACTGCTGGAAAAATCATAACTTTAACTATACAGACCTTTGTCAGCGAAGTGATGAGTTGGCTTTTTAACACACTGCCTAGGTTTGTCATAGCAATGAATTTACCACACATATTTGTGTTACTTTAGATTCTAAATGGCTTTTTATATAATAAAATGGAAATGAGATTAGTGACAATACGTAGTTCTAAAATACATAGACTTCATTCTCTGTTATACATTTGTATTTATATGTGAACATATGTATATATTTAGGTGTATGGAGAAAGAGTATAAGTTATGGACTTTTTTTTTAGATCTAAGTTAACATGGCATGTGTTCACATGGGGATAAACTTGTACATGTTTTTATTTTTATTGTGGCAGCTACACTATTTTTCAATACAACAAAACATATCTTAAGTTCATATATCATTGCCCAAAGCTAAAGGGAGTAAAGGCTTTTGTGTGAACCAACAGCAAAATAAGATAAAATGTTGTATTGTGGATATTAACAAGCTTAGACAGATCCTTTCAATTATGAGAAGAAAACACTATTTCTAGCCACTAGATGCAGATTTTAGTGAGTAACCAAGCATCAAATGGAAGACTGCAGTCTATGGGTTTGCTGAGGGTTGGACACGACTGAGCGACTTCACTTTCACTTTTCTCTTTCATGCATTGGAGAAGGAAATGGCAACCCACTCCAATGTTCTTGCCTGGAGAATCCCAGGGATGTGGGGGCCTGGTGGGCTGCCGTCTATGGGGTTGCACAGAGTTGGACATGACTGAAGCGACTTAGCAGCAGCAGCAGCAGCAAGCTCCCTGGTACAAGAAGATGAAAAGTAGGGTTTTCTAAACACTTACTATTAAGTATTTCTTGTTATCAAAATGATATAAAATAAATAAAATATACCTGCTTGGTGGATTTTAATATAGATATGGCTCATATGTGCAAAGATGACCCATCTAGAAAATTGCACACGTATGATAATTTTTCTAAATCATCAGTTACATTTTATTCCTAAAATAATGTGTTCCCTGGGGTCTCAGATGGTAAAGAATCTAAAATTTGATCTAACATCTTGGTATCTCTGATGTGACTGGACTATTTCTCAGCATCCCAGAACTAGTTCTCCTTTCACAATGACCTAAATGACCAAAACGTCAGTCACTCTCCTTCTGTATGTGTGTTGTTTAAGAAGTGCTTCATAAAGGCACTTTCTGTACATATATGCACAACAAAATTAAGAAAAGACTGCACACCTGCTCACAGATTTAATAACAATAACATTAAAAAAACTATTAATAAGCAAATCAGTACATAGAAATTAACAGAGTTCTACAATGAGCTCATTGATAGTTTGGGGAATAAAGCAAATTGTATACTTTTCACATATTTTCCTTAGAGATACAGTACCTCTTTATCTTTCTTTTGAATTTTTCCTGTACTTTCCTTCTTTAATGAACAAAAAATGGTCAGAAATATTGTAAGTCACTTCTGAGTCTAGCCTTTAAGAAGACAGTTATCTAGAAGTCATGACCTACAGTACAGAAAGTATGGCAAATCATCTGAATAACAGATTTGCCAAGTTCTGAGATAACATGGACTGGGAAGAGGAGAATTTGAGTCTATCTTGCTAGTCATTACATCCTGTGCAGTTATGAAAGACCTTGCAGTCTAACCCATCTTTCATTAATATTTCATGTATCCTCAGTTAACACAAGAAATGAGCAAGATAATGAATCAATGATCATTCCTTTAAGTTATTTAGGTTTGAAATACAGTTTTATGTAGTAAGAGATAACAGGAACTGTGTGGGGAAATAAATCAGAGAGAAACAAGTTTTAAGTGTGTTGTGCTGTGCCTAGTCACTCAGTCATGTCTGACTCTCTGTGGCCCCATGGACTGTAGCCTGCCAGGCTCCTCTGTCCATGGAATTCTCCAGGTAAGAATATAGGAGTGGATAGTCATTCCCTTCTTGAGGGAATCTTCCCACCCAGGGATTGAACCAGGGTCTCCTGCAGGGCAGGCAGATTCTTTACCATCTGAGCTACCAGGGATGTATATATAAAGATTGAAGAAAATCTTTGAAAACCATATATTTATCTGACAGAGAGATAATGCCTTTTGCAGCATAGGTCCGTGAATGGACCCAAAGACTTTCATATTGAGAGAAGTAAGTCAGACAGAGAAAGATATCATAAGATAGCACTTATATGTGAAATCCAGAATATACTACAAGCAAGTTTTTTACAAAACAGAAACAGAGTCACAGATGTTTGGGCTCCTTTTCTGATTGCTCCTTTTATTTGTTTCTTGTTCTCATCTACCTTATTTTCTCAAAAACTACAAAATTTATCAGGTTAAAGTTTATTTAATTAGTCCATTTTTAATTTGGTGGAAAAGATACCTAGTGAAAAATTGTGTTGCTTTTTTAAATGTTATTCCCATTCTTTGTATAGTAATCCCAATTTTGTTTATTATTTTAGTCATTATGTCGTGTCTGAGTCTTTCATAACATGGACTGTAGCCCACCAGGCTCCTCTGTCCTTGGGATTTCCCAAACAAGAATACTGAAGTGGATTGCCTTTTTTCTCCAGGGGATCTTTTCCCAGGGATCAAACCTGTGTCTCCAGCATTAGCAGGCAGATTCATTACCACTGGGGAAGCCAAATCACACCAATACTAAGGTATCAAGTATGTACTCTATGGAGATATTTTTGAGGCAAAGATCAAACCACATACCTGTTAATAATTTCTCACTAAAATCAAGAAACTGATGCATTTGTATTACAAAAGAGTTTTATTATCATTATTTACTTCACTGTCACACATATGAGATAGATAGATAGATAGATAATTGTTTTAGTCATCTCATTCTATTCCTATGCATTTTAATTTTCCCCTCAACTACATTCTTATTTTCTGGGATGCAAAAATCCCTTCTGTTTTATTTCATTCATCCAGAACCCAGCATTAGCCTTTAACGGTGCTGTTATCAAGACCATGTTGACCAACACTTTTCAATCTACTCTCACCCAACAATTTAAACATGAGTTTGGGTGGATAAATTATTTTAAATTGGATAACATAAAATATGTCCCAATGGGATTTGTGTTTTATTAAAAGTGGAGATCTTAAATAATTGAAAAACATGTCTTTCTCATATATAAGCAAGTGGGAAAAAAATCTCTAGGATTTTCCTGGTACTCCTGGTAACATTGAGACAATTCTCTATTGGCAAATGTGTACTGAGGAGGAAATTACTTTTTTCAGAATATAGTTTCTCTTCCTCAAACCTAGAGTATGATGACACAGAGCTCATTGGATGATATAGTACTAAATACATTACATCTCACTGCAGCTAAGAGAATGACTGAGAAATCCAGTGTGTGAATAAAGGCAGTGTTTTTCTATAAGTAAGGCAGCATTTCTGATAACATAAAGATGAATACTGCACTGAGATACTCTGCAGAATTATGCACTACACTAAAATACATATGTACACTGAACATTCATTTTGTAAAAAAAAAAAAGCCTTTAGATTAAAAAATACAAATTAGACTTCTTACCATTTCTCATTGAAAAAAAGTGCACTGCGAGTACATTTTCAGAAATAAAACTATAACCAGACCCCCCAAAAAATAATTTGTTGCTTCTTGGCAATTTTACCCACACCCATCACAAACTATTGTTCAATACCATATGTCACTTAGCTTGTTTATTTTTGAGGCATATACCAGGGAAATCATATTGCCTTTATGCTATTATGTCTGGCTTCTTTCACTCAGTATTATGTTTGTGAAATTTCTCACATGTTGTTGTATGCAGAGGTAGTTCATTCATCTACATTGCAGTCTACTTTTTCAACATACAAACTTATCAAAAAGTTATTTATCTAATCCAGAGCAGGAGTCAGTAAACTTGATCCACGACATCTTACCTAAGCTGAGACATACCATTTATATGTGTATTACAGATGGTTGCTTTTGGGATACAGCGAAAAACTGTTTAGGTATGGCTAAGATTTTATGGCATACAAACCCTAAAATATACATTAAAGAAAAGCTTATCAAGTCCTATACTAATGTACTGGGGGAAAATGAGTTATTTTCAGTGTTATAGTATTTCAAATACTACTATGATGAATATTTCTGTACATGTCTTTTAGAGAAGATATTCATTCTTCCCTCTTGGGCATAATTCTAAGCATGGTATTTTTGGTCCTAGGACATTTGTACAGCCAGCTATAGAAGACTCAGCCATGGACTTTTATCGAGTGCTGTGGCAATTTTCCATTTACTGTCAATGTGTAAAGGCCATGGTGCTTTACAACTTCACCAGTAGTTGATATTTCAATTGCTTATATTTTGCCATTCTGTAGATGATACAGTATGACTTTAGTTTTTGTTTCAGTTTTATTTACCTGAGTACTGGTAAGGTTGAATATCTACTTCTATGAGGAATCTATGAGACTCTGAATTCAAATAATGGGCCACATAATTCTTTTGAACATGAGTACTGAAATGACTCTTTTTTTCTTCCATTTTTCAAATCTCCAATAATAGGGATGGCTTTACATAGAAGTAGAGTCATATTTTACAGAGGCAGGTTGTATCATCTGAAAAGGATCTTACAGGTAATCTGGCTCAAGTCCTCATTTTACACAGGGGGATCTGAGTGATAGAAAGGAAGAGTGATGACTTCCATCTAGAGTGTTATCACTACCTGGTACAGAGCATGTTTCTAACTAGAGAGAGAGATTTCCAGTGAGGAATAAAGTCACTCCCTCTAGCTTGTGTATTGGTTTATTGAACATTACTATTGTTCTCTTTCTATCAAATGTAGTTATACAGCCTATGACCACTATGCATTTCTCTGTTCCCTCTGTTAGATAACTGAGTCTATCATCATGCCATGTTTACAGATAAGAATTTAAATTCAAGGAAGAAGAAAGGGACTATAGAATAGAAATTTGACTATAATATTGACACATTATCCACTGTCACTAATAATACTGCATTTTAACAAAGATATTTTCCATCAAGATCAGTGATATGTCAGAGGGATGTAACGTGGCGAAAAGGAAAGATAGTGATGAAGACTGAAGTAGACTGGCTAGAATACATCAGAGCCTTTTGATATATCGCTCCCTATTTCTGTAAAATTTCATTATAGGAGAGTCTTTACACACCATGTTCAAATTTCAATTTGAGTTATAAATTCCCTAAAAAAATTCCCATAATTTCTTCTTTAACCTCTATAATTCCAGACATGAAAGCTTGATAATATCTAGATGTTGTTTGCTGCAATTCTATTTTTGGCTATCAATTAATGGGCTCAAATTTTCTTTCTTTTTCATATCACTTACATCAGATCCAATAAAATGGACCAATATGCAAATCATATCAGTTTTTAGATAATGTAACAAATACCTGTCAGAGATAGATTAATTAAATAATGTTACATCACAATCCATTGATACCCTATTTTTCTTAGACTTTAATTTTCAGACAGTGCTTTGATCAAGATGCTTTTTTAAGCAACAGTTCCAAGAGTTTGATAAAATGATAAAATATGCTAGGATTAGAAACCTATAAATCTTTTATCTAAAATAAGAATTCTTTGTAGTATTTTTCCACCATGAGAATTTTTCCCAATATGCCATGCATGTGTGTGAGCTCAGTCATGTTTGACTCTTTGCAACTCTATAGACTGTAGCCTGCCAGACTCCTCCTTTCATGGAATTCTCCAAGCAAAAAGACTGGAGTGGATTGTAATTTCCTCCTCCAGGGGGAATTCCTGACTCAAGGATCAAACCCATGTCTCCTGTACCTCCTGCATTGGCAGGCAGATTCTTTACAACTGAGACACCTGGGAAGCCCAATATGCCATAAAGTCTCACAAACAACATTTTGAATAACAGAGTAAGTTCTTTGACTTTACTTCCATTCTGAAATACATTCACAAAAGGATATTTTAAAATGGCAACTAGAAAATTTAAGGAAATCATTGGCTTTTAGCTTTTAAAATTTTAATGGATAATTAACAGTCTTTCTGTAGCTTATACTCCTTCAAATATGTGGCCACATCTTCACTTTCTCAACAAACTGATTCAGTGCTTAGCCTTCAGGAAACAAGAACAAAGGTAAATATCAATAATTCATAGCTGTTTATTTCTAATGTAATCATTATGCATGTCTTTATAAATCCATTTTAGTATCCACAACTAATTCACATGTGTTCCTCCCAAAATAAAATAATGTTGTATACATGTGTAAACAGTATGTACATTCAATTATGATATATATATATATATATATATATACACATGAACATACATGTATTAACATGGGCTTCACAGGTGGCACTAATGGTAAAGAATCCACCTGCCAACGCAGGAAACATGAGACATGGAGTTCGATTCCTGGATTAAGAAAATGCCCTAGAGGAGGGCATGGCAACCCACTCCAGCATTCTTGCTTAGAGAATCCCATGGACAGAAGAGCCCGGATGTCTACAGTCCACTGGATTGCAAAGAATCAGACATAACTGAAACTGAGTAACAACATGCAAGCATGCACACAAATATTAACATACACCTATATATGATTTGTGAGCATTTTTAGAATAATTATTATTAGAATAATTAGAAAAGTCAAAAGTTTTTAAAAACAGTGCCACATTTAAATTCTGGACACACACTAAGCAGACTTGTGAAGGGAATTGTAATACTAGCATCCTGCATCCTGCATCAAACCTGGACTGGCAATTCATTTCGCTTATGATATCGCACATGTTACATTGCCACTCTGCCAACCCATCCCACCCTCTCCCTCTCCCACAGAGTCCAAAAGGCCATTCTATACAACTGTGTCTCTTTTGCTGTCTTGCGTACAGGTTTATAAGTCAAAAGTTTTTAAAAACAGTGCCACATTTAAATTCTGGACACACACTAAGCAGACTTGTGAAGGGAATTGTAATATATTTTAGGATTAAGGTTTATCCAAATACTTCTTTATTTAGGAATCTGAGAAATTTATGTTTCTCATGTGTTATGTCATATAATTTTTAATTAAATAAGTACTATATATGTGTGTGGATGTGTACACATACATATGATATAAATATTTAAAAATTCAATTTAGTTTTCAATCTTACTAGGGCCTGTTTCACATCTTCATTCCTTAGGCTATAAATCAGGGGGTTTAACATGGAAATCACAAGGGTGTAAAACAGTGAGGCCATTTTGTCTTGATCTAGAGAGTAGGAAGAACTTGGCCTGAAATACATGAAGAGCATAGTTCCCTGGAAGAATACCACAGCAGTTAGGTGGAAGGTGCAGATGGAAAAAGCTTTGAGCCTCCCCTTGGCACAGTGGATCTTCAAGACTGAAAGGATAATATAACAATAAGAGACAAGAACTCCTGAAATGGTACTCAATTCAATGAAGCCAAAAATGGTGAATATCACTAACTCATTGACCTGTGTATCTGAACAAGATAGCAATAGGAGAGGAGGAACATCACACACACACAAAAAAAAAGTGGTTAATCTCATTTGACCCACAGAAACATAAGTGGAGCGCTAATGTCGTGTGTATCAGCGCATCTGCCATTCCCACCAGGTAAACCCCAGCCATGAGCAGGGAGCACACTCTGTTGGACATGCTGACTGCATAGAGCAAGGGGCTGCTGATGGCCTTGTACCAGTCATAAGCCATCACTGCCAGCAGGAGACACTCAAAATCTATAAAGGTATAGAGCACCAATAATTGCAGAGCACAGCCATAGGAGGGGATAGTTTTGCTCTTAGCAAATTTGACCACCAGCATCTTTGGCCCAATTGCTGTGGAATTGCAGAGGTCACAGAAGGAGAGGTGGCTGAGGAAAAAGTACATGGGTGTGTGCAGCTGGGGATCCATCCTAATCAGGATTATCATTCCAAGATTTGCCCGAAGGGGAAACATTGTAAATAGGATCACTTTGTTCTCAGTGTTATCAGTAATCCCAAGAAAATAAATTCAGTCAAGGAGGAGTAATTCCCTCTATCCATTCTTCTTTATTCTTGCATAAACTTTTGAGAATATGATCAAGACAATGACACTTGCATGTAGTAACATGTCTTCACATCTGTAAAATAAGGCAGAACTTTTTTTTCTGTAATAATCTTTTTAAAGTCAGGAAATTTTCTAGCCATGCACCCCTTCTTTAAGGATGTATATCTGTATATTCTACAGTAATTAAAATTATCTGAAAGAGATTTTTGAGAAAGTTTGATGTAAATCTAGATGTCATTTATAAAGTATGTTACTTTCTACAAGCTCTTCACTTAATTTACATTTCTTTACTGGTTCAAAACCATATGGAGACACTATTGTTGGAGAAAGCATACTCTAAAATATAAAGCTAAGCATTTCCTATGCTTGAATATATTCAGTTGGATACAGAAAGTGATTATAATTCATGTTTCTCAAAAATTGTGATTGGTTGAAGAATCTTCGTCTTAGTTCCAGAAGTAGTTAGTATATCACTGACTAGTAATAATAAAAAATAATTTTGTTACCTGTTTTAGTTTATCTTGTGTTTAGTATTCAATGAGATATGAAGTAAGAAAATTATTACTTCTTCTATTCTAGAAATTATTATTTCTCTTTTATATTGCTCATTATCTTTTTGTAGAGTGGTTGTTGTCAAAGATAACTCTCTTGACCAGTGAAAGAAAAAAGCTAAAAGGAAGTGAAGACAACAGAATGTACCATATATATTTGAATTAATTCATATTTTTAAAGTTTTTTATATTATAAAACAGAAATGAGATGAAGGACAGTGCATGCTTTTAAAATACATAGACCTCTGTCTATACTACATGTGTGTATTTATGTTTGAGTATGTGTTTATATATTAATGTATACAAGAATAGAATGTATTTAATGGATTTTTCCCCCCTCAGGCCCAAGTAAACATGACATATGGTTCACAAGGAGATGGATTTGTACATGTTTTTATTTTTGTTGTGGTATCTGCACTTTCATTCAATAAAATAAAACAAAACATACCTTAAATTCATGTGTACACTTGCCCAGTAATAAAAGAAGTAAAGGCTTTTTTGTGACCTAATAGCAAATAAAATGCTGTATTGTGGATATTAACCTATTCAGACAGATTCTTCTGAGAATCTGAGACTCTGAGAAGAAAAGATTATTTCTAGTCATTACATACAGATTTGATAAGTAACCAAGAATAGAATCCTTCATTTACATTTTTTTCCTCAAAAACTTAAGTATTTTCTCCTATATTCTTTAAGTTAGAATCTGGAAATGTACCTGAGATGAACAGGTCTTAGGTAGTTGAACAACAGTCAGAGGGCCTTTTATTTTACTAGGTACAATATGACTTAAATCACTGAAGCTATTGCCCTTGGAAATGGCAACCCACTCCAGTATTCTTGCCTAGAGAATCCTGTGTATAGGGGAGGCTGGTGGGCTGCTGTCCATAGGGTCGCATTGATTTGGACGCGACTGAAGTGACTTAGCATGCATGCGTGCATTGGAGAAGGAAATGGCAACCCACTTCAGTATTCTTGCCTAAAGAATCCCGTGTACAGAGGATCATGCTGGGCCGCTGTCCATAGGGTTGCAGAGAGTCTAACATGACTGAAGCGACTTAGCAGCAGCAGCAGCAGCTGGTGTTATTAAAACACTCCATTAATTGCTTTCCTACTTCTGTATATTCCTACTTCTGTGAATTCACAAGCAACTTGACAAATGCTGATCTTTTATGCTTCACTCTTGTCACCAAATTTATCTGTGGTAGAAAGTACACTGCAGGTTGTTTATATAGTGTGCTGCACAATTCCCCTGAAACTATTTCCTCCTTCTCTAGTCAAAGAGGAAACACAAGGAAACTCAAATAGTTCACCCCCTTCATCACTCCAGTTCCTCTGGGTTTTTGAAACATTCTCCCTTTATACCTCATTTAGGAATATTACTACACTTCGGTTGTATTTTCTTTCATATTGAAATATAATGTCTGTATCATAAAATTCTTCATTTAATAAGTACAGTTCTTTGATTTTTAATATATTTTCCAGGTTGTTCAGTCATCAGTTCAGTTCAGTTCAGTCGCTCAGTCGTGTCTGACTCCTTGCAACCCCATGAACTGCAGCACACCAGACCTCCCTGTCCATTACATTTAGCTTCAGCATCAGTCCTTCCAAAGGACATTCAGGATTGATTTCCTTTGACTGGTTTGATTTCCTTGCAATGCAAGAGACTCTCAACAGTATTCTCCAACACCACAGTTCAAAAGCATCAGTTCTTCAGTGCTCAACCTTCTTTATGGTCCAATATTATGTACTCTGCATATCAGTTAAATAAGCAGGGTGATAATATACTGCCTTGATGTACTCTTTTCCCAATTTTGACCCAGTCCATTGTTCCATGTCTGGTTCTAACTATTGCTTCTTGACCTATACACAGGTTTCTCAGGAGGCAGGTAAGGTTGTCTGGTATTCCCATCTCTTTAAGAATGTTCCACAGTTTGTTGTAATCCACACAGCCAAAGGCTTTGACATAGATGTTTTTCTGGAATTCTCTTGCTTTTTTTATGATCCAGTGGATGTTGGTCATTTGATCTCTGGTTCCTCTGCCTTTTCTAAAACCAGCTTGAACATCTGGAAGTTCATGGTTCACATACTGTTGAAGCCTTGGTTGGAGAATTTTGAGTATTACGAGTATCACATTACTTACCTGGAGAATTTTAAGCATTACAGTATAACATTACTAGTATGTGAAATGAGTGCAACTGTGTGGTAGTTTGACCATTCTTTGGCATTGCCCTTCTTTGGGATTGGAATGAAAACTGAACTTTTCCAGTCCTGTTGCCACTGCTGAGTTTTCTACATTTGCTGGCATATTGAGTGTAACACTTCGAGAGCATCATCTTTTAGGATTTGAAATAGCTTAGCTGGAATTCCATCCCCTCCACTAGCTTTGTTCATAGTGATGCTTCCTAAGGCCCACTTGATTTCACACTCTAAGACGCCTGGCTCTAGGTGAGTGATCGTACCATCATGGTTATCTGGGTCATTAAGATCTTCCTTATATAGTTCTTCCATGTATTTTTCTGTGTATTCTTGGCACCTCTTCTTAATATCTTCTGCGTTTGTTAGGTCCATACCATTTCTGTTCTTTATTGTGCCCATCTTTGCAAGAAATGTTCCCTTGATATCTCTCAGTTTCTTGAAAAGATCTCTAATCTTCCCATTCTATTGTTTTCCTCTATTCTTTTGCATTGTTCACTTAAGAAGGCTTTCTTATCTCTCCTTTCTACTCAGTGAAACTATGAACCATGCTGTGTAGGGCCACCCAAGACAGACAGCCATGGTGGAGAGTTCTGAAAAAATGTTGTCCACTGGAGAAGGGAATGCAAACCACTTCATCATTCTTGCCTTGAGAACTCCATGAACAGTATGAAAAGGCAAAAAGATATGACACTGAAAGATGAATTTCCCAGATTGGTAGATGCCCAATATGCTCCTGGAGAAGAGCCAAGAAACAGCTCCAGAAGGAATGAAGAGGCTGAGCCAAAATGGAAATGATACCCAGTTGTGGATGCGTCTGGTGGTGAAAGCAAAGACCGATGCTGTCAAGAACAATATTGAATAGGAACCTGAAATATTAGGTCCATGAATCAAGGTGAATTGGAAGTGGTCAAATAGGAGATGGCAAGAGTGAAAATCAACATTTTAGGAATCAGTGAACTAAAATGGACCTGAATGGGCAAATTTAATTCAGAGTACCATTACATCTTCTACTGTGGGAAAGAATCCCTTAGAAGAAATGGAGTAGCCCTCACAATTCACAAAAGAGTCTGAAATGCAGTGCTTGGGTACAGTCTCAAAAATGACAGAATGATCTCGGTTTGTTTCCAAGCCAAGCCATTCAATATCATAGTAATCCAAGTCTATACCCCAATCACTAATGCCAGAGAGAAGTTGTTGATCAATTTTATGAAGACCAACAAGATCTTCTAGAGCTAACATTAAAAGAAAAAAGATATCCTTTTCATCATAGGGGATTGAAATGAAAAAGTAGGAAGTCAAGAGATACCTGGAGTAACAGGCAAATTAGGCCTTGGAGTACAAAGTGAAGCAGGGCAAAGGCTAACAGAGTTTTGCCAAGAGAGCACACTGGTCATAGCAAACACCCTCTTCCAACAACACAAGAGACAACTCTACACATGGACATCACCAGATGGTCAACACCAAAATCAGATTGATTATATTCTCTGCAGTTGAAGATGGAGAAGCTCTATACAGTCAGTAAAAACAAGACTGGGCGCTGACTGTGGCTCAGATCATGAACTCCTTATTGAAAAATTCAGACTTAAATGAACCAATAGCCATTCAGGTATGACCTAAATCAAATCCCTTAAGATTATAGAGTGGAAGTGACAAATAGATTCAAGGGATTAGATCTGATAGACAGAGTGCCGAAGAACTATTAATGGAAGTTTGTAACATTGTACAGGATCAGGGAATTAGTTTGTCTAATTGATTTATCTTGTTTAATATGGTAATAATGAGATAGCCCTACATTTCCCATATTGTTATTACTTTACATATTATCTCTGATATTATTTTATTTTAAAATTATTAATAAAGCTCATATGTGGATATAAAAATTGTCCATTGCACTATATTCAATGTTTTACAGAAGTAGATATTTAAGAGTATTAGTTATTTATTGAGAAACTGTTCCAATAACTCACCCGATTTTAGCAGTGTCACACAAATATAGCTTCTGTGAGTCAGGAGTTCAGGAAAGGCTCAGTGGTTGGCTTATCTCTGCTGCACAATGTTTGGAACCTTGGCTGCAAACTGAAACATCTGGGGGCATTTGATGTCTCAGGTGAGTTGGGACCAGTGTCATCTGGAAGCTTTTTCCATGACATATGTGACTCCTGTGCTGGGATAACATGGGTGTGAGCTCAGCTAAGACCGTTAACTCTAATATCTCCTCCTCCCTTCATGGGACTGACATTTCTCAAAGCAGCCGGGGGAGTTCTGAGAGGATACATTCCAAGAGGAAGAAATGAGGATTCCAAAAGGCTGAGGCAGGAGCTGCAAGACTTCCTTTGCCGAGCCTCAGAAAGCATGCAGCATCATGTGTACCATCTTCTACGGATGGAATTGAGATGAGAAGGCCATACCAGGTGCAAGGTAAAGGTGCCTGAGTTTACCACTTGACATGTGCAAGCACACTCAGGCGTGTCCGACCTGGCAGGAGCCTGCCAGGCTCCTCTGTCCATGGAGTTTTCCAGGCAAGAGTACTGGAGTGAGTTGCCATTTCATTCTCCCGGGGATCCTCCTAACCCAGGGATGGAACCCATGTCTCTTGCATCTCCTGCATTGGCAGGCAGGCCTTTACCAGCAGAGCCACCAGGGAAGCCTTACCATGTGATGGGGGTGGAAAAGTCACACAGCAGAAGACCCTGTGTGATTGCTGATAGCAGTGAAGCTATCCTTGGACAAAAGGATCCTGCCACAGGGATCATATGGCTTATAGGGTTACTAGGTTAGTTTTAGGTTAAGTAGTATATACAGAAATTCAGAAAGCACACACAAAATAAGTTTAATAAATAAAAAACAATTTAATCTATATCTGTAAGTGGAAAATATTTTCAGAAGGCTTCTCTTAAGAACACCTCAGTTATGAAACTTAAAATTCATTCATGCATTAATTATAAGTAAATGGTTTACTTATAATTAATTATAACTAAAAGAGAAGACTGCATACAAATATTTTAAGTGTAGTAAAAGTTGCTAAAACTATGAATTAAGCTATATTTTATAAACCAATTGGATGTGCAAAAAACATGATCAGTTATGAATTATAACTATTTCTAAATCACTTATGTTTAAATGAACATGATAGTATCAATAATCTCTAGAAATTTAAATTATGTCAGGAGATAGACTTGTAAATAGACAAGTATAATACCGAACCAGAAACTTAAAAGTATGTTATTCACATACTTTGAGAAGGAGAAAAAAGTGAAATTATCAGACAACTATGACAGAAAATTATAATATTAATAGCTATAGAAATCTTCAGAATTTTATCAGCCTAAGTCAGTTTTATGTAAATGTACACTTATATCAGATACTAAATTATAAATATGTCTTTCTATAAGATATGAATTTATACTTCAGTATCACAGAAAGATAGATGATCTTGGGTAAAATTTAAAGATTCTTTTCTTCTTTAGAAAGACAAGTAGTGAATATCAATTTTGTATGAGATTTGAATAATTTTAAATCATTATAAAGAAAACAAAGGAAAAAACAGTTTACAAAACAGTTTCCAAGTGTCTGCTTACTAGTTTCTGAGGATATAAAGATGAATGATGTCTGCTATTTATCTGAGAGAAATAAAGTAATTTGCTTGTTTATCAGAGATTAAAAATGAAATCTAAATGAGCACTGGGCCCAAACTACTTTTCCACCTTCATTTTCGCAGAAAACAAAGAAAGATATGCATTTTAACTCATCCCTGCAGTTAACAGCCAAAAGTAATATTTCTGAAAGAAGGAAAAGAACCATGCAAGGTAAATGTTTTCTTTATTTGAAGTTTGGTTTTCATGTTTTTCAAGCACACACATTCCTGAGATAATTTCCAGACATCCATGTTCTACATGTTGATATTTGGTCAACAGTGTTGCAATCGCAATCAAATCTTGATATTGCCACTACTGATCCACTTAAAATAAAAATAATGTAATTTCTCAATTGTTAATAGGTATTCAAAAAAGACAGGGTGGGGGAATAACAAAACCTCAAGCCAACTTTGTTATAATTCTTCCCAATGAAGGTACTCTAAGAGCAAAGTCATATTTTTCTTAACTGTTTTTTATGTAATCCATTTATAATCATTAGTCCACTCTGAATATATTTCACTAGATTTTTTCTCAAATGTAGCAAATGGATCTGGGCGTCTAATACGGATGTTAATGACTGACTGATACAATGTAATCCTGGAAAGGACTTTCCCAGTGCTGTCTCATTAACCAGATGACCTCCAGACATTGTCAGTCCAACCCAGCCAAGGTGATTGATCACCAGAGAACAGAGGTTAGTAACTCTCCCCCAGGTATTAATGTATAGCATCTTCACTTACCCCCCTCTCAGGCTTTTCCAGTAAAAGATTGATTTATTATGCAGCTTCAGTGGGAATTTGTCAAACTCTTAATCAAGGAATCCTATATTGCCACAAGTAAATCAGTGACACTTTCAGGTAAAATGACTTTTATGGCACCTGAAAACATTGCTCTGTGCAGGTACCATTTGGTAACAGCAAAACACGTTAATTACCAGTGAAGCAGAAATGGCTCAGTAGAAGGCAGAAACAGCACGTCCATTCTTTGACAGATGCTATGGTAAAGTAAAATGCTATTTTTTGTTTCCTGAATAAATCAACACAATTCAAAGCTCTGGGACTTGGTAAAAGGAAGAATAAAAGGCAGAGGTGAAATGACTAAGGAAGAAACATACTTTAAAGGCTGAATATTTGAGAGAGATATATATCAAGAAACGGATGGGGAAAGAAATGTTAAATCCTCACTGTTTTGACTGCCTGTCCTATTTAAATGTCCCTAGGGATCTAGCAACTAGCAGGTATTCTGTTGATTTCATGACATATATTATGATGGAAATTCAATAATCAGTGATACATCTTATGATGACTAGAATTCTTTTTATTTGACAAATCATGTACTAAATAGTGTAGACTTAAAAGAATGTAAATAGTGCAACTGAAGACACCAAAATTTCCTTACCAAACAGGACGTATAAACAAACAAACCAGAATTTCATCTTTCTGCTCTTTATGTCTAGAAGTATATCCATCACCTCCGAAAATAATGTTTTTTTTTTAATTAATTTTTATTTTTTAGTTTGTTTTGCTTTACAATACTGTATTCGTTTTGTTACACATTGACATGAATTAGCCATGAGTGTACATGAACTCCCAATCCCGACCCCCTCCTCCACCCTCCCGCCCCACACCCTCTCTCTGGATTATCCCCGTGCATCAGTCCCAAGCATCCTGCATCCTGCATCAAACCTGGACTGGCAATTCATTTCGCTTATGATATCACACATGTTACATTGCCACTCTGCCAACCCATCCCACCCTCTCCCTCTCCCACAGAGTCCAGAAGGCCATTCCATACAACTGTGTCTCTTTTGCTGTCTTGCGTACAGGTTTATCATTACCATCATTCTAAATTCCATATATATGTGTAAGTATACTGTATTGATGTTTTTCTTTCTGGCTTACTTCACTCTGTATAATCGGCTCCAGCGTCATCCACCTCATTAAAACTGATTCAAATGTATTCTTTTTAATAGCTGAGTAATACTCCATTGTGTATATGTACCACAGCTTTCTTATCCATTCATCTGCTGATGGACATCTAGGTTGCTTCCATGTCCTGGCTATTACAAACAGTGCCGCGATGAACATTGGGGTACACGTGTCTCTTTCAATTCTGGTTTCCTCGGTGTGTATGCCCAGCAGTGGGATCGCTGGATCATAAGGCAGTTCTATTTGCAATTTTTTAAGGAATCTCCACACTGTTTTCCATAGTGGCTGTACTAATTTGCATTCCCACCAACAGTGTAAGAGGGTTCCCTTTTCTCCACACCCTCTCCAGCATTTATTGCTTGTTGACTTTTGCATCGCAGCCATTCTGACAATATAAAATCAACACACAGAAATCCCTTGCATTCCTATACACTAATAATGAGAAAGTAGAAAAAGAAATTAAGGAATCAATTCCATTCACCATTGCAATGAAAAGAATAAAATACTTAGGAATATACCTACCAAAGGAAACTAAAGACCTATATATAGAAAATTATAAAACACTGATGAAAGAAATCAAAGAGGACACTAATAGATGGAGAAACATACCATGTTCATGGATCGGAAGAATCAATATAGTGAAAATGAGTATACTACCCAAAGCAATCTACAGATTCAATGCAATTCCTATCAAGATACCAGCGGTATTTTTCACAGAGCTAGAACAAATAATTTCACAATTTGTATGGAAACACAAAAAACCTCGAATAGCCAAAGCCATCTTGAGAAAGAAGAATGGAACTGGAGGAATCAACCTGCCTGACTTCAGGCTTTACTACAAAGCCACAGTCATCGAAAATAATGTTTTAAAAAATAAGCAAACTATATTCTCTGTCATGGGTTGAACTGTACTCCACAGAAGAAGATATGCTGAAGTCTTAACCCACAGTAACTCAAAATGTGACCTTATCTGGAAATATACTCTTTGTAGATTTAGTTAAGCCAAGGTAAGGCAATTAGAGTGAACCCTCATCCAGTATGACTAATGTTCCTTTTAAAAACGGAAATTTAAGCAGACACACTCAGAGGGAAGATGGCAGAAAGATGGCCATGTGGTGAAAAAAGCAGAGGCTGGACAGATATAATTACAAGCCAAAGAGTACCAAGGATTGTCAGCCACTATTAAAAGTTAGGAAGAAGTAAAGAAACATTCCTTCCACAGTTTCAGAAGGACCTCTGCAAACACCTTGATTTCAGACTTCTAGACTCCCAAACTATAATGCACTAAATTTTTCTTGTCTTATGCCATCCAGTTTGTTATGACAACCCAAGCAACTAATACCTTGTCTATGCCCTGTCACAGACTAGGTAGGTATTGTCCAGATTAGGGAAACAGTTGCCACCTAGACTCACTAGATCCATGTAAGAATCAGGTCACAAGGATGGAGAAATGGGAGACTCAATGCACAGAGAGTAGAAGTTTCAGGCCTTGACAAGGCTGTCAGTATCTGGGAAACAAATGGATGGAACAAAAAAGATAACTTCCATTATAAAAATAGACTAATCCCACCTTGATGATGATGGACATCTCTGGATGGGATAGGGATGACTTCCTCTTGATATGTAATACAGTATTAAATACAGCATTAAATATAGTATTAAAACCCAGTAATTATCTGAATTGTTTATTATATTTTAAAAAATTTGATGTGATTGCTGAAAGTGTTTCTGATACCACTCGATAGGCAATAAGGATTTTTTTTTTTACAAAGCCAGCAGTAAAATTATTCAAAATCCTATGAGCATTGTAAGTAACTAGGGACCACATCTGTTGACATGTGTTCAATATAATGGCGTTTTTTTTTTTCCCAATAGTTCATTTGTTTGAAGAAATCAAATATGACAGCAAAGCAGGGGAAGGCTCAGTGATACTCTAGTATCTTGGTATACTCACTGCCAAGCTTGTCATTGTTTTATAACTAAGACGTATGCTTTGCAGGCAAAACACTACATCTAAAGGAGAAAGTACTATTTTCATTGTGAATAACATTTCCTTATAATATTCCTTTAAATAAATCTGCTATCTCAGAAGAATAATTAGTCTTTGAGGGACTGCAAGGATGTTCGGGAATTATTTAAAGGTTTCTTTTCCTTAAATGTCTTATAAATAAATGTGACGACCATATAAGACGTCTTGCTGAAAGCATATATGTTAATCAAAATCTCCAACATATGAATATAGGCTATATTTAGAGAGTGATCAGGATTAACATTTTATAGCTCCTAATGAGTCTTTCACAATTGCTAAATTTTATCTTCTCAAAATCACTTCATATCTAAATAAACTTATACTTAAGAATTTACAAGTCTTTTTAAGTACAATAGTTTGAACCACTGATTTATATACGACTATGATGAAAGTGAAAGAGGAGAGTGAAGAAGTTGGCTTAAAGTTCAACATTCAGAAAATGAAGATCATGGCATCCAGTCCCATCACTTCGTGGTAAATAGACGGGGAAACAGTGTAGACTTTGTTTTTCTGGGCTCCAAAATCACTGCAGATGGTGACTGCAGCCATGAAATTTAAAAATGCTTACTCCTTGGAAGAAAAGTTATGACCAACCTAGATAGCATATTTTAGCAGAGACATTACTTTGCCGACTAAGGTCCATCTAGTCAAGACTATAGTTTTTCCAGTAGTCATGTATGGATGTGAGAGTTGGACTGTGAAGAAGGCTGAGAGCCAAAGAATTGATGCTTTTAAACTGTGGTGTTGGAGAAGACTCTTGAGAGTCCCTTGGACTGCAAGGAGATCCAGCCAGTCCATTCTGAAGGAGATCAGCCCTGGGATTTCTTTGGAAGGAATGATGCTAAAACTGAAGCTCCAGTACTTTGGCCACCTCATGTGAAGAGTTGACTCATTGGAAAAGACTCTGATGCTGGGAGGGATTAGGGGCAGGAGGAGAAGGGGACGACCGAGGATGAGATGGCTGGATGGCATCACTGACTCCATGGGCGTGGGTCTGGGTGAACTCTGGAGTTGGTGATGGACAGGGAGGCCTGGCATGCTGCGATTCATGGGGTCGCAAAGAGTTGGGCACGACTGAGCAACTGAAGTGAACTGAACTGATGCTCAAAATTCTCCAGACTTCAGCAATACATGAACTGTGAACTTCCTGATGTTCAAGCTGGATTTAGAAAAGACAGAGGAACCAGAGATCAAATTGCCAACATCCGCTGGATCATGGAAAAAGCAAGAGAGTTCCAGAAAAACATCTATTTCTGCTTTATTGACTACTCCAAAGCCTTTGACTGTGTGGATCACAATAAACTGTGGAAAATTCTGAAAGAGATGGGAATACCAGACCATCTAACCTGCCTCTTGAGAAATCTGTATGCAGGCCAGGAAGCAACAGTTAGAACTGGACATGGAACAACAGACTGGTTCCAAATAGGAAAAGGAGTACGTCAAGGTTGTATATTGTCACCCTGCTTATTTAACTTCTATGCAGAGTACATCATGAGAAAACAAAATTCTCCAGACTTCAGCAATACATGAACTGTGAACTTCCTGATGTTCAAGCTGGATTTAGAAAAGACAGAGGAACCAGAGATCAAATTGCCAACATCCGCTGGATCATGGAAAAAGCAAGAGAGTTCCAGAAAAACATCTATTTCTGCTTTATTGACTACTCCAAAGCCTTTGACTGTGTGGATCACAATAAACTGTGGAAAATTCTGAAAGAGATGGGAATACCAGACCATCTAACCTGCCTCTTGAGAAATCTGTATGCAGGCCAGGAAGCAACAGTTAGAACTGGACATGGAACAACAGACTGGTTCCAAATAGGAAAAGGAGTACGTCAAGGTTGTATATTGTCACCCTGCTTATTTAACTTCTATGCAGAGTACATCATGAGAAACACTGGACTGGAAGAAACACAAGCTGGAATCAAGATTGCTGGGAGAAATATCAATAACCTCAGATAGGCAGATGACACCACCCTTATGGCAGAAAGTGAAGAGGAGCTGAAAAGCCTCTTGATGAAAGTGAAAGAGGAGAGTGAAAAAGTTGGCTTAAAGCATAACATTCAGAAAACGAAGATCATGGCATCCGGTCCCATCACTCCATGGGAAATAGATGGAGAAACAGTGGAAACAGTGTCAGACTTTGTTTTTGGGGGCTCCAAAATCACTGCAGATGGTGACTGCAGCCATGAAATTAAAAGACGCTTACTCCTTGGATGAAAAATTATGACCAACCTAGATAGCTTATTCAAAAGCAGAGACATTACTTTGCTGACTAAGTAAAGTCTAGTCAAGGCTATGGTTTTTCCTGTGGTCATGTATGGTTGTGAGAGTTGGACTGTGAAGAAGGCTGAGCACCAAAGAATTGATGCTTTTGAACTGTGTTGTTGGAGAAGACTCCTGAGAGTCCCTTGAACTGCAAGGAGATCCAACCAGTCCATTCTGAAGGAGAACAGCCCTGGGATTTCTTTGGAAGGAATGATGCTAAAGCTGAAACTCCAGTACTTTGGCCACCTCATGCAAAGAGTTGACTCACTGGAAAAGACTCTGATGCTGGGAGGGATTGGAGGCAGGAGGAGAAGGGGACGACCGAGGATGGGGTGGCTGGATGGCATCACTGACTCGATGGATGAGAGTCTGAGTGAACTCCGGGAGTTGGTGATGGACAGGGAGGCCTGCCGTGCTGCGATTCATGGGGTTGCAAAGAGTCGGACACGACTGAGTGACTGAACTGAACTGATGTGAATATTTTAAAAATCCATCAGAAATGAAGTATAAGAGATCTTGTCATGATGCAAATTGAACATATCATATTAATAGATGTGTTTCTGAGGAAACTGTATCCTACTATAGGGGAAAAATGAATCAATATTTTATAATGAATTACTCCAGACTTACTGAGAATAAACATTACTCTTATCACAACATAAACATTTTGGAGATCTATCATTTTAAAGAAATTCTTACATAAAACAAACGTGGATTTCAGTGGTTCTCATTTAAAGTGAGCAACAATGCCCTTAAATTAACCACCTGAATGATAGCTACATATAAAAGAAAGGGATAATATGGACTTAGACTTTTTACAAAAAAAAAAAAAAAGGTAAAAAGATTTGGATGCATATGAGAGAATATACTAGAGGGAACTCCCTCTAGAAATTAGAAACCCTAAAATGACCTTATTGATTTGCCTTGGGACAATCTCCTTCCAACACGGAGTTTCATTTCATTGAGTGGATGTTCTTTGAAGTCAATTAAAACTCAGGCATGGCACTCCCAAGACTGTAGCACTTTTATAGCTGAAGGCATCAACTGTTTGACAGAGTGACATGGAAATAAGACTCCTGGTGCAGAGCACTATTTTCAACCTTCAAATATGTGCGAAATATAAAGTAAGGGTATTTATTTGATATTTAAAATTGAGCTGTTTTCAGGGCTTTGGAGAATAAGCATGCAAATTCAACTGAGCTTTACTTTTTCTAGAGAGCTTCCCTCTGTTTCCAGTCAATAGCTCTCTCGTAAACTCTTGGCCATGTCCAGAAGAGTGAATATGTGAGATTCAAGAACAGGTGAAAGAAATGTCAACAGTCGCAGATACAGGACATGCCTAAACTTGGATCATTAGGTCCACTTGTCAAGACGAGAAACTTCTGTTTTCAGTTATTGGAGAAAATCTCTGAGTGGTGCCTGATCATCCCCATTTGGCAATTTTATAAATCAAGTGATGAGATTAAATCACCTAATTCAGAATAGCCTTTGTCATGGTATGGTCATTACTTTGCTTATACATTAACATAAGCAACTTTATTCTGGAAAGATTAAGTCTTTTTAAACATTTACCCAGATTCGCTATATGTAATTCATAATTAAATAACCATTTAAAGATTAAAAAGAGCAACCTTAGTTCATATGTATTAACCTCTCAGTGTAAATTGGTTGAATAAAATATAAAAGGCTAAAGGCATTCTTTTAATATTCCATTGCTATCAATTTTATAAGAAATAGAAAACTACTTCTGTTTCCATTTATATAAAAATAGTAGTTAGTTATTTCCTGTAGATACTACCATCCCATTTACCTCATGAAATGAAAAATGTTGGTAGAACAAGATTGTATATTCACTTTCACTAATGGTGTAGCTTTACTCGTACTGTGTTGCTCTTCTGGTAGGTAATGCTGTCTGACATTCTATACCAAAATTAGGTTTAAAAGCAAATTTTAAAAATAATTACCTGGGAATCAGAAATCTTAAGACTCTATTAGAGACTGATCCATTAACACATTTACATATATTGTTGTGGGAATAGTTGACTTTTCTTATCCATATTAAATAATTACTGTAAATCCTGAAGTTTAAAAATACCTATAAGAATAACTCAGGGCCTCAAAGATTTCTATTGATTTGATTCCACATGTATTATTATTTTCCTTAATTTTTCCACCATTGAAAAGTATGAACTATTCACCTAGCCAAAGTCATTTTAGGAAATTTCCCATATAGTAAGTTCCCTACATACAAATATTTACTCTGTGAACTTTCAAAGATGGAAACACTCATGCCAGTCCCTCTGTGGCAGCTCTTGTACTGTACTACTGTGCTTTTCAAGGTACTATATATAATAATAAAATGTTTTCTTTTCTCTGTTCTTTTATGTACGTTTATGTGTGTGCACTTATTACAGTGCAGTGCTATATAGCTGATTGATTTAGTTGAGTATCTAGGCTAACTTTGTTGGACCTAGGAACAAAATTGGACTCACACTTTTGGATTCACACCAACACAGTTTTGGAACAGAACTCACTTGTATGTGGGGAACTTATTGTATATTACAAGTGCATTTATTTCCACCTCCCTGCTGGAAGAAGTAGTTAGAATGTTGGTAACTCAAGGTAAATACTTGAGAACATTCACAAGTGATGTCAGAAAAACCTTTGGTTAGAGAAATGAGTGTTTCATTTACATTAAGCCCTTCCTATGAGCACCATTTCCCCATGTCCTCCCGAAGCTGCAGCTGGTATCACCAATCATTGCTTTGATTGGCTCATTCTACTTTGACATGCCCATTGAGATTTTCAACAGTTTATCAGGCAGTTCCAAAGTATTCACCCACTGTTCAAACTTCTGCAACAGTTTAAGATTGGGATGTCTTCTCTGTCTTTTTCTCCACTCTTTTTGGAATTGCTGACATAATAACATATGGTTTAAATTTATCTTTGACTTATTGAGGGCTTATAACATTTTAAATTACTCTCTATAATATTAATTATCAGGAATAAGAAGTACAACATCATTTACTCAGTGTGGCATTTTGAATAAAAAAGTCTTCTATCTACTATCATTTCTGTCCCTACTTCTCTGTCTTCATCTTATTCAGCTTCTTAATAATGTTTTATGCAGTTGCAATTTCCTTCTTTTTCTTGACTTTTTTCATAGCATATTGGTCAATATTTCAGTATCTTCCAACTGCAAAATATTGCTGAACCCAGGACATTTCGGCTTTGTCTCTCCACCCCCTCCACTGCTGATCCATCCAAGGCCACAGCTTAAAATACAACCCATGTACTCAAGGACGAAATTTCCTGTAAATCTTCTCAAGTTCTCCTAAATTCAAAACTTTTTATTTAACTACATACTTTATGTCTCCACATTGATATATACTAGTCTTCTGAAACAGAACATATCTGGAATGAAGTCCTTATTCCTCCCTCCATCTCCAGTTCATCTCTTCATTAGTCTTCTTTAGATCACAGATAACACATCCAATTGCTCAGTTAAAATCCCCAAAGTTATTCTTGATTTCTTTCATCCCTTCACTTAAAACATTCAGGATATCAGCAAGTCCTTTGATAAATGTTTTGAATCTGCTCATTTTTTCCCCACTTTATACCTCTAATTCAAGACACCATACCTTGTTTTAAGACTATTTTCACAACTTCTTAATTGGTGTCCCTGCTTCTGCCCTTATACTCTAAAACCTAGTCTTCATATAATGACCATTATAAAGCATATATATAGCTCATGCCATTTCCCTGCACAAGTCCAATGATTTGTCAAACTCATTACTGGCAGTCATGTATAATTTTGCATGTTTCTTGGATTACTGCTCCCATATTCACTGTACTCCAGAAACATTTGCTTTCTTCCTTTTCATTCAGTTGCTAGGCTCTCTTCTGCCTTAGCATTCTCAGGTTTTTCCCTGCCTCTTTGTGTAGCTAGCTCCTGTCGCCAGTCTTTTCTCAACCATGATGTTACTTCCTTACCTTCCCTTGTTAATCAAGTACTTTACTCACCCAATCTGCTCTTTCCATATAACCTGTTTTATTCCAGAAACTTATGCTCCCTGAAATTACCGTATTATTTGGCACATAAAACAAAAGCAGTGACCTTTTCTGTCTTGTGCAACACCTCCCCCATCTCTTACAAAAACATATGAATATGTTAAATGCTCAAAATATATTTGATGTATGAATGAAAAGACAGAAAGATTTGATGCTAGTTCATATAGAACTTAAAACCAAAAGATAGGTCCAGATATATTGCTGAATAAGTCCAGGGAAGACTACGAATGTAGTAGCACTGCTTTTAAAATGCAGTCCTCAGATCTTGCACTGGGCTTTACTGGTGGCCCAGATGGTAAAGAATCCTCCTGGAATGCGGGAGACCTGGGTTTGATTCCTGGGTTGGGAAGATCCCCTGGAGAAGGGCATGGCAACCCATTCCATTATTCTTGCATAGAGAATTCCCATGGACAGAGTGTGGCAGGCTATGGTCCATGGGGTTGCAAAGAGTCAGACATGACCGAGCAACTAAGCACACAGCACAGATCTCACACTACTTCTGCTGATAAGTTTCAGGAGTGGAAACAGGACAACGTGGCACAGTGAGAAGAATCTGAATAGGAGCCTGAGAAACTTTAAGTTTTTACCACTTTCTAATTTCAGCAGCTTGGCTGAGTCTCTTTGCTTATTAGACCTCTGTATCTGTTGCTGTAAATTGGGAGAATTACCCTGCTTAACCAACGAGGGTTCTTATGAAGGTTAACCATGTGTGGATAGATAGTCGATGGATCCCAGAGGGAAAGGCTGGGAACTGAACATCTTTGGCAGAATGTCGATACTTTTTGTATTTAATTCATTGTTAAATTTAATAAGATTTTATTTTTATATTTATATGTGATTATGCAAATAATACGTCTTTATATATTCTGAGAGGGGAGAAAAAGTTAAGTATAGAAAAGTACAAAGAAGCAAATAGGTCATCCATGATTCTATTTTTCAAATAAATGCCACCATTAGGATATTTTTTATTTCTTTTTCTGGGTGTTTGTATTGTAGTTGAGATCAAACAGTTTAAGCAGCTTTGTATCATTTTATTTACTTTATATATATATATAAACTTCAATATCTGCTTTTTGGCAATAATATTAAGAGATGGTATCATCAGTTTCTATTTATATAGGTATAAGATATCTATATATTTATGTGCTAAGTCACTCAATCATCTCCAACTCTGTGAGCCCCATGGACTATAGCCTGAGGGGCTCCTCTGTCTGTGTAATTTTCCAGGCAACAATATTGAAGTGGTTTGCCATGGACTTTTCCAGGATATCTTCCCAACCCAGGAACTGAACCCATGACTCTAATGTCTCCTGCACTAGCAGGCAGATTCTTTACCACTAGCACCACCTGAGAAGTCTAGAAGCTTCTCTGTCTATGGAATTTTTCCAAGTGAGAACACTGGAGAAGATTGTCATTTCCTACTCTAGGGAATCTTCCCGACCTACAAATTGAAAATTCATATCTTGCATACTGCATTATCAGGAAGATTCTTTACCACTGTACCCCTTACTGCTGCTGCTGCTAAGTCACTTCAGTTGTGTCCAATTCTGTGCGACCCCATAGACGGCAGCCCACCAGGCTCCCCTGTCCCTGGGATTCTCCAGGCAAGAACACTGGAGTGGGTTGCCATTTCCTTCTCCAATGCATGAAAGTGAAAAGTGAAAGTGAAGTTGCTCAGTGTTGTCCAACCCTCAGCGACCCCATGGACTGCAGCCTACCGGGCTCCTCCATCCATGGGATTTTCCAGGCAAGAGTACTGGAGTGGGGTGCCATTGCCTTCCCCTGTGCCCCCTGGGAAGCCCTATATCACTAGCTATTAAGTTATAAAGACACATTAAATCCATGTTCACAGCTAAAGAAATACTCAACCAATTTCCCAAATAAGAGTAACCTATCATATCATCAACTCATTAACATTTGAGGACAGAAGCACCTTTTTTAGAACACCACAAACACCAAATGTATGATGATGTCTTCTGAGTCTGAAAGCATTCGGTGAGCCCTCTATAATGTGGCTGCAATGCCCCAGGGCCTAAAAGCAATCACCTCAAGAGTCTAGGGAAGTGTTTTAAATGTTACCTACTCTAATAGTTTGGTCTGCTCTCAAAATTGAATGAAATATATCACCCCGGGGTTGTCTTGAAGGTTGGGAAAAAGAAAAAGAAACTAGCAAAAAAGTTCTGTTACTCAGATAGTATTGAATTTTTAGTAAATCTGAAAACATTGGAAAATAAAGGTGGAAATTAACTTTCTTTCTTGAATGGATTGATAGTATTTAAGCTAACAAAAGATCTTTAGAAAACTTTATGAAACAGCATTTTGAAATAATAGACTATTATTTGAGTATATGAGACATAGCTGTTCCCATGAAGGAGAGATGAAAATATTTTCAAAATCATTCAGAGGCTAGATCCAAATTTATTCCTAAAATACAGTGAATATTTCATAACAACTCTGTTCCATCACTTCTTTCCTGTCTCCTTTTCTTATTTTTTTCTACTGTCAAAAAACCCAGTAGTCCCAACATATATTAAGTGCTGCATTATTTTAGTGTAAATATATACTAGTGGTTCTGTTAAAATTAAAACAATATATGTATATAACTTTTATAAAATAAATAAAATAATTGTAAATAGCATAAAATAATATAACATATATTATTAAACATACATAAAATTTTAAAAGCAGGGCATTTAGCTTAATTATATTTAATTATCATTTTATAAATTAATGACATGATTGAAGATACAGGAAAAGAAAGGTACATGGGGAAAAATGTCTTGAAAGTTTCTTGTATTGAGTGTGGAAAAGAATTGCTGGGATATAGCAAACATGAAAAAATAGAAATCTTAGTTGCAGTTATTATTACAGGTTTGAAATTGAGATGATACAAGAAAAGGGAAACAGAATCTAGTCTTATTCACTGAGTGTATGGTCTCACACTCTATACCTGCTTTGTCTTTCTATTCCTCAGGAAAACACTTCTAGGGGGTGAGCTGAGTTTGAGAGCAGGACTCCTGTCTAGAGGAGTGATTGGCACTGAAAAGTGTAATTAAAGTTATAAGAGAATAAAGTAAGATAGAAACCTAGTTACATCAATGTATTTCAGTTGCTAAGTGACATCTTACTTTTTGCTCCTCTATGGGTTGCAGCACACCAGACTCCTCTGTCCTTTACTATCTTCCAGAGTTTGCTCGAACTCATGTCCATGGATTTGGTGACGCTATCCAGTCATCTCATCCTCTGTTGTCCCCGTCTTCTCCTGCCCTCAATCATTCCCAGCATCAGGGGCTTTTCCAGTGAATTGACTCTGCATCAGGTGGCCAAAGTAATGGAGCTTTAGCTTCAGCATCAGTCTTCCCAATGAATAGTCAGGGTTGGTTTCTTTTAGAATTGACTGGTTGGATCTCCTTGCAGTACAAGAGACTCTCAAGAGTCTTCTCCAACACCACAGTTTGAAAGCATCAATTCTTTGCCACTCAGCCTTCTTTATGGTCCAACTCCCAGATCCATACATGACTATTGAAAAACCATAGCCATAGTTTTGGCTATACGGACCTTTGTCGGCAAAGTAATGTCTGCTTTTTAATACACCATCTGGAAGAGGGAATAGCAAACCACTTCATTATTCTTGCTTTGAGAACCCCATGAACACCTACACCAAACAACATTAAAGGTTTTAGAAACAAGGATAGCAACGTGACTTGCATTCCACATGAATTTAAGGTTAAATCTCCAAGGCATTGGTCTAGGATGATGACTTAATTCTAAATCTTGGGAGGAAAGAAGTCATTGACACACTTTTTAGTTTAGTTAGAATGAGCTAGAAACCAAAGTGCACTTAAGATGGGAAACATAAAAACAGATTCAAGAAGCTAATTCAAATAAAAACAGGACAGTGCAACAAGGACAATCACATCAATTATTTCTAATGATTCAGAGCCCTTCACTGAGACCCACCACTCTCAAAACAGGACAGAGCCGTTAGGCTCCAAAAGCTGCTGTCATTATTGGTCACTATAGTTTCCTACTGACAGTAAGTACTAAGTCAGAAATAAAGTCATAAGATCCTTATGCTAACTCCTAATTGGAAGGAAACAAAGTTCTATGTCCAATTTTTTGTTAGAGTTTTAAACCTTGTTGTTTTTGTTGATTTTAATCTCATTGATAGAGAGGACTACTAGAACCCATTAAAAGGAGACGCCTGGTGGATGAGCACAGAGTAGAATAAGTTCCTGGGCTATAGTTTCATAGTAGAGTTGCAAGCAGCACAGAGGGGCCTCAAAAAATAAAAATAGAACTATCATATGATCTGGCAACTGTACTTTTAAGCATTTATCCAAGAAAATGAAAAAAAAAACTAACTGGAAAAGATATATTCTATCCTCATGTTCCTTGCAACATTATTTACAATATGACCTTTGAAATTTTGAGGTGATACTGGTTAGGTTTTCCTACTCTGTCTCTCTTTTAGGTTTGTATGATATTTTTCTCATAATCAGACTGACATTACTTTTTTTAGTAGTAAGGCCACATGGGTGACATGTCATTATCATGATATCGTATTGTATCACGGTTATGTTCTGTCAATAAGATTTGTCATTCTTGATGCTGACTTTAATGGCCTGGCTAGGGGACATTTGTCAGGACTGTGCACTCTAAAGTTTTCTCCCCCCTTTCCATGCTGTAGTCTTTGTAAGGAAGTAACTTTTGAAACTCACGTTTAAGGAGTGAAGAGTATGCTCCAGCTAATTGCGGGTGGAGTATCTACAGAAATTATTTGGAATTATTCAGCACAGAAGGTTTTCATATTCTCCCCTACTTATTTATTTATATCAGCATAAGCCATGAATATTTGTTTTATATATTGGGATATAATCCAGTATTACTTCATTCTCAATCCATTAGCAAGACTATGCCTCTGACTGTGAACTTCCCAAGGGTGTTTCTCAGCTTTTTTTTCTCCCTCCTTTTATGGGTGAGGATAACTGAATTGGCCTGGAGCTGGGTATTTACCTTCTACCACTTGGAAGGACAGAACTGACTGGAGTCAGTTGCTTTCCTTCCATAGGTCAGTTAGGCTCTGATAATACTCCACTAAATTAGCCTCTGATAAACCAGTTTTTCCTTAGAATAGGCTTTGTGAGAGTGCCCTGGCATATTTCAAAATATTTCCCTTTCCACTCTTCCTGCTGGAAGCTGAAAGGAGTTTTTCCTCCATCATTTACTGTGAAAACCTGGTTGAGCTCCTAGATGTACATCACACAAAATTGTGCTGGCTCTCCAGTGACTGGATTCTCCCTGGAGTTTTTAACTCTCAGAGCTGTCTACACCAAGCTTCCGGTAATGTGTCAATTATAGCGCAAGTTTTCCTACTCCAGCATTGGTCCCCCTGGAGATTTCCACTCTGGAGGCTCCTCAGGTAAACCATGACTCTCTGTATTCATCTGTCTCCTCTTGTTGGGGGCACACCTCTCTTAGGAATCTAAGTAGGGTTGTTGATATTTCAGTCTGCTGAGCTTTCTACTTGCTGTTAAGATGAAGGGGTGTATTCCAGGTTCCTTACATGTGGAACGGGAAACTGGTAATATCCTTCACTTTGAAGTGTAATTCTAGGTTGAATTTTCAATTCTAGGTTGCTCATATTTTTTTTTCCAACATATTTTGAACATTTCACTCAATTTGTTTTTTGCTTGCATGTTTACCAGTACAAAGTTGTCTGTAATTCTTTTCCTCATTCCTATACAGGTAAGATCCCTATCACCCCCTCATTTCTTCTTTGTCTTCTTTCAGGATTTTCAACTTTTTTTTGGTCTTACTCAATTTGAGTATGATATGTCCAGGGGTAGGTTTTTGGTATTTATCCTGGCTTCCTTGACCTATGGTCTAGCGTTTGTCATAACTTTTAAAAATGTATCACTCATTATTACATCAGATAATTATTTTGTATCTCTTCTTTCTTTTTCTCCACAGATCCTTCAGAGTAGGAAATGGCAACCCACTCCAGTATTCTCACCTGGAAAATTCCATGGACAGAGGAATCTGTTGGGTCGCAGTCCATGGGATCAGAAAGAGTTTGATACAACTTCACAACTGAACAACATATAAGTAATCAGTCATGAAAAAGACTGATGCTGAAGCTGAAGCTCCAATACTTTGGTCACCTGATGCTAAGAGCCAACTCATTCAAATAGACTCTGGTGCTGGAAAAGATCAAAGGCCAAAGGAGAAGGGAGTGGCAAAGGATGAGATGGTTAGATACCATTACCAACTCAGTAGATAGGAGTTTAAGCAAACTCCAGGAGATGGTGAAGGACAGGGAAGCCAGGCATGCTGCAGTTCATGGGGTTATGAAGTGGACATGACTTAGCAGCTGAACAAAAACAATAGCAAGATAAGTAATTATTATTACTGGCCTTTAAAATTTTCACAGAATTGAAATTTTTCAAAATAAAAATGGATGAATGGTGAGAGAATTAGCCTTGAGGCTAGGATGTCTTATTCTGGTCTTTAGGCACCACCGCTTCCTTTAATTGGTCTACAATGAGCCCATTCACCTCTGGATCAAGCACTTCTCCACAGGGGGGTCTGAGTCCCCAGCCTCTTACTGATCACCAACAGTTCTGATTGCACAGCTGGTGATATAGATTCATGTGGAATAGATCTGTCCATCATTATCATGTAAATAAAAGTTACTCCAATGTGTATGTTTTCTCAGCTATCATGGAAGAATTGGAAGTACTACTCAGTCATGTCCAACTCTTTGCGACCCCATAGACTGTAGCCCGCCAGTCTTCTCTGACCATGGGATTCTCCAGGCAAGAATACTGGAGTGGGTTGCCATGCCCTCCTCCAGGGTATCTTCCCAACCTAGGGATCAAACCCAGGTCCCTGCATTACAGGCAGATTCTTTGCCATCAAAGACACTAGGGAAGCCTTTTCTCAGCTATATTGTGGTATAACTGGCATACAACATGTATTCGAACTATATAATTTGCTAAGTTCTGCCATTTGCATATACCTGCAAAACAGTCAACACAGTCAATATAGCAAATATCCATTTCCATCCAGATTTTTTTTGTGTCTCTTTCTAATTCCTCATTCTGTCCTTTCCCTACTGGCTCATCCCCCAGGCAGCAGATCATTTGCTTTCTGTCTTGGAGATTAGTTTCCACTTTTTCAGAATTTCATATAAATTGAATCATACACTGTATACTTTTGTTGTTGAGCTTCTTTTACTTGGTATCATTAGATGAAATTCATCCATGTTGTTAGATGTATCAGTAGCTCATTATTTCTATTTCTAATAAAAGTGCAATATGTGTGTGTGTGTGTATATATATATATATATATTTGATAATCTAGAAGGACTTTTGGTTGATTTTAGTTTGAGACTAATACAAAAAAGCTATTATGAACATCTGAGAAAATTCTTTTTATGAAAATAAGCTTTCATTTCTTTTTAATAAATGCTCAGTAAAATAACTGAGTTTGAGATAACTGTATGTTTCACCTTGTAAGAAACTGCAAAACTATTTGTGAAAGTGGCATATTTTACATGCCAATCAGCAGTTTATGAGAATTTCAATTTATTCAAATGTTTGCAACACCTGATATAGTCAACCATTTTAAATATTCTAATATGTATGAGTCAATATTTGTGATTTCATTTCTCATTTCCCTAATGACTAATAATGCTGAGAATTGTGTCCATGTACTTGTTTGCCATCTGTGTATATTTTTTTGAAGAAGTACTGTTCAGATTGATTGCCAGATTTTTCAGTGGGTTGTTTGTGGTTTTATTATTAAAATTTGAAAGTTCTTTATATATTCTGAATACAAGTCCTTTATCAGATATGTGATTTGCAAACATTTTCTATAGTCTAGTTTCATCATTCTCTTAAAGTATTAATTTTTAAATACAAATTTCAGGTTAGAATTTTTTAAATTTTATAACTAAAAACTCTATAATATCAATTTAATGATAAACAATGTATTATAAAGGAAAAATAAAAAATGGTTTCTCTATTGTGATTTACATTATTCATCAATTATGCTAATGGTTCTAGTATCTAAAGATCCCAAATCCCACTACATGTTAATTCTTCTTCTAAAATAAACATATGAAATATAATCTTCATGAAATGTTCTTTGAAACATGAGATATAAATATTTATTGAGTGAGCTTTCTGGGAGAGATGCTGCCAGTTCCTAGTGTGCTTCTTTGAATGATTCAAAGTGTCTCATTTCCAACATCAGTGTCAACAAAATATTAAAATTAAATCTAGGAAAAGATATTTTCCACAGTTTACATTCAAGCACACTATCTAGATGACTTTTTGATAGAGAGAAAATTAATGTTATAATTTATTATTAATTATTCATAATTCCTAAATGGATAGTAATTATTCATCCATCTTGGAGGAGATATAAAAAAGTAACAGAATATCTGTATTTGATTTAAACTTGTATTTATTTAGTTATCAACAGTTATAAGGCTATTGAGGAATCAACAATATGTTTAAGAATCATGTTGATTCTTCTTTCTCATTTTGGGAATAGTGGGCTTTCATAAACTCAAAAGATGTAATCATTGTGCTTTCTCTCACTAAATATTTTACACCAATGCCTACTATGTGTCAAGAGATATTTCATCTCTATAAAGCTGTTTCTAAAATGGTAAAAATTGAATAGAGTTAGTTCAGATTCTGCCTTTTTTGCTGAATGCATTGATGTTGAATAGTGGTGCTACAAGTATTTAAAATGTTCTTTCCTGGCCTTTTGAAATAAAAACAATGACATTTAGAATGCAGCCAAATAGCATTAATCTGGCTTCTCTGCCTGCAAGTTATATTGGCAATTTATCTCAAGCAAGGTTTCATAGTTAAGGTGACATCACCCAAAATGTCAGTCTAGAGAGAAAACCAATGACCCGTTCTTACAGGATAAAAACCTAAACAATATCAGCAGCTGCATTTCAAATTTCAACATGTTGTACCTTAAAGGACTCTCAAAATGGAATCGAAAGCAGGATCCATGCATCTAAGGGCTTTAGCTTATTTCCAAGTTTCATTTAAATATAGCACTAATTTCATATATTTTTTGACAAATAGCTATTGAATATCTACTATATTCCAGAAACTGTTTTAGTTAATTAACAGTAAAATATCACTGTTTACATGGAGCATAGAATCTATTAAGAGTGGTAAGTACTGAAATAAATAAGTAAATTCTTAGAAGTAAGAACAAAAAGGAAGCGAAAAAACAGGAAAGAGAGTTGCAGAATGGTGGGGTGAGAGATGGTTTAAATTTTTCTGTAGAGAGTCAAGGAAGACCTGATTAAGAAAATGACATTTTGTTTTGTTTACAAAAACACTTGTATAACACTATCTTCTAGGCTATGTGCTTTTTCAAATATTAACTCATTTAATCCTCATGACAACTCTGTGAAGCATGTGTTGTTATTAATTCCATAGTATAAAAAACAAAAGGGAAGGACAGGAAGGTTAACTCACCCACGATCCACAAAACTGGGAAGTGACAGAGCAGTGACTTAGCACAGGCAACCTGGTTCTGGGATCCATGCTCTTTGCCTTTATATCACTCTGCCTTTTTCTTTGACCAAACACATGATGCAGGTAAGGAGGGCAAGCCATGCAGGTAATTGGAGGAAATGTATTTCAGACATTCATGAGAGACAAAGACCTAAACTGTTTGTAAAATAGTGTGGGGTCCAGTGTGGCTTGTGTAGAATATGGATTCAGTGCAGTTCAGCTGCTCAGTCGTGTCCAACTCTCTGTGACCCCATGGACTGCAGCATGCTAGTCCTCCCGATTCATCACCCACTCTTGGAATTTACTCAAACTGATGTTCATTGAGTCAGTGAGGCTATCCAACCATCTCATCCTCTGTCATCCTTTTCTTCTCCTGCCTTCAATCTTTCCCAGCATCAGGGTTTTTCCAAAGAGTCAGTTCTTTGCATCAGGTGGCCAAAGTATTGGAGTTTCAGCTTCCATATCAGTCCTTCCAGTGAATATTCAGGACTGATTTCCTTTAGGATGGACTGGTTGGATCTCCTAAATTAAAGATTTACTGAGCACAGCCTCACCCATCAGAACAAGACCCAGTTTCCCCTTCAGTCAGTCTCTCCTATCAGGAAGTTTCCATAAGCCTCTTATCCTTCTACATCAGAAGGCAGGCAGACTGAAAACCACAATCACAGAAAACTAACCAATCTGATCACATGGACCACAGCTTTGTCTAACTCAACGATGAGCCATGCCATGTAGGGCCATCCAAGACAAACGGATCATGGTGGAGAGTTCTCACAAAACGTGGTCCACTGGAGAAGGAAATGGCAAGCCACTTCAGTATTCTTGCTTCGAGAACCTCATGAACAGTTTGAAAAGGCAAAAAGGTATGACACTGAAAGATGAACTCTCCAGGTTGGTAGGTGCTCAATACACTACTGGAGATCAGTGGAGAGAAAACTCCAGAAAGAACGAAGAGACAGAACCAAAGCGAAAACAACACCCAGTTGTGCAGTTGTGGGTGTGACCAGTGATAGAAGGATATAGACTAAGAAAGAGTAATAGGAATGAGGCTGGAGAGATGTGAGGCGCTGGATAATGTAAACAAATTATTTTACTCTGAGGGAGATAGAGAACCAAGAGAAAGGACATGTTGAGTCTGTTTCAATTACTGTGGCTACTCTGTCAAGAATAGACAGTAAACTGTACCAAAACAAGACCACTAGTAAGGAATCTAGTTTGAGGATTTGCAGTAATGGCGATGAGAGGTTATCATTCCTTGCAGGAGGTAAAACTGCTGGAGATAGTGTAATAACCATATTCCAATATTTTTTTAGTCTGACCAATAGAATTCCTTGGTGGTAAGGTATGGGATGTAAAAATAGACAGAAAACCAGGCTGACATCAAGAATATTGGCCTGAACAACCAGAAGGATAAAGTTGCCATTATTGAGAAGGTAGGGCTGTAGTAGATTGGACAATGGATGGAAACAGCTTTTAACATGTTAAATTTGATGACTATTTGACATTTAAGTGGAGGTTTCATTTGGCAATTGGGTTTATGAGTCTGGATTTCAGAGAAGGGATCCACACTGGAGATAAAATTTGGGATGATCCATGTGCGGTTAGTATCTAGAAGCATGAGGCCAGATGAAGTAACCAAAGCAGTAACTGTGGAAGGAGAAAAGAAAGAGGTACAAGACTAAGCAAGAACAACAGTTGGGTATTTTTCCATTGGTTCAATATTAAATATAATATGTCACAAATTAAAAGGTAGGAAAAAGAATGAGAGAGCAGAAGCTAAACTGTGTTTATAATACTTTGATATTAGCACATCTATAGAATGCTAATATATGTGTGTATATAATAACACAGAAGACTTTGCAAGTTTAAAATGGATTTGAACTTTACTTCAGTGCAGGTTTGAATTTTCTCAGAACTCTAGATTCTCAAAATTAATAACACAGCAACACTCCATATCATGCAACTTCTGTAAATGTTCCTCCTTGAAGATTTCTTGGACTCAATTTGATTGACAAGAGCTGGCTGATACCGATACAAGTAAATTATAAATGGGCCAATAAGATGTTTGTTATATTTATCATTAAGAGGAAGGGAAGGAGGGAGAGAGAAAGGGAGAGGCAGGAGGAAGAAAAAAGAAAAAGAAGGAAGCACAGCAAAATAGATAAATGAACGTAGCCAAATTTGCCAAGTATGTATTCAAAACTTGAGTGACAAGTTTTATAGGTAGAACATGTTCCCTAATCATCCACCCCTCAGTCATGTGAGTAGTACTCATAGTAAAAACACACTTTCAGAGCTTCTGATACTGGGAAATAGCTAACTATCTTTGGTATTTAATGCATCTGTCGAATTAAGCTTTTGTTAGAGTTGATCTTGCAAAGGAATTTGGCCTCTGAAGCCCATGAAAAGCAGATGGATTCTAGCAAGGAATTAAGTGTCTGCTGGTGGGGGGAGATGGGTTGTTTCATTAATAAAATGTGAACAGCAGGAGGATGTTAATGAATAGACACCCCAGAACATGCATAACAAATTTATTTCATGAAAAAAAAACTTAAATATGGTAACAAGCAGAGGTATTCTACAAAGCAAAATGCCAAAACAGTAGAGAAACACATTACTTAGAACTATAAGGTTTTGTTTTTTTTTTTTTAATCAGTTTCTGCTACTTTCAATATAGCATTCCAGTTTTCCAACTTGTGGTCTAAAGACAAATGGAAAATGTGACTAATATTAATTAATATCACATATTCCATTTTAGAATATTGATCCCAACATTTAGTAATTTGTCATACTCATTATTTATTTTCTTTAGATAACATACTTTTTTTTCCTCAAGTGATAAAAGAGAAAGTTAAAGTGTTAGTTACTCAGTCATGTCCAACTCTCTTTGCAACCCTACGGACTGTAGTCTGCTAGGCTCCTCTGTCCATGGAATTCTACAGGCAAGAATACTGGAGTGGGTAGCCATTCCCTTCTCCAGGGGATCTTCCTGACCCAGGAATTGAACCCAGTCTCCTGCACTTCAGGCAGATTCTTTACCATTTGAACCATCATATTGACCCAATGTTTAGGAATTTCTGATACTGATTATTTACTTTATTTAGATAACATACTTTTTCTTAATTTATTGAATGACAGATTTTAACAAAAATGTAAACTAATTGTGTTTCTGTCACAAAAGTAACTCATATATAATTGTAAAAAGTTAAAACGACAGATAAGTCAAAAAAGGATATTAGAAGTCTGTCATAATCCCACCATCCAGAGATTATCACTGTTAACTCACTCTCCTGTCAGACATTTTCTATTGAATAAATGCTGACTTATGTACATCACCTAAAATTAATTTACGGAGAGTGCTTCAAATATCTGGACACAATAAAATACGGCAAGATGGGAGTAACAGTCAAAGAAGTGACACAGACGAAGCAGTTCTGTTAGTTTGCATTCCATTGAAGTGAAGGCATGCAAGGCAGCAAGGATACTGCAGAAGTAACTCTTCTGGCACTGCCTCAACGTTTAACTTTATAATTCTACATTTCAGTTGGTGAGGTAAAGGCGTTTTCTGCATATTCTGCAGTCTGCTGGGGTTCCCAGCTGGAAGGCTGCTCTGCTTCTCCCTGTACAATAATCAGCCATGCAGAGCCACTCCTGTAATGTATGGTGTGCGCCCATATGTGGCCATCCAGCTCGTGACTGCCGTGCATCCCCTGACATCCTAATGTAGGAAGTAGGATCTTCCCTGGATGAGTGACATTCAATTATCCAAGAAAGAAATTCTTAAAGGACCACATGATACAAAGATAAATCACCTTGGCTGACAGCTTCATTACAAAACTGACAGAGGGAGAAGAGAAGTAGCCCACTAGGCTAAAGGTATCTTCTCAGCCACTCCCCAAGCATCCGTGATGTCTGCCGAAAGGACAGCCTTAGCCAGATGAGTTGGGCAAGGCCTAGGAGTCGTGTCATGAGAGGATTAGATTTTCCCCGCAATATTAAGGACTGAGTTTCTGACGTCAACTATTTGATAAATCACCCCTGAGAAGTTCTTGACAAATGGCTGTAATACTACGTATTATGATACAGTCCCCCACTGGGTAATCCAAAGCTATTTCCTCTTTCTAGCACCCCAGCTCACTACTAATAATCTAAGATAGATCTCAGCTTCTCAGTCCCTTTTTATACTTTACCAGGCACAATAGAAGAAGAAAATGGCAACCCACTCCAGTGTTCTTGCCTGAAGAATCCCAGGGACGGGGGAGCCTGATGGGCTGCCGTCTATGGGGTCACACAGAGTCAGATACAACTGAAGTGACTTAGCTGTAGCAGCAGGCACAATAGATGCCCATCTTATTCTTAATGTTGTCCCTATCAGCAAGCACAGTGCTTAACACTTGGAAGACACTGTATAAATATTGATGAATGGATGAATATACAAACAAAGAAAAGTATAAGCGGTGGAATGCCTTACCGACTGAACCCAGACTGCTGCCCACAAGGCAAGAGTTCAGCCCACTTCACCACCCTGACAGCACAGGAAGAAGTCAGGTCTTCAGCTTTCACTTTGCATCCTCCACCAGCCCAACAACTTTCACACCATTCCCTGGCATTAGTGAGAAACAGGACTAAGTAGTAAGAAACAGGACTAAATAAGATCTTTACTTTTGTCAAAAGGAATACTAGCATTAGTAAAACCCTGCAATTAACATGAGACAATTCAGACAATGCAAGTAAAACACTAAGCACCATGCGTGCCTAGTTGCTCAGTCATGTTCGACTTTTTGTGACCCCATGGACTGTAGCCCGCCAGGCTCCTCTGTCCATGGGGATTCTCCAGGCAGGAATACTGGAGTGGGTTGCCATGCCCTCCTCCAGGAGATCTTCCCAATTCAGGGATAGAACCGACGTCTCCCACATTGCGGACGAATTCTTTACTGTCTGAACCACCGTGTCTGAAAAATAGTATTTCTGTAAACAGTCACTCTTTGGCTGTTTGCCACAAATGCGAGGGGCTCATGGCCACAATGATGAGGCTTTCTCAGCATCTGAAAGAAAAATACTGTTTGACTGGTGGTAGAAAGCACAGAGCATACTAAAAGTCCTTGCTTCCCACTTATCCTATGAGCTAGGCATCTGCCTCAGAAGGACAAGTCAAAGAGGAAAACTCCTTCTAGAAGTCTACCTGCTAGTTGTGTAACTACAATTAAATCACAGACTATTACAATTAAAAGATGTTTTAGTGACATGACTGAGGCGACTTAGCAGCAGCAGCAGCAGTGATAAGTCTGGCCTCCTACTGCATATTTGAATCCCACCTATAAAATCCTCAGCAAAGGATACTCAGCTCTCATAGCCACTGGTGAGAAGCCTGCTCCCAAATATATTCAAGAAAGAGGTCCTCAGGGATGAAAAATGCAAAGTTGTATTTATTCTGTCCAGTGTTTTTTTTTTAATATAATAAATTCAACAATATGAAATTCTACACTGCATGTCATGCATAGACTGCCATGGAGGTTTCTTTTAAATTTCTGAAATAATCTTATTCTCATTTTGATTCCAGTAATAGGAGATGTAATGAAAATGTCAAAAGAGGTTACTAAACGATTTAGCCACATTTTCAATTCCTGTGTTGCATTTTTAATAGTTACATTAAAAAATGAATACTTTAGGGACTCTCATTCACTCTAAGGGAAAATGAGGTGTTCTGGAGATATAGCTTTGATATAAGTAAAGGCTTTCACGAGACAGCTACTTAATTATGCATTACTATAAATGCTGAATAGGAGGTGTTTCATAATGAATGGAGCCCCTATTACAGATTATACTTTGCTCTTCCTATTAATGTTTTGTTCCTATTACTGATTGTAGAGCTAACCAAGGTTGGACAGAGCAGAAATGTCTAATTAAATGAGCTGGTTTCTCGGGAGATGGGAAGGGAAAAGGAAACTGATGCCTGTATGGGAAAAACAGTCATTGAGATAAAATGATTAGAGGTTTATAATGAAGGATTATATTGCTTTATGACTTGACGTGTCAAAAACACCCTAGTTAGAACTAACACACAAATATTACCACCTGGTAAAATTAGAAGGGCTTAGAAAATGATCGTGGCAGAGTACAGCTAGTCCAGTTAAAAGGAAAACGTCAAAATTCCCTGAGCCCTCAAAGGAACTTAGTGAGGAATGCAAGCTGATTTTTTTGTAAAGTGGGAAGCCTAAAACAGATTTCACATGTGACAACTTTATGCCTTGCACTTTAGAATGTGATAGTGCAAGTTATATATTTTTTCTTTCTTCCTACCACCATCCTATTTGTAAAGATAAAATTAAATTAAATGTCTAAGTAGATTTGAAAGCAAAACATAACAGAAAAGTGGAATCTGAAGTATGTATGATGCAGGTAAAAACTTTGGATGTTTTATTCGTAGCTCAAACAAGTACTTCAAGAGTTATATCATGAAATGGAAATCAGAAGTTATTAAAAACAAGGCAGGATCAGTCTCTTCGGTTGTGTCCAACTCTTTGTGACCCTTGTGCCTGCCAGACTCCTCTGTCCATGGGATTCTCCAGGCAAGAATACTGGAGTGGATTGTCATTTCCTTCTCCAGGGGATCTTCCTCACCCCGGCACTGAACCTGCGTTCCCTGTGTCCCTTGCATTGCAGGTGGATTCTTTACCGCTAAACCACTGGGGAGCCCATTAAAGATAGTAGGACTTTCTTTTTTCCCAAAGTTCTGAGGTCTTTGAAAAGATCAAGTACCTGTAAAAGTGCCACTCCTTTAAGGAACACAGCAAGCTAAACTGAGAATCTTTCAAGAGAATTAAGTGATAGTGAAGGGATAAACTTCTGATCCAGATAAACATGATGGTGTGGTAAATCACCTAGAGCCAGACATCCTGGAGTGTGAAGTCAGCTGGCTTTTAGGAAGCATCGCTAAGAGCAAAGCTAGTGGAGACAATGGAATTCCAGCTGACCTATTTCAGATCCTAAAAGATGATGCTGTTAAAGTGCTGCACTCTGTACACCAGCAAATTTGGAAAACTCAGCAGTGACCACCAGACTGGAAACGGTCAGTTTTCATTCCAATCCCAAAGAAGGGCAATGCCAAAGAATGTTCAAACTACTTCACAATTGCACTTATTTCACATGCTTATAAGGTCTTTCTTGAAATTCTCCAAGTTAGGCTTCAACAGTATGTGAACCAAGAACTTCCAGATGTTCAAGCTGAATTTAGAAAAGGCAGAGGAACCAGAGATCAAATTGCCCAAATCCATTGGATCATAGAAAAGGCAAGGGGATTCCAGGCAAAGATCTTCTTCATTGCCTATGCTAAATGCTTTGACTGTGTAGATCACAAAAAACTGCAGAAAATTCTTAAAGAGATGGGAATAACAGATCACTTTACTTGTCTCCTGAGAAACTTGTATTCAGGTCAAGAAGCAACAGTTAGAATTGGACAAGGAACAACAGACTGGTTCCAAATTGTAAAATGTTGTATATTGTCACTGTGCTTATTTAACTTATATGCAGAGTACATTGTGCTAAATAACAAGCTGGTGAAGCACAAGCTAGAATCAAGATTGCCGGGAGAAGTATCAATAATCTCAGATATGCCGATGACACCACCTTTACAGCAGAAAGAAAAGAGGAACTAAAGAGCCTCTTGATGAAAATAAAAGAGGAGAGTGAAAAAGCTGGCTTAAAAATCAGCATTCAAAAAACTAAGATCATGGCATCTGGTCCCATCACTTCATGGCAAATAGATGGACAAACAATGGAAACTATGACAGGCTTTGTTTTTTGGGGCTCCAAAATCACTGCAGATGATGACTGCAGCCATGAAATTAAAAGACACTTGCTCCTTGGAAGGAGAATTATGACCAACTTAGACAGCATATTAAAAAGCAGAGACGTTACTTTGACAACAAATGTCCGTATAGTGAAAGCTATGGTTTTTCCTGTAGTCACCTAAGGTTGTGAGAGTTGGGCCATAAACAAGGCTGAGCACTGAAGAACTGATGTTTTTGAACTGTGGTGTTGGAGAAGACTCTTGAGAGTCCCTGGGACAGCAAGGGGATCAAACCAGTCAATCATAATGAAATCAAGCCTGACTATTCATTGGAAGGAATGATGCTGAAGCTCAGTTCAGTTCAGTCATACAGTCGTGTCCGACTCTTTGTGACCCCATGAATCGCAGCAAGCCAGGCCTCCCTGCCCATCACCAACTCCCGGAGTTCACCCAGACTCACGTCCATTGAGTCCGTGATGCCATCCAGCTATCTCATCCTCGGTCGTCCCCTTCTCCTCCGGCCCCCAGTCCCTCCCAGCATCAGAGTCTTTTCCAATGAGTCAACTCTTCCCATGAGGTGGCCAAAGTACTGGAGCTTCAGTTTTAGCATCATTCCTTCCAAAGAAATCCCAGGGTTGATCTCCTTCAGAATGGACTGGTTGGATCTCCTTGCAGTCCAAGGGACTCTCAAGAGTCTTCTCCAACACCACAGTTCAAAAGCATCAATTCTTCGGCACTCAGCCTTCTTCACAGTCCAACTCTCACATCCATACATGACCACAGGAAAAACCATAGCCTTGACTAGACGGACCTTAGTCGGCAAAGTAATGTCTCTGCTTTTGAATATACTATCTAGGTTGGTCATAACTTTTCTTCCAAGGAGTAAGCGCCTTTTAATTTCATGGCTGCAGTCACCATCTGCAGTGATTTTGGAGCCCAGAAAAATAAAGTCTGACAGTGTTTCTACTGTTTCCCCATCTATTTCCCATGAAGTGATGGGACCAGATGCCATGATCTTCGTTTTCTGAATGTCAAGCTTTAAGCCAACTTTTTCACTCTCCTCTTTCACTTTCAACAAGAGGCTTTTTAGCTCCTCTTCACTTTCTGCCATAAGGGTGATGTCATCTGCATATCTGAGGTGATTGATATTTCTCCCAGCAATCTTGATTCCAGCTTGTGTTTCTTCCATCCCAGGGTTTCTCATGATGTACTCTGCATAGAAGTTAAATAAGCAGGGTGACAATATACAGCCTTGACGTACTCCTTTTCCTATTTGGAACCAGTCTGTTATTCCATGTCCAGTTCTAACTGTTGCCTCCTGATCTGCATACAGATTTCTCAAGAGGCAGGTCAGGTGGTCTGGTATTCCCATCTCTTTCAGAAAAGCCCCTGATGCTTGGAAAGATTGAAGGCAGGTGGAAAAGGGGACGACAGAGGATGTGATGGTTGGATGGCATCACTGACTCAATGAACATGAATTTGAGCAAACTCTGGGAGATGGTGAAGGACAGGGAAGCTGGGGTGCTGCAGCTCATGGGGTTGCAAAGTGTCAGACATGACTGAGCGACTGAACAAGAACTCATTGAGAGCTGTTTTCTTTTGCTTAGTTGTCAAGGGCTCAAAATGCTAAAGTAATAACTGTAGAATTGTCATAATTATATTCTATTTATTTCTAAGATTTTTTACTAAGAAAACTGTGTTCATTTTTTTTACGACATGAATCTATCAATAGTCTTGGGAATGATTTTACATATAGATATAACCTTATAGGTCAAATGGACTATGGTGTGAATATGTTTAATAAGGAAAAGCAAGCCCTATATATAGGTTGGAGAGGATCATTATATATATATATATCGTTAGTCAAAGGTGGTGAGCAATTTATTTTAGAATAATACAGTGATGATTCTTTTTAAGCTAAAGTGTAAAGTTGATTCAATCTGTTCTTGATATTCACCTTCATATTCACTTTTCTGCCCACATAATTCCATGTACCTCTGGTCTGGGTTGCCCTCATTATTACTGCATTTGATGGATCTTTATGAGACTCTGTTTGCTTGTCATCATGTTTCCTAGAGGATGTGTAGCATGGTGACATTTCTGACTTGTAGAAAGCAACTCAACATGAGCATCTTGGGGCCATTCTGTCCTTCTTTAAGAGTAGCATCACCCCTGGACAGGAGGTGCCTTCTGCTGTGTGTCTGCTTTCAACTGGAGAGCAGACCTGGGTCAGGCCAGGCTAGCTTTTAAGAAGCAGGTCTTAAAGACATTTTTTTTTTCACTAGACTTCTTCTATCAGACATCAAAAATAATATAGATTACCCTTACTGCTGTTTATGTAGCATTTGCCTTCTTGCAGGCAAACTTTTTCTCAGATGAACTACCCCAAAGTTTAGACTGAGCGTGCAGGTTACAGATAATGGTTGGGAACTAATTTGCCTTTACAGTCCAATCATGTTCCCCATTACAGCACTTCTGGAAATACAACTGGCATTAAGAGATACACTCTTCTGTTTATCAATTAGTTCTTAACTATAGGGGATAAGATAAGAGAGATAATGTTTAATTAAAAACCAACTTTAAAAGCTAACATTGTCAAGCATGTTATCTTGTCCCTATTTTAGCTGATAAAGGTTAAGAGATGTGTTTTCTGAATGATACTCTGGGTTAGTCTGAAATTCCATAGTGGTGTTGATAGTCTTTATATTAGCTAATGTAAGAAATTTCATCTGTAGACCTTTACATATGCATATTCTATTTTTACAATGTTATAAAGTAGCAATTATTGTCCCTATAGAAAAGCAGGATCAAATAACAGTAGCTAAGTGACAATTATCTGAAACAGATTTTTAATGAAAATTCTTATTTCAGAGTTCATTCTCTTGAATGTTGCTATTGTGAAAGATATAAACTGTGTACACAAATAATCATTTAATCTAGAAACCTATGTCTACCATTGAGAGAAATGCAAATGCCAACCTGACTTGTGAGTCAGAGATATCTGAAATAACCTTAATTATACTCTTAATTTTTTCCTTCAGAGCATTATCACTGTTTTTAATCAAATATTTCTATGGCTATTTAACATCCATTTTCCCAAATGAATTGTACATTCTGTATGAACTACAACCATTTCTATTTTCTCCACCATTGTACCCTTAGCACTCAGCTCACTTATTGGCTCATATTAAATAACCAAGGTTTGTTGAATAAACTAGGTATTCAGCCCTATTCAACCTGGTGACTTCACTCTTTTTCAATAAGAAAGATAGTATGAATGGACCAATCAATTTTCTCTCTCCAGAATCTATTTTGGGTCTGTGGGGAGTTAGTTCAGTTCACTTCAGTCGCTCAGTCATGTCTAACTCTGCCACCCCATGGGCTGCAGCACACCAGGCTTCCCTGTCCATAAAACTCCTAGAACTTGTTCAAACTCATATCCATTGAGTCAGTGATGCCATCCAGCTATCTTATGCCCTGTTATCCCCTTCTCCTCCTGCCTTCAATCTATTCCACCATCAGGGTCTTTTCAAATGAGTCAGTTCTTTGCATCAGGTGGCCAAAATATTGGAGTTTCAGCTTCAGCATCAGTCCTTCCAATGAATATTTGGGACTGATTTCCTTTTGGATGGACTGATTGGCTCTCCTTGCAGTTCAAGGGACTCCTAAGAGTCTTCTCCAACACTACACTTCAAAAGCATCAGTTCTTTGGCGCTCACCTTTCTTTATAGTCCAACTCTCACATTCATACTGGAAAAGGCAATGGCACCCCACTCCATACTCTTGCCTGGAACATCCCATGGGCAGAGGAGCCTGGTAGGCTGTAGTCCATGGGGTCTCAAAGAGTCTGACATGACTGAGTGACTTCACTTTCTCTTTTTACTTTCATGCATTGGAGAAGGAAATGGCAACCCACTGCAGTGTTCTTTCCTGGAGAATCCCAGGGACAGGGGAGCAGCAGCAGCAGCACATCCATACATGACTACTGGAAAATCAGAGCTTTGACTAGCCAGATCTTTGCTGGCAAAATAATGTGCCACTTTTGCACATTGAGAACTGCAGTTGAGAATTCCAGCAAAAAAGACAAAGAGGAAGAAACAGAAGTTTTCACCAAAGAAGTTTCTGAATTCACCTGAATGCACTCCTCTCTTTTCTTTGTCATTGAGTCCTTCTCCCACCTTCCCTAGAACGTTTGTGCATCACTTGCTGGCTATATCCAGATTGCTGTATATTTTCAGAATATAACCACATGACCAGGTGTTGGAGACTTTTACTGCACCATCCTCAGCTGTCAAAATGCAGTCTTTATTTGAGGTGCAACTTTTCTGTGAAGTCATCAGCCCTTCTTCCCAGTCAAAGATAATTCTTTCCTATTAAACATCCTTAAATTTATTTTATAGTATTTATCACACAGTATTAGAGTTTGCTTTATACAACTCTCTTTCTAACAAAATTCAGAGCTCCTTTGTACCAAGAGTTATGTACCCTCTGTTCCTGGCACTGTATCTTGGGCAAGGAACATAGTCAATTAATGCTTATTAAACTGAATTCTGTATCTTTATTTAGCGCATGAGATAATGACTAGCTTGTAAAAGTGGGATGCTTCATCATGCCAGAATCACGAAATACTGTCAGTAGTTGAAATGACAACTTGTTCAGTCATCAACTTGTTTTGTCAGATGTTTTTTAAAATGCGTCTTATAGCAGTATTTATGGAAAAGAAATAACAATGCAGATTGCTCCAAGAATAGGTTACCATGATAGGTGCAGATCAGATAACCATTAATACAATTGTAATAACTATGTTATTTATTAGGAATAGAATTTTAAATCACCTGAATTTTGATAAAAGAAGTAATTTACATCTTGTAAACCTCAGGATAGATTTAATGTTTACTATTTTAACAAACATCTCTCCAAAAAATTTGTTATTTTTGCATTCAGTTTTATTGATGTATTTGACATACTATACTGCATGCATTGGAGAAGGAAATGGCAACCCACTCCAGTGTTATTGCCTGGAGAATCTCAGGGATGACGGAGCCTGGTGGCTGCCATCTATGGGGTCACACACAGTCAGACACGACTGAAGTGACTTAGCAGCAGCAGCAGCAGCACTGCACAGACTAAATCCATGGGGTCACAAAGAATCGGACATGACTGAGCGACTTTCACTTTCACTGCATAAGTTTAAGGTGTACAGCATAGTGATTTGACTTACATAATACAGTGATCACTACAATAAATTTAGTGAAAGTCTATCATCTCATAAAGATTGAAAAGAAAAGGGAAAGAATGTTTCCTTATTTTGAAAATTCTTAGGATATACTGTTTTAACAGCTTTCAAATGTAACATACAGCAGTGCTAATTATACTTATCATACTGTACATTAAAGTCCTGGTATTTATTTATCTTATAACTGCATGTCTGTACACTTTGATGCCTTCATCCAATTCCCCTTCCACCCAACCCCTCCTCTGAAAGCCACAAATCTGATCCCATTTTCTATGAGTTTGTTTGTTGGTCTGTTTGGTTTTGAAGTATAGTAGACCTACAAAACTATGGTATTTCCTGATGCACAACATAATGATTCAGTATTTCCATACATTCTGAAATGATCACCACAATAAATACCATCTGTCGCCAAAGATATTACATCATTGTTGACTATATTTCCCACACTATACATTTTCTATCCATGATTCACTTTTTTTATGCAACTAAAAGTGTATACCTCTCAATCTCCCTCACCTGTTTCTCTCATCCCCCATGCACCTTCCCTCAGGCAACCACCTGTTTGTTCTCTGTCTCTGTGACTCTGTCCTGTTTTGTTATGTTTGTGGTTTTTCGTTTGTTTGTCTTTTAGATTCCACATATAAGTGAAGTCATATGGTATTTATCTTTCTCTAAGACTATGGTTTTTCCAATGGTCATGTATGGATGTGAGAGATGAACTGTGAAGAAAGCTGAGCATCAAAGAATAGATGCTTTTGAACTGTGGTGTTGGAGAAGACTCTTGAGAGTCCCTTGGACTGCAAGGAGATCCAACCAGTCCATTCTGAAGGAGATCAACCCTGGGTGTTCTTTGGAAGGATTGATGCTAAAGCTGAAGCTCCAATACTTTGGCCACCTCATGCGAAAAGTTGACTCATTGGAAAAGACTCTGATGCTGGGAGGGATTGGAGGCAGGAGGAGAAGGGGACAACACAGGATGAGATGGCTGGATGGCATCACCAACTCGATGGACATGAGTTTGAGTGAACTCCGGGAGTTGGTGATGGACAGGAAGGCCTGGCGTGCTGCGATTCATGGGTCTGCAAAGAATCAGACACGACTGAACGACTGAACTGAACTGATTTCACTTAGCATAATACCCTCTAGGCCTATTCATGTTATCAAAAACTTTAAGATTTCATTCCTTTATATTGATACTGTTCCAGAAAAACATCTACTTTTGCTTTATTGACTACGCCAAAGCCTTTGACTGTGTGGATCACAACAAACTTGAAAATTCTTCAAGAGATGGGGATATCAGATCACCTGACTTCCCTCCTGAGAAATCTGCATACAGGTTGAGAAATAACAGAACTGGACATGGAACAACAGACTGGTTCCAGATCGGGAAAGGAATGCATCAAGGCTATATATTATCACCCTGCTTATTTAAATTATATGCAGAGTACATCATGTGAAATGCTGGGCTTGATGAAGCACAAGCTGGAATCAGGATTGCCGGGAGAAATATCAGTAACTGCAGATATACAGATGACACCACTCTTATGGCATAAAGCAAAGAAGAATTAAAGAGCCTCTTGAGGAAAGTGAAAGAAGAGAGTGAAAAAGTGACTTAAAACTCAGCATTCAAAAAACTAAGATCATGGCATCCAGCCCCATCACTTCATGGCAGATAGATGGGGAAACAGTGAAAACACTGAGAGACTAAGTTTTTTTGGCTTCAAAATCACTGCAGATGGTGAGTGCAGCCATGAAATTAAAAGATGCATGCTCCTTAGAAGAAAAGTTATGACCAACCTAGATAGCATATTAAAAAGCAGAGACATTACTTTGCCAACAAAGGTCCATCTAGTCAAAGCTATTGTTTTTGCAGTAGTCATATATGGATGTGAGAGTTGGACTATAAAGAAAGCTGAGCACTGAAGAATTGATGCTTTTGAAGTCTGGTGTTTGAGAAGGCTCTTGAGTGTCCCTTGAAATAGCAAGAAGATCCAACCAGTGCATCCTAAAGGAAATCAGTCCCAAATATTCATTGGAAGGCCTGATGCTGAAGCTGAAACTCCAATAGTCTGGCCACCTGATGTGAAGAATCCACTCATTGGAAAAGACCTTAATGCTGGGAAAGACTGAAGGTGGGAAGAGAGGGGGATGGCAGAGGATGAGATGGTTGGATGACATCACTGACCCTATGGACGTGAGTTTGAGTAGGCTCTGGGAGATGGTGACTCACAGGTAAGCCTGGTGGTGCTGCAGTCCATGGCGTCTCAGAGTTGGACACGACTAAGTGACTGAACTAAACTGATTCCATCTTATATATATATGGATGTGAAAGTGTTAGTTGCTCAGTCGTGTCCGACTCTTTGGCACCCTACGGACTGTAGCCCACCAGGCTCCTCTGTGTATATACTGTGCTGTGCTTAGTTGCTAAGTCATGTCTGACTCTTTGTGACCCCATGGACTGTGTAACCCATCAGGCTTCTCTGTCCATGGGGTTTTCTAGGCAAGAAAACAGGAGTGGGTTACCATTTCCTTCTACAGAGGATCTTCCCAACCCAGGGATCTAACCAGCATCTCCTGCTTTGGCAGGCAAATTATTTACCACTGAGCTACCAGAGAAGTCCTGCAGTTAAATAGGTGTACATATATCTTTGATTTAGTGTTTCTGTTTTCTTCTGATAAATACCTAGAAGTAGAATTGCTAGATTGTATGGTAGTTTTAGTCTTAATTATTTTGAAGAAACTCCATACTGTTTTCATAGTCATACACTAATTTACATCCCCAACACTAGTACATGTGTTCTCTTTTCTCTACATCCTTTGCCAGCACTTGTTATTTGTGGTCTTTTAGATGATATGCTGGGAAAGATTGAAGGCAGGAGGAGAAGGGGACAACAGAGGATGACATGGTTGGATGGCATCATCAACTCTATTTACATGAGTTTGTGTAAGCTCTGTGAGTTGGCGATGGACAGGGAAGCCTGGTGTGCTGCAGTCCATGGGGTTGCAAAGAGCTGGACATGACTGAGCAAATGAACTGAACTGAACTGAGATGATATCCATTCTAGCAGGTGTGAGGTGATATCTCATTGTGGTTTTGATTTGATCTCCTTGATGGTTAGTGATGTTGAGCATGTTTTCACATGCCTGTTGGCCACCTGTATGTCTTCTTTGGAAAAATGTTTATTTCCTCTGCCAACTTTTTCCATCAAGTTACTTGTTTTTTCTGAGTTGCTTCAGCTCTTTGTATATTTTGGATATTAACTCTTTATTAGATATGTTTCTTGCAAATATCATTTTTCATTCAATAGGTGGTCTTTTAATTTTGTTGATACTTTCCTTTGCTGTGCAACAATTTTTAATTAGTTCCCATTTGTTTAATTTTGCTTTCATTTTCCTTAACTGAGGAGATGTATCCAACTAAGACCAATGTCAAAGAACATATTGCCCGTATTCTCTTCTAAGACTTTTATAGTTTCAGGTCTGACATGTAAATCTTTAATCCATTTTGAGTTTATTTTTTAATATGGTGTCAGAAAGTCACCCAGTTTGATTCTTTTGCAGGTAGTGACCAGTTTTCCCAATGCCATTAATTTCTTAAGGTTAAATAGAACAAGATGAATTTCTGGTTTTCAATCAAAGTAGCCTACTTTTCCAGTTGCTGAAATAGAAGAGAAGTGATATTTACCAGAAATATTAGAAAAAGTATAGGAAGGAAAGCCTTACTGAGGACTGGTGTTTGTGAGCTCTCTGGATATTATCCACTATGTATGGATTTTTGTGGGATTTGGAGAGAATGGTGGAGAATGAAAAGCATCTAATTTTGATTGGTTATTTAATTTCAAGATAGGTGAATTAGCTGTCTAATACAGCTTCATTATTGCTTCCTTATGACACCAGTGCTCTATTCTCACACCATGATATTGCCCATAACTCCCATATACCAATTATATAATAAACTGAGTCAGAATCTTCCAGTAGTTGATCTTAAATTAGATACTTTTGAAAGTTATATTCAAATTTTAACTGAAAACATAAACACCATTTTCAGAAACTGCTTAATTATTCTGCAAACACTGGGGAAATCTGACTGAATACATCTTGAATAATTGGTGTCATATATTAAGAGTAAGGTAAAAAAAAAGAGTAAGGTGAGTGCACTTTTCAATAAACAATTACTAACTTATCATATAACAAGGCAAAATTATATTTCCCAATAGCTGAGGTGTAAGCTATCCTTATTCCAAACATTGAATCTACATTTTCAGTTACGGTAAACAAAAGAGCGTGTGCACACATAACTGAACTAAACCTGCTGCTGCTGCTAAGTCGCTTCAGTCGTGTCCGACTCTGTGCGACCCCATAGACGGCAGGCCACCAGGCTCCCCCGTCCCTGGGATTCTCCAGGCAAGAACACTGGAGTGGGTTGCCATTTCCTTCTCCAATGCATGAAAGTAAAACGTGAAAGTGAAGTCGCTCAGTCGTGTCGGACTCCTAGCGACCCCATGGACTGCAGCTTACCAGGCTCCTCCTTCCACGAGATTTTCCAGGAGTACTGGAATGGGGTGCCATCGCCTTCTCCGGAACTAAACATGAGCTTGCATCAAAAATGACAGGCGTTTATTAGTGGTCTAATATTGAATGTGATATGAGTACTTCCAAAGAATCATAAAAACTTCAGTGTATAAATAAACCATTTACTTAGAGGAATTAATGTAAATTGATCTTTAAGAAGAATGGTGACATGCAACAAGTTGCATTTGAAATATTCAAAATATGAAAGCTGTTGTTTCCCTCTAATTATTTCTTTAAAGGAATTCTTTTCTTACAGAATTAGTTTCAAAGTGTGGTTCATAGATTCTTGGGAATACCTGAGACATTTCAAGTGTCTATGAGGTCAAAGCTATTTTTATAATAATGCCAAAATGCTATTTTACTTTTTCACTGTGTTGACCTTGGCACTGACGATAAAAGGCAATGATGGATAAAAATTTTTGATTCCTTAACTTGAATCAAGGCAGTGGCACCAAGATACTTAGTCTAAGCCATTATATTCTCAAATGTCATACAACCACAGGGGTAGAAAAAATTAATTTTACTTATGGATGCTGAAGCAGTAAGATGTAATAATTTTATTAATTACTAATTATTTTAGATCTATAGTCTTGAGGATTATTGTTTGCTTAAAGTGAGCCAGGTAACGTGTTCTTCACACTTTCAATGAAACAAAGAATCTGTAAGATTGCAGTAAAGAATATGAAATTCTCTTCTTCATACTATATTGTTCTAGGACAAAGGTTTTTAAAGAAATAAAATTTCAAAATTTGATGTGGTATGATGAAAAAACTGTTCTAATGGGCATTGGTTTCAGAAGGCAGAGTGAGTTTCTCAACTCCAGAGTTATCCTACAATATGATAGATGACAGCTTGGGGGAATTCTACAGACTGTGGCAGAAGGGAAGAGTAGCATGCTACCTGAATTGGGAGAAGTCATTCCCACATGGAATTTCATAGCAACCTGCTTTCCCCTGAAGTCTGCAAATCTGAGCATAAACTTGACTGAGTAGAAGCTATGATTCTCAGAATTGGTTGAAAGTTTGGGTATCTTGATCAAAAATAAATATATAAAAAAAGAACAGAAAAGACAAGGGAAGGATTAGAGAAGAAAAAGAGAAAAACCAAAGGTTATTACCTCTAAGATTCAAGTTTGTGTTTATGCCCATATGGGGTCCAAATTTTCTCTGGGGTTAAGTCCACCAGACTCACCAGCTTTATCGAAGGAGACAGTATGGGAGCTTTTCAGGATCTGTCATCCTAGAAGCTGAACATAAAGTAATTCCTGCTTTGTAGTCTAAATTCTGATTGGCATAAAAAAATTTCTAAGTGCAAAATTTTGTTTTCATGATTCCTTATTCTCTGAATATGTGGCTGTGATCCACCTGCTTTAGGTCATCATCTGTGTGAAGCTTGGCCTTCCATTTTTCCATTTTTTTTTCTCGTCTCACCTATTTTTTGTTTGCTTGTTTGTTTGTTGAGTCTATCATTGTTTTTTCTTTCTTTTTTATTCAGTAGTTCTTAGACTAGGTATTCTTCATAGCTTATTATTTCTGTCCTACTGAAATGGTAAACAGTGGTCAAGGAGTTGTCTCCTGTGGGAAGCCAGCGTGAGGAATCCCACCCGTGACAGGGTCACGTGGCAAACTCAGATGGCAGGGCAGTCTGAGTCATCGGATTTCTCCCTGGTTTTTCCTGAGCATGTGCCCCAATAATAAAAATTTGTTCTGTATTTGTCTGTTTCTCCACTGTTTTCTGCCAGTTTCTCGGATAGAGTTAATTCACTGTCTTAGCTCCCTGCATTTGAAAGGAGTGCTGCAGCCCAACCCCTGTTGATAATGCTCTACCTGCCTAAACAGGTTCCCCTGACCTTTTACAAGCCTGTGAATTGCTCGCAACCCCCAGCTGTGAGGGGCAAAAGAGCCTTGAAGTGTCTTAAATTACAAACTTCTCCTAAGAGCCAAAGCCTTAATAGATTTATTTCACTGTTGCTTCAATGACTGTTGCCAGACCTCCTTATCTGCACCTGGAAGTTTCTGATATACAAACTATATTTGGGGATAGAAATGTAGTAGTTTTTTGAATGTTAGCAACACTAGGCATTTGAGTTAATTGTTTCCTTTATAAATCATTTGTACTCCTGTTTGCTGTGTCCTTGCATTTATGAAAACTCAATCTTGTTCGGCACCTCCCGAGAATGGCGCCAGACCTTGGAAAAACTAACACTTATCAGAGAAGAGCTGTAAATTGTCGAATTGGCCTTTTGGCTGGAAGATCATGTAAATTACCTAAGACTTGTGTATACAATTAGGTATGCAGAGACTAAGCCTGCTCTCGATAAGAGTCAGGGCTGCTGTCATTGCCAAAAAATTTGTGAAACTCATTGATCTTCATGGTATAAAAAGGGGATGGGAAAAATAAAGTTTGGAGTCAGCTTCCTCGAGAACAGTTTTTCAGAGCAGTTTGTCGGACCAGTGTCTCTCGGGAACAGTTTCTCAGAGCGGTTTTCATTCCTCGGACCCGAATTTCTCAGACCGGTTCTGCAGGCCGGTCTCTCCGATGACTCGCTCTCCTAGACTTGTTCTTTAGGGACATCTGGCTCCCACACCTCTCTCTCTTTACTTTTCTGTCCTCTTGTGCTTTACCTCCAGGCTGAATTCCCATCTGGAGCGGGAGGCTCACCACGTCTACTTACTTGCCCTGGCTATAAGTTCTGCGAGAAAAGTGGACCCACGGTGGGGCCCCTTTAGAGATTCAAGCGGACGCCGGTGGCCTACGTAGATGGTGCAAACCTCTTGTCTTGAGGTTTTATTGGCTTTCCCCGTAAACCAAGTTATTCAGCCTCCTATTTTCATTAATTTCCTACTGTTCTATCCTGTCCTGACCTATCCTGTCCTATCCTTTCCTATCCACCTGCTCCGTCCCACCTTTGAGCATCCCTGGATCCACCGGGGCTGGACCCCGGCAGTCTCCCATCACCATTTTTACAGATCCACCCAGCATCTGGATTTTCTGAGACTTCTGTTTCTTTTTATATTCCAAAATATTCCCATTGTGCCACATGTGGTACTCCAGTGTTTGCCCGCGTCTAATCAAATGCCTTCCCTGTGGTCTCTACCGGAAAGAAAGCCCGACTGTCAGGAACTTAGCCAGCTTGTGCCTCAGGCACCTGCTTTCCACTTATTCAGCATGCATCACACAAGCCACAGATGGCTTGCACTTTGGTGGTCTCTATCACCTTGCGGGGGCATTCCAGGTGGCACTAGTGATAAAAAAAAAAAATCCACATGCCAACACAGGAAATGTGGGTTCAATCCCTGGGCTGGGCAGGTCACTTGGAGTAGGAAATGGCAACATGCTCCAGTATTCTTGCCCGGAAAATTCTGTTGACTGAAAACGCTGGTGGGCTAAGGTCTATGGGGTTGCAAAGAGTCGGACATGACTAAGGACTGAGCACACACAGACATCACCCTGCAGTAGCAGATAGAAATGGCCCTTTAAGGAGGGAGCCACCATCTTTCTAGATGATTTGAAGACTCTCCTTCAGATTTCTTTTTCCTCATCTGGCTTCTGCCCAGTTCTCTACTGGAACCTGTTCTGGCCAAGGTTCCTCTTGTTTTCTCTGCTGATAAGACAGGTGATCCCTGCCTGGTCCCCTCCTGACTCCAGGAACAGGGGACAACATCCCATTGCCCTCCATCCCTCCACCCTAGTCTTCCCCATGGGCTCCTCTTCCATGCTTAAATGCTGTGTTCCTTAGATTTTCTCCTAGTTCCTTGCTCACCTTGCTCCATACCCTTGTCTGCTGGATCGCTTTCATGCTGAGGACTTGTATTCATCACATCTGTAGATAGAGACCCACCCTCTCCCTTCTGTTCCTTCCTACACCATGTATCCCCAAGATCTCTAACAAATACATTAAATACATCTTACTAAAAATGAATTCGATGTTGACACATAAAATATGTCACCTTAACGGACTCTTTTAAGCTGAAAGAGTCTGAGAAAGCAGCAGAAGCAGGAACATCACTCTGAACTCCCGCACACTTACCTGCCCCTTTTACCTTTCCTTGAAACAGGCTATGATGTATTTCCTCATGTGATAGGGACCCTCTCTATATCTAGAGGAAAGAACATCCTTATCTCTGCAGACAAAAGAATGCCAAGAAGAATCCTAATAAGTAGGTCTTGTTGAATTCCTCCAAGTTTACTATACTTACCTCATACTTCTTAACCTGTCATGTTCCCCATAGCTGTCCACTCTTATTAAAGCAGCATAAAAGAACAAAGGTCTGAGTTTCTTTATGTCTTCATATCTTTGTGAAGGTTTCCATATCCCATAATCTATTAACCTGAAATCTCCTCTTAATCTGGCCTCATGAGTTTAATTTTTAGACCCAATCAGGGACCCTAAGAAGGTTGAGGAAAACTTTCTGCTCCCCTGAAAACTCAGTCTCTCCCCTGCCTCTACCCCTTACTAACCTGCTTCTCCTCCTGAGTTCCCGATCTCAATGTTACCACTGTTCACCCAGCTGTCAAAGCCAGAAATGAAAGAATCATCCTTTCATGGGGACGTGACCCATTCCCACACTCCTACATCTAATCACCCAAATTCTGATAATTTAAACTGTTGAATATTCCTCAAAGCTGTTTTCTCCTGCTCGAGACTGTCATTATCTTTTGCCCAGATTACAGCAACAACTTCCCAGCTGGTATTCCTTAGATTATTTTCTTACTGCCCTTAACATCCTTTCCACATCTCAGTTAGTTGAATACTGTCTTTTTAATGCTGTATGATGAAATGGAACATAAGCATAAAGCACTGCTGCATACCAAAATACGATCATTGTCTTGAGGAAAATCACATGTGAAGTTATTTGCATTGCAAATTAACCTAGCCATCTTTTCATTGAATATAATTCTTATTTGAAAGTACTAATGAACTATTGACATCCAGACTTGGACACATAATACACCTATCTTGAAAATGAGCTCATCATTTTAAGAGAAATGCTGGACAGAACATTTTCTTCAAAGATAAATTTTGAAATTAGGAGTAAAAATTATAATTTTGGAGCACTTGTATTCACCAACATGAGTTTGACAGCCTCCCAATTATAAAGATTTTTCTGATGAGATTTGTGTGGTAGTAAGAAATATGATTTTTTTGTTGTTAAATAATGGAATCTGTCAACATTTGGAAGATGCATAGAACCCAGTGAACTTATCTTCCTCAAAGAACCAATGCATGGTACTCCAAAATCTGTTCAGAGTGAAGAGAAAATGAAAAATTTAACAAAACAGAATATGAAAATTTCTTTTAGAAGAGTTCAGATTTCAAATCACAACTTACATTTAAGAAACTAGCACACATTGAGTTTGGTGTACAAGAAAGACTATCCATGATTAATCTGCAAAAGTTCTTTCTCTTTTTTACCAACTATTTAATATGACAGACTAGATTCCTTTACATCTTTCCACCAAAGAAATGTTTCACAACAGATTGAATGAAGAAGCAGTTATGATAATCCAGATGTCTTCTATTAAGTAAGACATTAAAGAGAATTGGATAATTATAAAGCAAATCCACTCTTAATGTTACTTGTTTTTTGTTTTGTAAAAGTATTTTACTTTTAATTTTTAAATTTATATTAAATTGCAATGAGAGTATTAATGTTGTTTTAAATGAATTAATATAGAATTTAAAGCTTCTTAGTTTTCATTTTAATATGATAAATACTGACAGATACTGTCCACATTAAAAATAAGAATGTTAAGAAGCCCTGAGGAAACCAAAAGTTTCACAACTAGTTTCTTATAATATCTATAATATATAATACAGTGCTGAATAGATGAATAAACACTTGCTACTTCTCATTAATTGATAATTATGATATCATCAATTTAATTTTATATGAGACAGAATTCCAAATAAAGATTTAGTTACATGACTGAATTTTTCTAAGTATTATTTTCCAGATTTAAAGATAAAATAATGTTTTTGAAAACTTTTACTGCAATTCTTTTTCTAGCCTGAAAGATACACATCTTTAACACACAAATTCTATTAGGAATTTATCTTAGGAAAACTGAGCAAATGTATCAAGGACATATATTTAAATATCTTCACTGCAACGTTTAATGGTAACAGAAATGTACAAATAAATAAATACTGACACAGAAGAGCTATATTAAAAATATCTTAAAGACCCAGATAACCACGAAGGTGTGATCACTCACCTAGAGCCAGACATCCTGGAATGTGAAGTCAAGTGGGTGTTAGAAAGCATCACTACAAACAAAGCTAGTGAGGTGATGGAATTACAGTTGAGCTATTTCCAATCCTGAAAGATGATGTAGTGAAAGTGCTGCACTCTATATGCCAGCAAATTTGGAAAACTCAGCAGTGACCCCAGGACTGGAAAAGGTGTTTCATTCCAATCCCAAAGAAAAGCAATGCCAAATAATGCTCAAACTGCTGCAAAATTGCACTTATTTCACACGCTAGTAAAGTAATGTTCAAAATTCTCCAAGCCAGGCTTCAACAGTACATGAACTGTGAACTTCCAGATGTTCAAGCTGGTTTTAGAGAAGGTGGAGGAACCAGAGATCAAATTGCCAACATCTGTTGGATTATTGAAAAAGCAAAAGAGTTCCAGAAAAACATCTACTTCTGTTTTATTGACTATGCCAAAACCTTTGACTGTGTGGATTACAAGGAACTGTGGAAAATTCTTAAAGAAATGGGAATACCTGCCCCCTGAGAAACCTGTATGCAAGTCAAAAAGCAACAGTTAGAACTGGACCTGGAACACCAGAATTCCAATTTGGGAAAGGAATATGTCAAGGTTGTATATCATCACCCTGCTTATTTAACTTATATGCAGAGTACATCATGAGAAATGCTGGGTTGGATAAAGCACAAGCTGGAATCAAGATTCATAGTAAAAATATCAATAACCTCAGATCTGCAGATGACACCACCCTTGTAGAAAGCAAAGAAGATCTAAAAAGTCTCTTGCTGAAAGTGAAAGAGGAGAGTGAAAAACTTGGCTTAAAACTCAACATTCAAAAAACTAAGATCATGGTATTTGGTCCCATCACTTCATGGCAAATAGATGGGGAAACAATGGAAACAGTGAGCAACTTTATTTTTTTGGACTCCAGAATCACTGCCATGAAATTAAAGGACACTTGCTCCTTGAAAGAAAAGCTATGACCAACCTAGATAGCATATTAAAAAGTAAAGACATTACTTTGCCAACAAAGATCTGTCTAGTCAAAGCTATTATTTTTGCAGTAGTCATGTATGGATGTGAGAGTTAGACTATAAGAAAGCTGAGCATCAAAAAAAGAATTGATGCTTTTGAACTGTGGTGTTGTAGAAGACTCTTGAGAGTCCGTTGGACTGCAAGGAGATCCAACTCATCCATCTTAAAGGAAATCAGTCCCGAGTATTCATTGGAAGGGCTGATGCTGAAGCTGAAACTCCAATAAATGGAACAACAGAGTACTTCCAAATTGGATTATGTTCTTTGCATCACCACCTGCAGCAAAGAACTGACTCATTGGAAAAGACCCTGATGCTTGGAAAGATTGAAGCCAGGAGGAGAAGGGGACAACAGAGGATGAGGTATTTGGATGGCATCACGAACTCGATGGACATGAGTTTGAGTAAGCTCTAGGAGTTGGTGATGGACAGGGAATCCTGGTGTGCTGCAGTCCATGGGGTCACAAAGAGTTAGACATGATTGAGTGACTGAACTGAATTGAGAGTGAATTAGTTAAAGTATGGTACATCCATATGAAAATCTATTAGAGAGTCACTGAAAGAATAATATAAGTGTATTGCAAAAAGTGTATATTTATGATGTAAACTGAAAAGCAGGTATGAAGATAATATGAACTCAGGAAAATATTGTATATGCAGGATATTCCTCCTCCTTCACCTCTTACTCCATGGTTTAGCTATTGTATCTTCCAGCAGCTGCCTGGTGTTTCAGGCTGAATGAAGCCATATGTCTGGGGAGGAGGAAGGCAGAAAGAATTAAGTTGAGAGAACTGAGCCAACTCTTTCACTCAATGACTGAATTGTCTGATATCATCTCTGAGGAGATACATGAAATCTGATTCTCTTAATTATTTTCTTAATTGAAGTATAGTTGATTTAAAATGTTGTGCTATAAAATCTGATGCTTGACCTACAATCCTGAAAAGCAGAAATGGGAGCAACTGCATAACAAACAGGGCTGAATCTTGAGAGAATGATAGACTGGAGGCCGGGGGAGAGACAACTGGAGGAGGATGCACAGAGAGGGGGATAAGAGAAAGACAAAGAACACTTTCCAGTCAAAGGAATCACTTAATGAAAATACATAAACAGCAAAGAAAACTAATGCAGAGAAGAACAATAATAATAAAACTGAAAGATAAATTTATGAAAGATGATAAAAATTCATTAAAAGTAAGAACTAGAAGACTATGAAATGTGTAGGTTTGAGATCCTCAGAGACACAAGTGTTAAGAAACCAGTAGTTTTCTATCTTAATTTGGGTGTGTAAATATAAAAATAACCTGGTTTTTAACTTTGTTTTATCTAAGAAATTGGCGTCATCTTTCACAATGACACTTCTAGGTATACATCGAACATTTATAAGATAAACTTTTGCACATATATACTATATATAAGGATGATCTTATTTGTTAAACATACATATTCAAACAATAATAACAAAAAAAAATCAAAAGTATGCTAGGAGAACAGTTAAATAGTTGCACCCGATCGCTCAGCAGTAAAGAATCCACCTGCAATGTAGGAGACACATGAGACGCTGATTCCATCCTTGGGTGGGGAAGATCCCTGGGAGAAGGAAATGGCAACTCACTTCAGGATTCTTGCCTGGAGAATCCCCCATGGACGTAGAAGCCTGGCTGGCTATAGTCCAAGGGGTCACAAAGAAGAGCTGGACACTATTGAGCATACATGCATAAAATAATATAATGCACGCATGCTCAGTTGCATCCAACTGCTTCTTTGTGACCTCATGCACAGTAGACCACCAGGGTCTGTGTCCATAGAATTCTCCAGGCAAGAATACTGACAAGAGTTGCCATTTCCTCCTCCTGGGAATCTTCCCCACCCAGGGATGGAACCAGCATCTCCTCTGTCTCCTTGCATTGGCAGGTTGATTGTTTACCACTGAGCCATCTAGATACCATATTTATACAAGGGAACACAATGGAAGTTAAATGTCCTAGGTATTACATAAATTAAAGGGAGTAAATCCATATTTAAAACTAACAAGGATAACCAACAAGGATGTACTATATAGCATATGAAACTCTGTTCAATATTATGTGGCAGTCTAGATGGGATGGGTTTTGGGAGAGAATGTATACATGTATATGTATGGCTGAGTCCCTTCACTGTCCACCTGAAACTATCACACTGTTGTTAATGAGGTACACCGCAATACAAAATAAAAATATTTTTATAAGAAAGGAATAAATAAAAAATACTAAAAGACAAAGGAAAAACAGGTTGCATAACAATGCCTGCGATATGAAAGCACTTATATAAAGCTTAAAATTATGCAAAACAACACTGCGTATCATTTGCAGACACATACTACATAGTAAACATGGACAAAAGTAGACACGATTTTTAGAATGGTGATTAACACTGGGGAGGAAAGGAAAGACTAGAAATAGGAAAAGCTACAAACAAAAGCTTCAATTATGTGTGTTTTATACAATGTATAAAAAATATCTAAAAGTAATGGAGCAAAATGTTAACAATATTTGCTTTCTATATATGTGAAGCATTTCACCATGAAAAGTTTTAAAATTATGCTTAATATAATTCCATTTCAGTATAGTTTTATAGGTAAATCTTGTTTATCTTTATTTGCTATGGTTTATATAAAATGCAAAGTGAAAGTTGCCCAGTCGTGTCCAACTCTTTCTGACCCCATGAACTATACAGCCCATGGATTTCTGCAGGCCAGAATACTGGAGTGGATAGCTGTTCCCTTCTCCAGGGACCTTCCCAACCCAGGGATCGAACCCAGGTCTCTGGTATTGCAGGAGAATTCTTTACCAGCTGAGCCACTAGGGAAGCCCTTATTGTTTTTATAAAAGACATCCATTAGTTGACTAATGCAAATAGCAGAAAATTAAATATAATTGTTTAAATGTATTGCATTATATTCAGAGGCATATAGAAGTTGTCAGCCACCTGACATGTATAGTGAAATAAATATAAATCGTCTTCAAATTCATTTCAGTGATTATTTCTTGACTGAAAGAATGTAGGATTTTGACCAATTTTGCCCAACTGGTTAATATATTTGTCAAGAATATTTTCAAGGATGTAAAAGAAATTTGAAAAATTGATGATAGACCCTTAGCAAATGATTTGTGTACTTGTAACTGAAAAACTATGTAACATCTTTAAACTCAAAGATCCAAAATTATATTCTTTAATTTTTTCTCTCAAAGTGAATGGTAAAAATAGCATAATATCTGCTGTTATGAATACATTGTTCATTTAAAATAAATGTGCCCTATACCACATTTTACTAAAACATATGAAGTCCATTTAGGAAATAATTTTACTCATCAACTGTAAACATTAACTAATGGCAAGTTGTCACTTTAAAGATTGCTTTGGGACTAAAAATGTAAACAGGAGTGTAATTTCTTAAATTTACAATCACTTTTCCTGCCTCAAAGATTAATATAATGCTATGATATGTACATTTTATTAGTAGAAGAATGTTATGTATGTTCAGAAAATCATCTGTTTTTACTTTTAAGATGGGGAGGGAGGTGGGAAGGAGGTTCAGGATGGGAAACACATGTACACCCGTGGCGGATTCATGTCTATGGCAAAACCAATACAATATTGTAAAGTAATTAGCCTCCAATTAAAATAAATAATTTTAATTAAAAAAAAGAAATTTATAGTAGCTACACTCCATCTTCCCACATTCAGCAGCCAGTTGTAGAGATCCCATAGTTTGGTTTTGAATGCCTTAACCAAAACAAACAAAATGAGTAAAATGATTTCTAATATCTGCTTACAACTTATACAAACCTTGAAAAATTGCTTTGAAAAGATTGATAGAAAGTATGCATAATAGGTAGGTTAAGCTCATTTAACAGACCCACTCTACTATTTGGAGAAGGCAATGCCACCTCACTCCAGTACTCTTGCCTGGAAAGTCACATGGATGGAGGAGCCTGGTAGGCTGCAGTCCATGGGGTCATAAAGAGTCAGACACGACTGAACGAGTTCCCTTCTACTATTTGGTAAAAGAACATGTTGAACTAGAACAAGTAATAACATTCACCATCTGAATTAATTTACCAAAATCGCATTTAGACTGTCATTGCCTAGGAAATAGTCTTCGTGTCTAACAAAAGCAACACAAATAAAAGAAAAAACAAATGAAACTCAGATGGTAACTCACATTGGGTTTCCTGTAAACACACTGAGATAAGGAGTTCTGTACATGTTTATCTAGAGATAAATGTGTTTCCCTAATTATCAAGGGCAACCCCCACTGAGTACAGAGCTGTGAATTGATAACAGCTACCAGTGACCAGTAACAGCTGATATTGGGTCGCTACAGTAACCCAGGCAAGAGAGTGAAGTGGAGTGAGGCCTTCCTAGGTGGTACTAGTGGTAAAGAATTCACCTACCAACGCAGGAGAAGCAAGAGACATGGGTTTGATCCCTGGGTTGAGAAGATCCCCTGCAGTAGGAAATAACCAGATGGTAAAGAATTTGGCTGCAATGATGGAGACAGAAGTTTGATCCCTGTGTTGGAAAGATCCCTGAAGAAGATCACTCCCCTGGAGAATCACTCCGGTATTCTTGCCTGGAAAATTCCAAGAACAGAGGCGCCTGGTGGGCCACAGTCCATGGGGTTGCAAAGAGTTGGACACAAATGAACAACTAATACTTGCACCTTTTCATTCTTAAGCAATTCACCTCAAAGGTGAGGCCTCATCTGATTGCATGTGGAGTTCTGGCACTAGAATAGCTCTTCAGTTGCTTCAGATGAAATGAATGGCAGAGCCTTTATGTCCTTGCGGCAGCCTATCGTTGACTACAAGTCCTCCTATATGGAGGACAGAGCCAGGGTTGCTCCTATCCTGACATCAAGGGCAACCCCCACTGAGTACAGAGCTGTGAGCTGGCTTAACTGCTGGATGGTCGCTGCAGTAGCCCAGACACCAGAGTGAAGTGGAGTATATGTATTCATTACAATAGTATCCACACAACAAAGTCTGAATGGATTTTTAAATTTTTAATACACATGTGCCTACTTCTATGTATATTGAAGATGCCTGAAATAAAACTGATATTCCTCACACAGTAGTTTTAAAAGGTCAGAATAAAATTAGACAAGTAGCCAGCAGGAAAGGTGAGAATAAATTATAAATATGAAGAAGCTTTTGTTGCAGCTTTACATTTAGGTTTGAAATTTGTGGCTGCCAACATAGGAAGCAAACTGAAATCATATGGCTTCTAGTCATTCTAGAAGAAAAGAATCAGCTTTCAGGAAAAATAAGTATTTTCTTGTTTATAACCTTAGTAACAATGTATCATATGCAAAAGATATTAAATAACAATGTCTTTAATATCTGCAGAAAAGGAAGAAAGTGTCATCAGTTAGATGTATATTGGTAATACTGAAAACTGACAAGAGGATCAATTGCAACAAATCATTGCTAAGAAGTAAGCCCAAGCACATTGTTTTCTAGTGCAATAACAAACCTACTTAAAGACCATTATTGATGAGAAGCTTTTGCCTCAGCCAGATTTTGCCTAGAGCTAAATAATAGTTATTTTGAAACAGACCTCTCAGGCAAGTACCTGGCACACACAAATCTATGTTGATGATTGAAAATATACCAGATGGCCTGGCAGCAAGGTTACATTCTGTTATGGAAATTAAGGAGTTGAATTATATTCTTGCCCACTTGGAGGGTCATCCCCTGTCCACATGAAAATAAACAGTAGGGGAGCAATTGGTAGAATCCGTTTTAAAAGAGCTTTGACTCTCTATCAACTGAAGACTGTTTGCTTTATCTTAAAGGCCATCTCAGCTAAACTGGTACTTCCCAAAAGTCTAACCTGAGAATTTTGAGGTAGTTTCAGTATTCTGTGGGAAAACTGTCATGACCTGTTAGTAAAATCTGCCATAGACAAGAGAGCAAGCAAGCTGTTTATCTGCTCACCAGGATTTAGTCCCACGAAGATCCGCACCATGTAGCTTGGGAAGGCTCTGGCTGAGATCATTTTTGGAAGAGGTAGAATCTCAACTGGCTTCTCTAGAATATACGACTGGGTATAGTGCTGCCTCCTTTTGAGTTTGTGAGCTGCAAAATGTACTCCTCAGGGACTCTTGATAAAATTATTTACTGTGGCTCAAGTGAAGTTAGATAATGCCAATGCAAATTTAGTTTTAGCTTAGCTGCCACGTAACTGATGGTCTCTGAGAATCACATCCAACTTGTTTGGCTACTTAAGAAGCATTCTGATTTCTGATAGTGCAATGATGTCATTTTAAAAGAAGAAAATGTCTGCCTTTCTGATTCCTAATGGCAGGAGAGGAGAAACGTGGTATCCATCAAATGATTTATTTGAAAGTGTTAAATGATCATATTCAGGTATAGGTGCATGTGTACTAGGAGGGTTAAATACAACCCCATTTTAGTCCTTTTATTATAAGCATTTTTATCTTCTCAGCGAAGACTTTTCTAAATTGCTTCTTCCCCATTTAAAATGGTAACTCCATATCTCGAGTTACTCTGACTTCCATATTCAGCTTCCCCACTTAATTTTTCCAAATTACACTAATCATTGTTTTCAGTATGCTGTATAAGTTACACATTTTTTTTCAATTGATTTTTCTCTCCCCATGAAAATATATGCTTAATAAGGACAAGGATTTCAGCCTACTTTGTTCACTTCTATACCCCAGAGTGTAAATGCCATGCTAGAAGAATAGCATGACACACACTAGGCAGTCAATAAATAGCTGTTGACAAAATTAATGGATAAACCCACGAATATTATGGTGCTTGACCATTCTGAGCCTATAATTATACTGATTTATAGACTCAAAATCCGGAGACACCAGGGATGCAGTTTCAATCCTTGGCTCAGGAAGATCCAGTGGAGGGAGGGCATGGAACCCCACTCCAGTATTCTTGACTAGAAGATTTCATGGATAGGAGAGCCTGGGATCATAAGAGTTGGACACTGCCAAGTGACTAACTACCATACCATATTGATTTAAAGACTAAATAAGATTGAGGAGATTATGTGGAAATCATATGGCTTGGCTCAGACATATGTTGTACTAATATAGAATGTGTGCATACTAAGTTACTTCAGTCATGTCCACTTCTCTGCAACCCTATGGACTGTAGCCTACCAGGCTCTTCTGTCCATGGGATTCTTTAGGCAGAATACTAGAGTAGGTTGTCATGCCCTCCTTCAGGGGATCTTCCCAACCTAGAGACCAAGTTTCTTATGTCTCCTGCATTGACAGGTGGGTTCTTTACCACCTGTGCCTCCTGGGAAGCACACTAATATAGAATATAAGGAGGCAAATGATAGATCAATATTCAGGAGCTTGAGAGTATTGCGTTTGTAACTGCTTTTTAAAAGATAACATAGAGTACTTGAGATTACTCATTCTATGGAATACTGCAAGTTCATCTCCCTGAAGTCAGTCCTGATGAATACTTCTGCTCTCCTCAAAACACTTTAGAGATGATCAAAAGCCACACTTTTGGCCTGTAATTCATTGCATTCTCCTTCCTTGACAGATTTCTCCTAGACAAATGTTATAACCTCATTTATATTGCTACAGCATCTTATTCTATGATCTGCTACTACATTCTGCTAAGACTATTTCTCCTCTGTCTTTTGCTACAGGTGAACTGTACTAAAATGAGAATCCCTAATGATCAAATACTACTGAAGCTCGAACTGAAGATTAGCAGGACATTGAGTTTATCCATACTCGTTCATATTCTGGAAGAAATTTAGAGGGAGTCCATTTGTTTGAGGAACCAGAAACAGATAAAATGGTTTCATTAGATATTGTGTTAAGCTGACCTGATTCCACAATTGTTGGTACTGCATAGTACAATTTTATGAGTTGATACATCTTGCAAAAAAGAAAAAATGCATAAGGTTCTTTGAACTAGATCACTTAAGTAATAAGATATGATAAGAAATTCATTTATTCCAGAGAAAAAGTTGACAACTGATAAAAAAAAAATTACTTATCAATTTGTTTACTGTATGATTCCAGTTCCTCTACAATAGATTATAATGTCTATAAGGAACATTATGAATCTGTTTTCTTTACTGACAGATACCCAGAAACTAACACTGTGCCTAGTTGAGAGTGCTTATAAAATAACTGAGAATATACAATTAAGGCAGAGGCTTTATTTTATAGGGCAGTTAAACATAATTATTGTGCATTCTTCCAAGGATTGTAATAAAGGGAGTTTAGTGTTTTCTCTAGGTTATTAAAATTCCCATTGGTTGTCTTCGTAGTCCAAAGCATGGCCCATGTGAGACACACAAGTGGAAATAAATTTTATGTATCAAAGATCATGGTTTTTAGTCTCGAGATGTTCCTGTATAGAATTGTGGAGAACATAGTTGTGACAGATACCTGACTTTGTTCTTAGATACAGTCATTGTAGCTGCTTTTCTTTTTTTGTTTTCATCAAGTAGCAAAGGGTAGAGAAAGGCAGTCAGACATACTCAAGTCTGTGAGACTTTATAGAGTCTGTTTGGGTCCTAATGACAAACTCCTCTCTGGCCCTAGAATGGTTCTGGGCATGTTTACTGTGAGGTAACATTAGGAATGCCCCTTGACAGTGACGTTCTTACTGTCATTAAAGGTAGACTATGAAAATGTACATTTATAGTCATTAGATAAATGTACTATACTTCTAAAATGAAAATTAAAATATTATCAATGAAAGTTGCTTAGTTGTGTCCCACGCTTTGCGACCCCATGGACTGTAGCCCGCCAGGCTCCTCTGTCTATGGGATTCTCCAGGCAAGAATACTAGAGTGGGTAGCCATTCTCTTCTCTAAGGGATCTTCTCAAACCAGGGTGTTTCCAGCACTGTTCAAGGTAATGGGAACAGTACAAGACAAGTAAATATTTGAGATAACTTTTAAGTCATGTGGAATGCATGTGGAAAAATGAATTATTTGTACAAAAAACATCACATCATGTTTAAATGCATGTGCAGGTTGTATAAATTATAGGACAGGTATTATTTCATACAATAAATTAGCTTATTTACTAAAGTTATTATATTCCTTGGGCTTCCCAGGTGGCTCAGTGGTAAAGAATTCACGTGCCAAGCAGTTTGATCCCTAGGTCAGAAATATCCCCTGGAGAAGGAAATGGCAACCCACTCCAAGTATTTGTGCCTGGAAAATCCCGTGGACAGAGGAACCTGGGAGGCTACAGCCACGTAGTCACTAAAGAGTTGGACACAACTGAGTGACTAAACAATAACAGCAACATTATATTTCTTATGTAACTTTATTTGCACATGGTGTTTCTCCAATGATATCTTTACAAGTCACATTTTCAGAAGCCACATTAATCCTCTTTAGAAATGAGACCTTATCTCTGGTGAAATGCAGCTGCTATCTTGCAGAATCATCATAGTCCAGGACAGGAAACCAAGGAGACCTTCATTGCAAATAAACATATAATTCATTCATCCTTTTATGATGTTTGTCTCAGTGCTGCCAAATGCAAGTGACCAAAAGAAACAGCAGTGATCTATCTACAAGGTCTCTAGCAAGCAGATTTGGGACTTCTTATGCCAGAGCATTTAAAGTCTTAACTAGATGTGGTATTAAAAATGTCTGAAACATTATCTCTAGAAGGAATCAAAGTCTCCATAAATATGTAGTAATGCATCTAAATAAGCAAAGGGGAAAGGAGAAAAAGATAAAATACATATAAAAGTCCATTAAACATCCTACTAAAGTATAAACTTTTATTGCATTAGATAGAAAACTTGTGCCTTCTCAGACTTATAAAAATACTTCTTATGAATCATTTTTTAAATGTATGAGCTACATGCAACATTATTTTTCATGTACGGCATATGCCTTGTACATTCTTTGGCATTGGATTCTGCACACTTTCACATGTTGGTAAATGATCATGTCAGCATCTCACATGTACAATATAAAATTCTGACTTGGCATTTACTTACATACTGACTGAAAATACAGTTGCCACAAAATTTGATAACTTCTAAAATCAGTACACAATATCCTTGAAATCTTTTGTAGGTGGAGCTATAGGAAAAAATAGCTGAGGATATTTAAATACCTTTTTAATTTTTTTAAAAGCTACTCTTTTATTTAAAGCAATAAATAAAAGTATATAGCATTTATGTATACAGGTATATGCTTATATGTAATTATTCATTCATTAGTTCCTTCAAAATCTTCTGAGGCATATAATGGAAAGATTCTGTCATTCATACTGATGCTGGAAATTGAAGGAACTCATTTTAAATGAATAAACAGAGTTGATTTATCAAAAATTTAGGAATACTGCATCATTTTAAAAGTATTTTATTGATTACTTACTACAGCATATATACATATCTATAAGCATATATGTGATGTCATAGTCACTTTCGTATATACCACCTCATTTGATCATAGTGATAATTCTGCTTTATATTCTTGCTATATTAATTTCATATATAAAGAATCTAACTAACCAACAGAAAGGTTACACAATTAACTGATAAACAGTTCCATATGCCAACACAAGGCTTTAGTTCTTAAGCAGTTAGATGTGGAGGGAAGATAATCAGAAAAAATATGCAAATTATTGAAAAGGAAATTAGTTTTTCCCTCAAAAATGACTTGATTAATTATTATAATTAATATCAAATGACTAAATTCACCATTTGACATTTCCTGGAAGAGTGATGTTATACAGATTATAGATTATATATCTGACAGAATACACTAGAGAGCTCTGCACTGTGTCTTTGTCCCTATCTAGAACTCTGGGGTGAAGAAATCATACTGTCAGATCAAAAGCAGGGTAATAAGAGAAAGCAGTATTCTCTATAGGGATCCTTTCATACAGGGTAAGTCAAAATTCCAAAGGCTAGAGAAGGTATCTCACTGAAGACAACAAGCCAATTTTAAGATAAATCATTTAAAAAGAACCTCATTTTCCAAGCAGCTCCTTTCCAGAGAGACTCATTGGCCAAATCATTACAGGAAAATCTCCAACTTATTTGCAAAATATAAACCCTTGTGTGTCATCTACCCATGTATTACCATTATTTTCTTGATTAGATGATATGCCTTAAATAATCCCCTCTCATAATAAAGAATTCATCTTTTTGTATATTATAAACATTCCATGGTAGATTAAAATTATTATAGCTATTAAGCCCTTCAAAGTGTTATGCAAATTCTCCTTCAACCATAACTGTATTTCACACAGTTAGGAGCAATGAAAGATAGATAGTTTTATTTTAAGGAAAGAATATATTATTTTTTTTACAGATAAATGGAAATAAGATGTGAATGCCATTCTGTTTTGTATTCAAGGTTATCAGAATTATAGTGAGCACTCAATAGGGCTGTTCAGTTGGCATTATTGCAAACTAACAATATTCATGAGTGTCAGCTAATACTAATTAATTTCACTCTAATGCTGTGAAAAAGCACACAAGTGAGCCTTTGTTCCCAACCAGTACTTGTCTCTGACTTTTAATATAATAACATACACGGCAAACCTTTAGAATTTCCATCTGAAGTGACCAGATGTTCAAATGAATATGTTTTACTATTTTTAGGACTATGAAATGTGCTTTTCTCCCATCTGAAATGTCATTATGATATGTATTACTCTTTCTTGATATTTAGCTGTAGGACCACTTGTCTAAAAATTGATTTGTGATCTTTGGATAACAATTCAGAGTACATATTATTTCTTCAGGTGCTATTGAAATATAAAATAGCTTCTGTGAATAAGCCTCCATTTACATATTATTCTTTTATATCCTCCTATCTCTGTCCATGGTAAGTTTATTTACAAAAGTATGTGTTTTTATCCCAAAGTATTCCATTTTATTTTTATTTCTCTTTTATCTAATTCCAACAAATTCATTTTGCATTTGTTCTTGGGGTCACCATTCAAAGGAAGATTTTCTGTACACAGTAGTTCTGCTCTTACAGTAAAGCCTAGTCAAAATATTGGCTATGCATTACAATTAAAGAGTTTCCACCTAGAAATGGGGGCCTTCTGTTCTCCCAGTAAATATTTGAAAGCACTGGAAATAAATAAGGATATTATTTTAGATTTAAAAGGAGTAAATTTGGGCTTTACTCAGAAATATTTAAATAATAAACAGAGAATTTTTCTACTTTGTCTGTTGGGGGAATGTAGAATTCTAAAAACTAACTTCTCAATGTCTGTGACCAAGACTTAGTCTCTGTTTAGGGATCTTATTTTCACAAGAACAGATCATTTTAGAGACCTCCCAGATCCTATAAAAATAAATATTTATTTCTGGTGGTGTAAAATAGGTTCAAAAGAGGCATTTCATTAGTCTGCAATTAGCAGACAACTCTGTCTCAACTGATGTAAGCAATAAGGAATATTTTGTTTCATAGTGTGCCAGAGATTTATTCCTCTCACTTATTTGGAGTTAAGGTTAAGATGCAGGGCCCAGCACCATCAGAGGCCTCATTGACCTTTTCAGGGACACAGTTCCTTCCACAACTCTATCCCATCGCCCTCAGCCTTAGTCTTATCCTGCACCTCTCTGCTCACTTGTTGCCAAGATGGCTACAGCCATTAGAGGTCCAGACACCACATGGCAGAAGAAAGGTTGCTTCTTTCTGTGTCCTACTTTATCAGGACTCTGTACCAAGCACTACCCCAGCAGACTTCTCCTCACAGCCCAGAGATCGCACTGGGTCATATATCCACACCTAAACTACACCCTGAGAAGGGGAATGAGACTACCACGACTCACTTCAGGCAGTCAGGGTACCTGAGAAAACAAACACCAGAACTCTGATTTTGACAGTGAAACATTCTGTGCATTGAAATAAAAGCAGGGCTCTGTCAGCATGGCAAGGGGGGGATACTGCTGACCAGACAGCCAACTGATGCTACAGGCCAGTTGGCCTGTCCAGAAGCTATTCATGTTCATTCTGCACACACATCTCAAGTTTGGTCTAGATGAGGGGAAACAAAAAGCATGAAGCAGGGGCAAAGACTCGTAAGACTCAGCAAGAAGGCAAACTAAAGAGAAGGTGCACACTCTCTTCCCAAGACATTTTCAAAAACTGCAGCCTGTAGTTTGGCACACCCTGGGAAGTGATTAATTGGCAATTTAATTCATTTTGGTACCAAAGAAGAAATAATTTACCATTAACTCCCCGGAGCTCTTAAGGAGTTAATTTTCATCACATGGATGAGCACTTTATTCCCAGAGAGTATCTTACTCACTCTGCCTGATCATAGAAAGAGACTCAATTCAAGGAAATATTGAACATTTGGAAAGAACATTAGACTGAATTAAACACTCTCTGTGCTCACCCATGTGATGCAAATTAGTTCTTTGTATTCTTTTAGTCAGATTGCCAAGAAGCATTAGAAACAGGAATATGTACTACCAGTTTAATTGCATAGTTAACCAACAATATTTATTAAGCACCTACTGTTTACAGAGAACTATTCTTGGAATGGTGATAGTCAAAAAGGAAACAGTATTCATGCAGAGACAAGTCAGATGAAACTGCATCAAATTCTGACTCTCTTAGTCTGTTTGTAAAATTAACTCAGCAAGGCCTTACATGCACTTCAGAGCAGAACTGGTAGACAGGTCACAGTAAAGAAAGAAGGAAATAACTACCTTTTCTTCACTTATAAATCTTACTCAGCAAGTATTTTAAAGTATTTTTTTTTTAATGTTTCTAACATCCTGTCTCACCCCACCTAGTTTACTCTTCTCAAAGCTGGATACTAAGCATTATTTAACTTACAATACATTTGATAATTATCACTTGCATATATAAAATAATATGCTTAAACTATTTTCTCATGTAGTGACATTTTAAATGTTGAGATTTATCAACAACATTTCATTTTAAATTTAGTAAAAGGGATGCTGCTGCTGCTAAGTCGCTTCAGTCGTGTCTGACTCTGTGCGACCCCATAGACAGCAGCCCACCAGACTCCCCGGTCCCTGGCGGACGAACACTGGAGTGGGTTGCCATGTCCTTCTCCAATGTATGAAAGTGAAAAGTGAAAGTGAAGCCGTTCAGTCCTGTTCGACTCTTAGCCACCCCATGGACTGCCTCCCACCAGACTTCTCCATCCATGGGATTTTCCAAGCAAGAGTATTGGAGTGAGCTGTCATTGCCTTCTCCGAGTAAAAGGGATGGAAAGAAAATAAAGTGTAAAAAAATTTTGACATGGCAAATATATATATATATATATATATATATATATATACCATTTTCTTTCCATATAGCTAAATGCATCAGATACCATATTGTAGAAAAATTTAGTATTTATGAAGAATACTGTCAATTTCACCCATAATTCCATTAAAGAAAACAAATATTGGGAATTTCCTCATGGTCCAGTGTTAAGATTGTGCCCCAGGATGTGGATTTGATCCTTGGTTGGGGAACTAAGATTTCAAAAGCTACCTGGCCAAAAAAAAAAAAAGGAAATATAATTGTATATGCTATATGGAAAAGATATAATTTCCATAGGTCAAGTAAGCTATCTTTGATTCAAATATTAATACTAATTTTCCAATCAGAAGTGGTAAATTCGGTGTAAATGAAAATTTTTCTTGTTTTCAGGTTAGATCAGTATAACAGGGCTACTATAGTATAGTACCCCCTCCCTATTCTGTGTATTGCTGAATGCTCTACATCATGCCACTGCCTGATGCCATTAGACATTCCTGGGGATTGGCACAGGACCCATTTGCATTCCTCAGAGTAGAACACTGAGAAAGAATTTATGGAGATTGAAATGTGAGCTAAATTGAGAGCATAATTTCAAGCAGATGATTTCAGTTAATTAAAACTAGTAATACAGGTTCCTTATAAATGGGTGCTGGTAATTTCCAGAATATATGAGGACATCTACTGAACTATACATTTTATCACAGTCTAATAAGCTGTGATAAAATACTTTAACTACTACGAGGATTTATGGAACCAACTGTGTTTATCAGACTGATATTCGGTCAACTCTGACACACAAAAAGAGGGGTTGATTTGGTTTATCTATCCACATCCTTCTCTTTATCTTCCTTTCTACTTATCCCTAAGCTCATTGTATCCTTCATCAGAGGAATAACAGGAAATCGCTCAGTTGCTTTTAATGTTTTTGGTGAAACTTTCCTTAGTTAAGTAGGAGCTTGGTAAACTTGCCTGAGACTAGGCTGGAGAATATGTCCATGTTTTATTCCTGACATGCAAGAAGATACTAATCATTGAACATAGATGCAAAAATCCTTAACAAAATTCTAGCAATCAGAATCCAACAACACATTAAAAAGATCATACACCATGACCAAGTGGGCTTTATCCCAGGGATGCAAGGATTCTTCAATATCCGCAAATCAATCAATGTAATTCACCACATTAACAAGTTGAAAAATAAAAGCCATATGATTATCTCAATAGATGCAGANCAACACATTAAAAAGATCATACACCATGACCAAGTGGGCTTTATCCCAGGGATGCAAGGATTCTTCAATATCCGCAAATCAATCAATGTAATTCACCACATTAACAAATTGAAAAATAAAAGCCATATGATTATCTCAATAGATGCAGAGAAGGCCTTCGACAAAATTCAACATCCATTTATGATAAAAAACTCTCCAGAAAGCAGGAATAGAAGGAACATACCTCAACATAATAAAAGCTATATATGACAAACCCACAGCAAGCATTCTCCTCAATGGTGAAAAATTAAAAGCATTTCCCCTAAAGTCAGGAAAAAGACAAGGGTGCCCACTTTCACTGCTACTATTCAACATAGTGCTGAGGTGTTTTCAAACTGTGATGTTGGAGAAGACTAAAGAGTCCCTAGGACTGAAAGCAGATCAAACCAGTCAATCCTAAAGGAAATCAGTCCTGAATATTCATTGGAAGGACTGATGCTGAAGTTTCAGTATTTGGCCATGAGATGCAAAGAACTGACTCGTTGGAAAAGACCTTGATACTGGGAAAAAATGAAGGCAGGAGGAGAAGGGGACAACAGAGAATGAAACGGTTGAATGGCATCACCAACTTGATGGACATGAGTTTGAGCAAGCTCTGGGAGTTAGTGAAGGGCAGGGAAGCCTGGCATGTTTCAGTCCATGCAGTCACAAAGAGTCGGACATGACTGAATGATTGCACAAAAATCAATCAGCTACTACTGAAAATGACCTGAACATAAAGTTGCTTATACAAAGAATCTATTTCTCACTCTTATAGGTATGGGGCCAATTCTGCATCTGCTGAATCTGCTTAACTCAGATCAGTGAATCAACTCTAAGCTGTGGGTTGAGTTCAAGTCTACTGCATTTGTATACACATTCTAGGGCAATATTTCCTTAGACAAAGCCAGTCTTATAACAAAGCGTAGATGAACAATTTGCAAATAATATTTACTTCTACCGTATTAGTTTATTTACCCACTTATTCAACTATCCGTTCAGTCATCCCACTAAAAACTGGTATATACTGAGAGCTATTATATGGTTAGTATAATATAAAGTACTAAAGATACAATAGTGAGAAAAAGAAATATGATTTCTCCTTCATGAAGTCAAAAGTCCATGATACAGTGGCACTAGTCTAGCATTTGCACAAACACACCTATATGTGAATAATTTTTAAAATATTGTTAAATGAAAATACTAAGTGGTATAAGTTATGTGATAGACTATTACTAGATTTCAAGAGATCCTCACACAGGAAACAAAAATTGTGCTGAGAACTATATATTATTCTATCTAGCCAAACGTGTTGTGTCAGAGAGGAGTATTTGAGGCAAATGAAGGAGTATGTTTCAATGTTCTGTGGTGACAGAAATCATGTTTATTTGAAGGAAACATTAAAGATACAGAACAGAGGTGAAAGAGAATGATATAGCTAAGAATTATAAAGAGAGCTGGGGTCATATTATTGAAAGCCTCAAAGACCACATCAAACATTTTGTGCATTTACCTAAGATCAATAGGAAGTTGCTGAATGTTTTTCAGCACAAAGCTTGATGCAAAATATTTATATTTCCATTTTAAAATATCACTTTGTATTCATGAAATATACTAGAAAAAGACAAGAGTGGATATGGAGCTCGTTCACCCAAGAGACATTTTAGCCTGTTCTAGTTTAGTAATATAAACACAGATGCATTGGAGAGAAATTTTGAAGACAACTCAAAGTGCTCTGAAAATTCAGAAGCAGAGTGTGAGAGAGGGAGAAATTGCCAAACTCATTCATACAGTTCAGGCTTGTGTCACTGAGTATATTATATACATTTAAAGGATATTATCTTGACTGATCTGTCTGTCTACTCCGATTATTCTACATCTGTCATTACCTGTCCATGAAACTACATATTCTGCTGTGCTGCTGTAAGGTATTTTCTTGTTTTTATGTCAGAAATAAACTAGAATGTTGTTTAAGCAGAAACAGTATGTGCCGTGGTTAGTTGCTCAGTCATGTCCAACTCCTTGTACCCCCATGGACCGTAGCCTACCAGGCTCCTCTGTCCATTGGGATTCTAGTAAGGTATTTTCTTGTTTTTATGTCAGAAATAAACTAGAATGTTGTTTAAGCAGAAACAGTATGTGCCGTGGTTAGTTGCTCAGTCATGTCCAACTCCTTGTACCCCCATGGACCGTAGCCTACCAGGCTCCTCTGTCCATTGGGATTCTCCAGGCAAGAATACTGGAGTGGGTTGCCATGCCCTCCTCCAGGGGATCTTCCTGACCTAGGGATTGAACCCAGGTCTCCTACATTACAGGCGGATTCTTTACCATCTGAACCATGAGGGAAGCCCAGAAACTGTATAATCCATCTCAAATACAACATGTGATCATTAAAATCATGTCAAGATAAGAAAACAAGTCTTACTATAAATCAAATATGATTGCTGATATTCTTAAAATGATCAGAATCTTAACTAGCTAAAAAAAATCATTACAATGATTAAAAGGATCAGTCTGTATGAATCATTTGATGTTCTTCATGTTAAATGATAGTCGAATCAAGGCTATTTTTGAAGAAAAAAATGGACAGGCATTAAACCTCAGATTTATGTCACAATGCTAGCTCTAGTGGAGTAGTAATATTATGTTCTACTTCATGCTAATCACCACCTCAGCAAAGGATTGCATATTTACTTCCTCACATAAATCATATTTTTCCCCTGAAATAGACAATTATCTAAGTATATGGGGAAAATTCCCCTCATTATTTATTTGGATAGTTATCCACATCAGTCATTCTCTTGAAAATATTTTCCTTCAGTAATTTTAGAGCTAAAATAATTTATCTGAGAATAATTCAAACTGATGACATTATAATATTGCAGAGAAGATAATTGGTAAATTATAGCTCTGATAATGACCTTGTTAATGTCCATCATCAAATTGATGGTCTAGCCATAGACATAAATTATTATATTGCCCAAATTAATGTATTATCTGGAGTCCAAATTTATTTTGCAATATTTATTGAGTTTCTGATATATGCCATGGCTCATGCTGGCCTTGATAATACATTAGTCACATTCTCAGGACTTTAAAATCCAACACATAGAAGAGTCTAAATACTTTGCATGTGTATAGGATACATTTCATCTTTTAATCCAAAAAGCTAAGATTACAAATATTGATTGATTGTACCCAGGATTGTAGAGCTGTATTATATCCTGCTATTATTATTTACCAGTTTATCTTTAAACAGTAAATCATGATCTGAAAATATTAAATCTGATTAAAGAAAAAGATGAGAGTTTCTCTGAGCTAAGCAATAAATAAAGAAAACTTTGGAAGCAAATTCAAAATCTAAATGATGACATTGAAATTCAACTGAACTGTGATACTAGTTTTTTAATTTCATAAATCTCTTCATTTCTCCAAAGTTCATTTTCATTTTAAAATAAGAATTGTGCCAAAACTGACATTTTGAGAGCTTATATATGTAAGGTTATGAACTAGGGCCTAAATAAATTTTCTCATTACTAAAAACCGTGCATTGTAATCAGCACTATTATTATCCATCATATTTTACAAAAGAAGAAACAAACTTACAGTTCACAAATTCGGTAGAGAGTGGAGGTACAATTTTATGAATAACATGATAAATTTAGACACCATGACCTGACCACTCTAATGAGATATTAGCATAAGATATTAACTTCAGAGGGCTCTTTGGAGCTTCCAAAGAGACTGACTATAAAGCAGACAGGTCTCATTCAGGAACAAAATATGTTGATACTTTCTCTTCCTCCTGTTAAGAATACAATAAGAATGTCCCTGAGATCAACACTTTCTAAACTAAAAGGAAGTAAGCATAAGTGTTAGCCATTAATCTCAAATTAAAATGTCAAACAGAAAGTTCTTAGATTTTTTTTTCCTGGTACCGATTCTGATAAAGAGACTTCCCATGCATTGACCATGAGTTATCACTACATAGCAGGTGTTACTAAAGGGTCAATATGAGAAGGTATAGGAACAACTCCTAAAACTACAGAAGGAAAAGCTTCAGCTTTTTCCTTTCTGATTCCTACTCATCCCTGAAAACTAGCATGTCAGGTTGCTATTGTGAGGACCAGGCCACCAGTGATACCAGGTCACACATTCTTTGATGAACACAGAAGCTGTTTGTTAACTTTCAATTCCTATGCTTGCTTTAACATCTGACAGAGTAGGGCACAGATTTTTGACTGAATGGGTGAATTACTCTAGTGATAATACAAAATTTATACCTGACAAGTTATCTTAGAGTAAATGAGAAATAAGCAGACGTGGCTTCCTACGTGATGCTAAAGAACCCACCTGCCAATGCTGGTAGACATAAGAGATACAGGTTTGACCCCTGTGCTGGGAAGATCCCCTGGAGGAGAGCATGGCAACCAATCCAGTATTCTTGCCTAAGAATCCCATGGACAGAGGCGCCTGGCAGGCTGCAGTCCATAGGGTTGCACTGAGTCTGAAGTGACTTAGCACACACACAAGTCACTTAAAAAGACATAGCTTCTACCTTTAGTTTACAATGTGTATGTGATACCTAGTTTACAGTGTGCGTGTGATAGATACCTATGCATTAAGGATATAGATCTGACCAAAAGCTGTATTGGTGTCTACTTGTTTATGAACATATAGAAATATGGCAGAATTAAACCATTCTACTAGGACTAAGAAACTAGGCTGAGATGGTTTTTATTTGTGTAAGCAAACTGTGCAAGTGTGTGTGCACGCATGCAATCCCAAATAAACACCTGCAGCAGAAGGGACTAAGCAGAGTAAGTTAGACCACCATGCAATCACAACTGCTGAGTTAAACACATCAGTTTTATCCTGTGTAGTTAATTTCAGTTCAGTGGCTCAGTCATGTCTAACTCTTTGTGACCTCATGGACTGCTGCACGTCAGGTTTCCCTGTCCATCACCAGCTCCTGGAGCTTGCTCAAATTCATGTCCATGGAGTTGGTGATGCCATCCTACAATGTCATCCTCTGTAGTTCCCTTCTGCTCCTGCCTTCAATCTTTCCCAGCATCAAGGTCTTTTCTAATGAGTCAGTTCTTCACATCAGGTGGCCAAAGTATTGGAGTTTCAGCTTAAGCATCAGTCCTTCCAATGAATGTTCAGGACTGATTTCCTTTAGGGTTGACTCGATTGATTTCCTTGCAGTCCACATTACAAAAACATCAATTTTTTGGTGCTCAGTTTTCTTTATGGTCCAACTTTCACATCCATACATGACTACTGGAAAAACCATAGCTTTGACTAGATGGACCTTTGTCAGCGAAGTAATATCTCTACTTTTTAATATGCTGTCTAGGTTGTCATAGTTTTTCTTCCAAGGAGCAAACATCTTTTAATTTCATGGCTGAAGCCACCATCTGGAGTGATTTTGGAGCCCAAGAAAATAAAGTCTGTCACTGTTTCCATTGTGTCCCATCTATTTTTCATGAAGTGATCAGACTGGATGCCATGATCTTCTTTTTTGAATGTTGAGTTTTAGGCCAATTTTTTCGTTCTCCCTTTCACTTTCATCAAGAGGCTCTCTAATTCCTCTTCGCTTTCTGCCATAAAGTAAAGAAGCCAAATTTGTATAGCCAAACCCACCAGTCACTGGACCAGTGCTGCCCCTGGAAAAAAACCTGATGAATGAGTACTGTCTGCCACCAGCACCCTCAGCAGATGGAAACATAATTCTCATTCCTAATGGTGAGTCTGCACTGCTCAGCACAGTATCAGCTATAACCACAAAATCTAAAATCAAAGCCTGAAATTTTGAACTGTATCCAGTCTATCTTTAACCTGTTTATATACTTTTATTTTCCCACAATGCTGCAGTATGAATCTAAGTATTTTAGTAAAGCTAAGTACACACCATTGCTTTATAATCCTTCTTTCTTTCCTGCCTTAAACAACATCTGAGCTCCCTGCTGATAACACTTTATATATAAAGCTATTTATGATCAGATTAGTTGAAATGACCTTTCTTGGTTCTCTATTTTAGAATGTTTTGTCTTAGTCAAATGTATTTATGGCATGTCTCTGTATTATTATCATTAGAATATGAAGTTTATCTCATTATTAGATTGTGTGACAAGTATTCATAATACTTATTAAAATAGATATTAAATTATTGCTAAAATAAGGAAATGATGCAGAGTAAAAAAAAATCAAACTATGTAAACAAGGCTATAGACAAGGATATAATATTTGAACTGGATTTTCAAGTCTTAGTGAGTAAACATGGCTTTCTTCATCTCTTGGGAATTCCTAGGTTATACAAAGACTCCCTGTTTTGTGATTTACTGGTTGTGAGGCTCAGATCACTTGTTCCAATATTTAATTGTAACGTGACCTTGAATTTAGTACTTACTATTTTGAACATCAGGTTCCTAGTCTCAAAAACATAATATTTGCAGGTATATCAGAGGATTAAATGTAATAATTTTAAAGTCATCACTTTCTGACAGTTACTGGTGGAATTCTGCATTAACAATGCATCTTCAGGATTATTAAAGAAAATATGAGCATTTTAAAAATTGCATTTTCAAAATTGGTAACTTATTTACAATATCTATGACTATTTAATTCAATTAATATATCCTACTTTTTATTGTAGTAAGAAAACAACATGAGTCTGACCTTAAATTTTTGAGTACAATATATAGTATTGTTAGCTATAGGCACAATGCATACAGTAGATCTCCAGAATATTTTTTTTTGTCTAGAGTAACTTAAATTTTACTTACTGAACAGGTACTCCCTACTCCCCCCCCTCCAGTCTGTGGTAATTACAATTACTCTCTATTTCTATGAGTTTGATTATTTTAGGTATCTCATACAAGTGAAATTAAGCAGTATTTATCTTTATGTGACTAGCTTATTTTATTTAGCATGGTATCTTCCAAATTCATCTATGTTGATGCATACATAGACTTGTTTTTTTTAAGGCTGAATAATATTCCATTTATATATGTTATATACACCTGATTCAAAGAGATGGTTCCTTGGAAAAGACCCTAATGCTGGAAGAGATTGAAGGCAAAAGGAGAAGAGGGAGACAGAGGATGAGATGGTTAGATGCATCACTGACTCAATAGGCATGAATTTGAGCAAAATCTGGGAGATAGGGAAGGACAAGGAAGTCTGGTGAGGTGCAGTCCTTGGGGTCACAAAGAGTTGGACATGACCTTGCAACTGAACAACTGTATATATGTATATGTGTATGTGTGTATATATATATATATATGATATATATATATACTAGATGCCATATATATATATATAGATAGATAGATAATTTTTATCCATTCATTTGTTATGGCCATTTAAACTATGTTATTTGTGCCTTGGCTATTATAAATATGAGGGTTGGAAAATCCTTTTGAGACTTTGATTTAAATATTTTGGATATATATCCAAATGATATTCCTGATATTCCTGGGTCAGATGATGTTTCAATTTTCTTTCTTTCTTTCTTTTTTTTTTTTTGAGGAAACTCCATTCTGTTTGTCACAATCAGTTCAGTTCAGTCACTGAGTCGTGTCCGACTCTTTGTGACCCCATAATCACAGCATGCCAGGCCTCCCTATCCATCACCAACTCCTAGAGTTCACCCAAACTCATGTCCATCGAGTGAGTGATGCCATCCAGCCATCTCATCCTCTGTCTCCCCTTCTCCTCCTGCCTCCAATCCCTCCCTGCATGAGTCTATTCCAATGAGTCAACTCTTCACACGAGGTGGTCACAATAGCTATACCAATTTTGTATTTCCAACAACATTGTGGAAGAGTTCTTATAGCTTTACATCTTCACCAATGCTTATCACTTTTAAAAATAATAATAATGATAGCCAGACTATTAGGTGTAAGGTAATTCTTCATTGTGGTCTTTTATATATATATATATATAAATGTATTTCTTTTAATTGGAGGTTAATTACATTACAATATTGTATTGGTTTTGCCATACATCAACATGAATCCGCCACAGGTATACACGTGTTCCCCATCCTGAACCCCCTCCCTCCTCCCTCCCCATACCATCCCTCTGGGTCATCTCCCAATGACTTGTGATGTTGAAATATACCTGTTGTCTATTGTTGTCATTCAATCGCTAAGTCATGTCTGACTTTCTACAACCATGTAGATTGCAATACTCTAGGATTTCCTCTCACTATATTACAGAGTTTGCTCAAACTCATGTCCATTGAGTTGGTGATACCATCCAATCATCTCATCCTCTATGCCTCCTTCTCCTTCTGCCCTCAATCTTTCCCAGTATCAGGGTCTTTTCTAATGAGTCAGCTCTTTGTATCAGGTGGGCAAAGTATTGGAGCTTTAGCATCAGTCCTTCCAATGAATATTCAGGACTGACTTCCTTTAGGATTGACTGGTTTGATTTCTTTGCAGTCCAAGGGACTCTCAAGAGTCTTCTCCAACACCACAGCTCAAGAGCATCAATTATTTGATGATCAGCCTTCTTTATAGTCTAACTCCCACATCCATACATGACTAGACACACCTTTGTCAGCAAATTTATGTCTCTGCTTTTAACACACTGTCTAGGTTTGGTCTAACTTTTCTGCAGTGCCTTTTAAATTTGTGGCTGCAGTCACAGTCCGCAGTGGTTTTGGAGTCCAAGAAAATAAAGTCTGTCACTGTTTTCATTATTTCCCCATCTATTTTCCATAAAGTGACGGAACTAGATGCCATGACCTTCACTTTTTGAATGCTGAGTTTTAAGCCAGCATTTTCACTCTCCCCTTTCACCTTCATAAAGAGGCTCTTTAGTTCCTCTTCACTTTCTGCCATAAGGGTAGTATTATCTTGATATCTGAAGTTATTGATATTGCTCCCAGCAGTCTTGATTCCAGCTTGTGATTTTTCCAGCTTGGGATGATTGTTCTGCATAGAAGTTAAATATGCTGGGTGACAATATACATCCTTGATATACTCCTTTCCCATTTTTGAACTTGTTCATTGTTTCATATTTGGTTCTAACTGTTCATTTTTGATCTGCAAGAAATAACTATTCAAATCTTTTGCCCACTTCATAATTAAGTTATTTGGATGTTTTTACTATTGCATTGTAGGAATTCCTTAATATTTCAGGTATAAACTCCTTGTCAAATACATTGTTTGAAAATATTTTTTTCATATTACAGGTTGCCTTTTCAGTTTGTGGGTTACAGTATTTCCTTTGTTAGGCAGAAGAATTTTAGTTTAATGTAGTTCCATTTATCTAGTTTTTGCCTTTGTTGTCTGTGCTTGTGTTGTCATGTTCAAGAAATTATTGTCAAAATCAATATTGTGAAGATTTTCACCTATGTTTTCTTATAGAAGTGTTATAGTTTTACATCTTATGTGTGAGTCTTTAATAAATTTTGACCTGAATTTGTGTATGATATAAGATAAAAGATGAATTTTTTTTGCTTGTGGCTATTCAATTTTCTTATAAACATTTGCCAAAGAGACTATTGCTAAATTGTTGTGCACATTTGACACACTTGTTGAATATTGTTTGACATTCCTAGTACAGCAGGAAGAGAAAGATCACAGCAAATTATCAAAATCTGACTTGATCATAGAATAAGATATAGTAGTATATAGGCTGGTGTTTGCTATTTGTCTGAAGAAACACTTCCAGTAAATATGTCTTGCTAAAACAATAATGATTGAAACAATATTATTATGATAGTCATATCTTCCTGATACTGAATACTTTCTGTATTCACTGCTGAAAAGTACAGTTATTAGAATTCATCTAAGTACTTTACATGCATTGTTGACCTCAGTTACTTCTCTTTATAAGTTGGGAACTATTACTGATTTACCCTTGAGATATCTAAAGTTTATAAAGGCTCAGTTCAGTTCAGTCATTCAGTCGTGTCTGACTCTTTGTGACCCCATGTACTGCAGCACACCAGGCTTCCTTGTCCATCACCAACTCCTGGAGCTTGCTCAAGTTCATGTCCATCAAGTCGGTGATGCCATCCAACCATCTCATCCTCTGTCATTCCCTTCTCCTCCTGCCTTCAATCTTTCCCAGCATCAGGGTCTTTTCAGTTCAGGTGGCCAAAGTTTATGATGATTAAGTAATTACAAAGTCACAAACCTAGCAAGATTCAAATCCAGGATTGTTTTTTAATATGCACTGTGTTGCCTGTCAGATAAAAACATACCCTTAAATGGTGTTCTAAGGCTTTTAAAATACTTTGTCCATAATCCACCTGATTTATCAACCCCATAACGGGGTTGTGGTTGACAGGACAGCTGAATGCACTCATCTGACTTGTCAAAGGAGATAAAAAGCTTTTCTTCAATTGATATGCATAGTGGCTGAGCTAGAAGCAAGCTGATGTAATGGAAAGAGTCAGAAGTCAGACACATTATTAACTTATGCATTCATTCATCTGCCATGCAAATACACATTGAAAGTCTTCTCTGTCACAGGCATTGAGCTCTAATTGTCCTTTGCTTCTTTTTATCCTAGAATGTTGGGTAGTTTCATGATTCATGATTTTATAATATAAAAGCCTGCCAGGCTCCTCTGTCTATGGAACTCTCCAGGCAAGAATACTTGAGTGGTTAGCCATTCCCTTCTCCAGGCTGCCTCCCCTACCCAGGAATCAAACCCAGTTCTCCTGCATTGCAGGCAGATTCTTTACCATTTGAGTCACCAAGGAAGTCCAATATAAAAGCAAGGGATACCTATTTAAACAGATCCAGAAGCAAATCTTAACTAATATAAAATTTGCCCATTAGAAAAATATTCTACACAGTTGCCATTAACCTTCTAATAACCTTTTCATTTTAAAATGAAACTGGGTGGACTAAAGCACCCATGCTATTTAGGTCTTGTTATTTACTAGATAATAAACTCAGAATGTTAGATACAAGAACATATTTAATCCTCACAATAACTCTATAATGTAATTATGCCATTATTATCTTCAGTTTTTTCAACTGAGAAGTTTTACAACTGAAGCACAGAGGTTAAATGACTTTCCCAAGACTGTACAGCCCAGAAATGGTAGTTTTTATTCTAACCCAGATATTCTACTTCTAAAACACACTTGTATCTAGATTTATGATGCATCATAATGTTGTTCTGAGGGTTAAATTAAGCTGGATAAGAAATACAGCATACCTAATAAAAAGTCTGAGACATAGTATACATTCAATAAATGTTAATATCCTTCCTGCTTGAGCCTAGGTTTTGTTACTGCAAAGCAGTGCTACTTTCACTCCTCTCTATAAATAGTGCCAGAAAGGAATGCTGTGTCAGAGGGACTCTAAACAAACAAAGATCATGTAATTGTATATCACAAAATAGTCAAAGAAGGGATGTGGCTTCCTATAAGAAAACAATTCTCCTATATCCATTTTTTCCTTTCTTCACTCTGCATTTTTATACTATCAGGTCATTGAGTATGATTTAAGGGATCTGTGTTCATACAATGCTTCACATCTAGATGCTTAATGAAATAATAAATTATTTAACTGGAAAGCAAAAGCAATTTATATTCTCATCTACACTGAAAATCTTAGAAATGAGGTAAATTTGATATAGAATTTAAGTCTTTTCACTTATGGTTAATTATTCAGAATGTTTTTGCATTCAGAATGTACACAAAAAATGTGCATGCATATCACTATCTTCCTCATCCTTTGACCATCAGGGTAATTCACACTTTCTATTTATTTATTTATGGAATTATTTATCTCATTGTTATATACATTCCTCACAACAGTTCACCAAAGATCTATTTCCATAGGAAATGAAAAGCAGACCATTGTAACCTAATTACAAGAGCTCTAGAATAGTCTCATACTGTTGCAAGATATAAGCCATATTTAGTAACACAGTAGGGACCAGATTACCTCAGTAAAGTCAGCAAAAGGCAATAACTTTTTTTCCAGAGTGTTGTTTAACTATAACAAGTTAAAAGATATCATGTCATCCATGAAAATAGACTCAGAGACTGCATAATTCTTCTAAAACATATTTTGGAAGAACCATAATGTTTCATTTCTCTGATATCCTGTTCTATGCTAGCTAAAAGCTCCCCCTACTGTTAAAGAAACTATTACAAAAAAGTCCTTCAATTTTAGATGCTTGATCAAATCAGATAAGCAATATTTTGTTCCACTGGTAGGACTAAAATGAGCGAGGGAGGAAATAAAGTCAGGGGATAAACCTGCCAGAGTCACTAAAGGATTATATGAGCTGAATATGAGAAGGGTGCTCTAACATTTTGTTCCCGCAGTCTGCCTTGTTTTGAAGTTTGAACATTTCACCATGCTAAACGGGATCCCAGATTTTAAAGCTACTTCTTTTTTATAATATATCTCTGCAATGAAAGTCAATTAGTTCCTCTGATGCTGAACACAAGAATGAAACAATCTTTTCTAAATGCTAAGGAAATGTCCTATTTTGGGCATAATGATTAAAGGTGGATAAAAATGAGACACAATATATAACTTACAGGTAGAAGATTTTGGATATCTCAAGAAAAAATAGAATAAGTAGAAAATAGTGGGACCATTTAAAAAGGATTTATGGGATGACCTTGATTCTTAGGTTGGTTCCCCTCAGTAGCAGCTTCTGAGATAATGATTTGACTACAAATCATTTATTTGAGAAGAATCGGGAAGAAACAGGGAAGAGTGGAAAATGAGATAGGAAGAAAGCCAATAAAGTCTGCCTTATTAAACAGTTTATTGCTGTCAGTGAATGAGGCTTTTCATGCTGCCAAGCTCAGAGAGATGTAGCAGGCACCTCAGAATTACGCTCTTTTGGGCAAGAAACCCAACTCTCTCTCTCTCTCTCTGGATGGATGGTTCCTATGTGACTCGGGTTCTTAATTTGATGAGCCTCCAAGCTTGCCTGGAGTAGGTGGCACCCAAGCGCATGCCCAGAAATAAAGCCATCAGATAGTCACAATAAGTGTCTGCTGTAAGTGACTCCATGGTCATCGACATGAGTTGCATTGGGCTGCAGCCTCAACAGGGCCAGTTATCCCAGCTAAGAAGACACATAACAAATTGTTGAAAAGTTCTTTCATTCACAGAGTCATTCTTAACTTGGACATTTGAGAATTCAGTTTTTCAAGCTTTTAACAGCTTGTTCACCTGAATTTGGGGGTTATCAGTGCATTAGCACGGGCAGTGAGGTTTCTCAGGAAGCTTTGTGGATTGTGCACTGAGACAAGTGTGGACCAGTAAAGCAGAGAAAGAACATCACAAATATTATGTAGATAAGCCAGCCAGAGGGCCACTTCATTGTTCTCATGAAGGGGTTATCTTTTTTTTTTTTTTTTTCTGTCTCGAGGGTAATTGTTTACATATACTTGGCTATTGAGGGACTCCCAGGTGGATCCATGATGTATTGAACAATAAATAATTTGAAGATTAACAATCACTTACACAACTCTGTCATTTCAGTTATGGTGTTCCTGTGGATCTGGTTAATAGGTGTCTAATTTAGAAAGATGTTAATACCAGAGCAGTCTTTTAAAAATGCAAGATAGATTGCGATCCAAGATAAGACCTCACTATGAGACTTCTTGGTAAATTAACTATGGCAAATGGTATACAACATTTAAAACACAAAATGAACTTTCATTATACATTTATTTATTTGAACTATATGGTAGTAATAAATGACTTGATTTAAATTTAAAACATTCACTACTTCAAACATTGGAAAATCTTAGAATTGCAAAATGTCTTAGAGATCATATCATATTCTAAATCCTTCAATTATTGCTTCTCATATTTATACCACTCCATGAATACTTTCAAAGATCATAGTAAATTATCTCCTGGATATTTTTATGTCTTTTTGGACCCTGCAGTTATTCAAAAGGCAATATTTGATACTCATTTTCTAATACCTCAAGAATAATGTAGGCAGCAAATTAATTAAAAATGCTTAACATTTATTTTTATTTTTTAATCGAAGATAGACATAAAAATGTTAGAATAAGCCAGTGTCCACCATACAAATGTATATGTGTTTATATATATATATATATACACCACTTGTATCCTATTTTTCTCAAATACTATTTTATTAATAAGTAATTGGAACTTTGTGACGTAGACTTTAATAAACTTTAATAACAATTTTTTGTTTTGAAAGTTTGACTACTACAGTATGATTTGCCTCAGAAGCATCTTCTAGGAATGTTTCTACACAGGTCTACTTTTAATTAATTACAGCAAAAAACAATTTTCTGTATGAAGCTTTGGAAAACAAAGAAACATATATGTTAATAAGTGTCAGAAATTTATGATAAATACATTTTAAAATATTTAGGAGTATAGACAATTATTTAAATAAGAAAAACATAAGTAAAACTACTGTTTCATGACATTTTATTATTTATTATCTAGAATTCAAAAATAGCTATTCTTATTTTGGGTATTTTCCTCCACATTTATTGATTTAGGGCAAAATTAGCATATTCAGCTGTGGATTTTTCCCACATATTAGACATGAATTGCTTATTCTTTGGTTTCATAGTTGGCATTCTGTACCTTTTATTCAGGTAAAAAATAACTCTCAGCTCTGCTTCCCTTATCAATTTAGTTTAAGAGGTTTGAAATTGTAACTCAGATCCAATTTAAATCCAAATCATAGAATTATATAAGATGATGTCATGCAGTAAGGACAGGAAAGGTGAAAACAATTATTTGTAATCTGATGCCACTCCACTAAAGCAGTTAAGAGTATTTATAGAGTCACATTCTAAAGCTAAATTCTTAGAATGTAAGAAACTAAGGAACTATTATGCTGAAAATTTTCAGATGTTCTACTATAATCTTTTTATTAAAAAAATAAAGCATAAGATACACATAATTTTTAACTATTTCAGTACCAAAGTATATATGTAACAGGAAACCAATATTTAAATTTTGGCTGAAATATTAAGTTGAATGATGTCAAATTCCAAAAGTGAACAGAGACAGATAACCATAAAGGAATTTCAAATTAAGTCTTGTTTAGGTGACTAATGCACATCAGGAGTTCAAAAACCCAAATTTTTGGAAATTAATAAGAGTCTTAGAAAAAAAAATATTACTTTGGAGAATCCCACTATAGTACCCTAAAGCCAGGGGATACAGAAATGAAAAGGGAGGAAGCCAGATTATAGCATCTGACATTGAATTAGAATCAGAATAAGAGGTACAAGTATGAACTTTTGATTTTCAGTAGATAGAGAAAAACTATAATCTGTGTGTGTGTGTGTTCACTTTAACTATGTCTTTGGAAAAAGTGAGAGTTGGGAACATAACACAGAAAAGTTGGGCTCTGATTGCATTCACCACTAAAAGAAATCAAGGCTCCTTAAGATTGATTATATGTACTTAATAATGATATAAAAATAAATAAATGAATAAGGAGAAAAGGGAACTCTTTCTTAGACTTAAAAGGCAAATCATAAATTTAAATCAAAGTTGGAATTAGAAAATGACCATACGGCAAGTATGACACAACTGATTAATTTTGGCACACAATATAAATGGATGCATAAACTATGAGTAAGATATACTTGTCCATCTTTGGGTGACATGTTCCCTTGGTATCTCTAATTTTCATGAACATATCTCTAGTCTTCTCACTCTATTGTTTTTCTCTATTTCTTTGCCTTAATCATTTTGGAAGACTTTCTTATCTCTCCTTGATATTCTTTGAAACTCTGCATTCAGATGGATATTTCCTTTTCTCCTTTACCTTTCACTTCTTTTCTCAGCTTTTTGCAAGGCCTCCTCAGATAACCATTTTGCCTTTTTGCATTTCTTTTTCTTGGGGGTGGTTTTGATCATGACCTTCTGTACAAAGTTACAAATCTCCATCTACAGTTCTTTGGGCATTCTGTCTATCAGATTTAATTCCTTGAATCTATTTGCCACTTCCACTGTATAATCATAGGCAATTTGATTGCTGACAAAGGTCCATATAGTCAAAGCTGTGGTTTTTCCAGTAGTCATGTATGGATATGAGAGTTGGATCATAAAGAAAGCTGAGCACCAAAAAATTGATATTTTTTAACTGTGGGTTGGAGAAGATTCTTCAGAGTCCCTTGGACTGCAAGGAGATCAAACCAGTCAATCCTAAAGGAAAGTGAAAGTGAAGTCACTCAGTCATGTCTGACTCTTTGCAACCCCATGGACTCAGTCCTAAATATTTATTGGAAGGTCTGATGCCGATGCTGAAGCTCCAATACTTTGGCCACCTGATGCAAAGAACTGACATTGGAAAAGACTGATGCTGGGAAAGATTTAAGGCAGGAGGAGAAGGGGACAACAGAGAATAAGATGGTTGGATGGCATCACCGACTTGATGGACATGAGTTTGAGCAAGCTCTGGGAGTTGGTTATAGACAGGGAAGCCTGGCGTGCTGCAGTCCATAAAGTCACAAAGTGTCAGAGGGAACTGAGTGACTGAACAGAATTGAATGTGACAAGCTAAAATTTTGTACTATTTGAAATGCAATGGTATTCTTAACCAAATATTATGATAAACATTAGATAGAACAAAACTCGTCAGTTACTTTAAAGTGACAACATTGTGGAAATCAGAGAGAGTTGTGGGGGTTTTGTTTCATATTGAACAAGATAGAAAATGACATGGAACTTACTATCCTCTACTGTTTAGAGGCAAGTCACTTACCTTGATGGCACTCAGCTGGAGTTCATAGAATGGAACAAGCACCAGGATACTGGGGTCATGGGGGTCTCCTGTATATCTGTCTGCCAACCTAACCCTTGATTCTGTCATTTTTGTTTCCCTTTTTATGCCCTTATTTTCCTGTTTGGATCCTAAGTTTGTAATATGTAATATTACATGTTCACAAAAATGATAAAAATGTCCTTGGAAACTCTCTTGGAGGAAACTTATTTTCCAAAAACAATGTCATTTTTCTTGTACATAGCAGCAGAAGCTATATGATTCTGGGATCACTGGCAACTGTAGCTTTTCACTAGGGCAGTTATTTCAGGCTCTAATAAGAATTATGCTTAAATGTTTAGTTTACAAACTATTTCAGTAGGTCTTCCAGTAATTTGATATGTTTAATATTTACTTCCTGTTTAACTTAGCTAGAGTGGATTTTCAATGTCTTCAGCTAAGATCCTTGAACAATACTTTACTGCATACCTAGCAAAATGAATTTATCTGGATGCTTTTTATTACATTTTCCTTAATTATCCTAATTTAATCCAGTACAATGATTATAGAAGTGGCAAGAGACTGAATTTTGTCTTATTCCAGATGGTAGGAGGAAAGTACCCAGTTTTACTCCATTAATTATGGTGTTAACTGTGTTTATTGTGTTTATAATTACTATTTCTTCTTGAGGTACTTGTGGTAATTGGTGTTTTATCAAAATTATATAATTTGTGGGAGACAGTTGTTTTTAGTATTCTTTTGCAATCTTTTTTGTTTTTAATCTCTGTAAAGTAAGTTGTGATTTTGTCTTTAATTCCTAACTTTTGTAATTCAAACTTTCTTCTTTTCCCATTGAAAACTTTCAATTTTGAAAGCTTTTAAATTTTATTGATCTTTTATAACAATATTTGATTTGATTTTCTTTGTTTTTCTATTCTTCATTTCATTGATTTGTTTTAATCTTTCATCATTTCCTCCCTATAACTACTTCATGTTTAATTCACTCTCATTTTTTCAGAGTCTGAAAAAATAAGGATGAAAGCTGAGGCTATTGCTTTGAGATACTTTTAAAGGCATGCATTTAGAGTTATATACTATATTTCTCTGTAAGCATTGATTTACCTGTACTCCATAAATTGTGGTAAGTTTTTTTTTTATCTTTATTCATCTCAGAGTATAATAATTAAAATTATTTCACATGATAACTTAGAAGTGCATTTTTTCAATAGTTACATGTTTTAACTTTTCCAAATTTCCTTCTGTTTCATAATTTTAACTTTATGTTTTTCAAAGTCATAATGAAATTGAGTGTATTTTCATAAGTTTATTACCCATCTATGTTCTTTATACATGAAGTGACTTTTTAAATGTTTAAACAATAATTTATATTTTATATTTCTGCTTATCAAAGTCAATACATTCTGCATTATCAATTATTTTCTAAAATTTTAAGCATAAGTTGATTATTATTCATATAAATCAGTTATACTAATTCTTACATTGTATAGGAGTGAAACTCTACTATATATTACCTACAATGAGCCCACATTAAATATAAAGAAAAGGCTTTCAATAATCAAAATAAAACTATTAATATCAGATAAAGTAGATTTCTGAGAGAGAATATAACCATGGATAAAGTTGGTCATTCATAAGGAAAAAGTGGTCAAGTCATCAAGAATAAATACTAATCTTAAATACTTACACACCTTATAGAATAATATTAAAACATATGAAAAAAATAATAGAGATTCAATGAGAAATAGATTCACAATTATAGTATAAGATTTTAGTACCTCTTTCTAAATATTTAATAAAATGATAGTACAGAAACTAAGAGCATAGAAGAATCAAAGAAAAGTAACAAGCAACCAAACTGACTATTAAAGAATAATCTTTAATAGCAGCATAATGAGCATTCTTTCTTTCCAAAAAAAATGGAAATAATGGCATTTATTAGGTCAACTATATTCTGGGTCATATCACAAGGCTTACTAAATGTTAGAAGACTCAAGTAACACAATTTTTATCTGACCACAGTGCAATTATATTAGAAATAAATATCAGAAATATATCTGGAAAAGTTCCTGAATATTTGGAAACAAAAAACATTATATTTCAAATAACCCATAGCTCAAATTAAAAAATGTAAATTAGAAAATATTTTGAGCTTCAGTTTAGTCAGCTCAGTTCAGTCGCTCAGTCGTGTCCGACTCTTTGCGACCCCATGAATCGCAGCACGCCAGGCCTCCCTGTCCATCACCAACTCCCGGAGTTCACTCAAACTCACATCCATCGAGTCCATGAGCTTAATGAAAATTAAAACCAGCCTATACAATCTGACATATAACAATAATGAGTGATGCACGTAGCATGCAACAATGCAGAGGAATCTCACAGGTGTAATGTTGAACCAAAGAAATCTGAGGCTTTTTTCTTGATTCTTAAGTATGCAAGTATACTGAGTACAAACTAATTTTCCAGGTGAAGTCAGGATAGTGGTTACAGGAGTCAGACTGGCAGTGACAGTGAGGTGCTTGGCAGTAGGCATTTTCTTTGTCAGGGTGCCCATTATTGTGATGTGTTCATTATGTTCAAATTAATTTAATACTATGATTAAGAGATATGCATTTTCTTACATGCACATTACATTTCAGTAACATTTTATAAAACCTAGAATAATCTTACTTGCTGTTTTAATAGTTAACTCTAATAAATCGCCTATTCTTCATCTTTGAAATTCATTTTAAAGTATAAGTATTAGATGTCTATACATAACTCTTGATCCACTGGGTACAACAATAAAGCATAAAGCAAACTTTTTTTCTGAGAAAATGTATTATTATAATTTTCTAAATCATGAACACCTCCTTAGGTATATATTTCCAAATGAGCAAACACACTATTAAGTTTCATTTTTCCCACCACATGAACTGCTTTCAAATGATGCTCCTACTATCCACAAAGTGATTACTTTTTCATAAATTTTCCATTAACTAATATGGCAAATTGCTATTTTTAATCTTAGATAAAAAGAGTTAACACAATCTGAAAAAAACATGCACAGACTGAAATAATTGAATAAATACAAATAAATTTCTGATAGACTCATGATCATTATATATATATGATCTTAGGAAACCTTTCATTATGTTAAAATTGTTTTAAATGTAAAATACATGGCATGTGATTACCTCAAAGCTTCTACTACTATACCAGAAAAGTAAACTAAATATTATTCTTAAAATAGTTTTTCATTATTTTTTAAAGGGAATTTGTAATGTCACATTTGTGTGTTTACCTAATATTTTACTTATTCCCTTGAAACTTTACAATTTGTAATCCTGGATAATAACTCACTTGAAACTAAGTTTAGAAATAATAAATAAATAGATGCTAGTTTATAAATTACAAATAGATTATAGAAAAATGGTGGATGGCTAACCGTACAGCCACAATTTCAACACTCCTGTCAGTGAGAAATTTAGAGTGCCAGAGCAATGATGCGCCCTAACATGCCATAAAATATATGTGTTCAATTGCAACCTGCAATGGAAAAAAACAAAATTAATTATTCCTACCTTGGTGCAAGTAAATAATGCAAAAACTGCTGAAAGTCAGTATATGATTTTAAATCATTAATGCCTGTGGGGGAATTTGCAAATAAAACACTTCAATTTGGATGAACCACTACCCTGAAATGCCAAAACTCTTTTCTTCAAACCTTAGTTGTATTACTTTAGAAACTTCCTCCGTTGTGGTTGTATACATTTAAATTATAGATTAGATTACTAAGAGGTTGTCATTTGCAATAGTATCAACTACAGATAAACTATAATGCTACAGTGGGAAAGCTTTAAATCTCATCTTTAACTTTATCAGAACAAAGTGCACTTAGGAATCCCAGTACAGTCAACCTCAAAAATTTATGAGCTTCCAACCCAAATGCAGTATTGTACTTCAAGTATCATGGGAAATGAATAAGCAGTCAATATCATTTACTTGGTATGGCATTGCCGTTGAGCCACAGGTGAATAATTGAACCTACCAAAGTGCAAACTAGTAAGAAAAAGAGATCGGACATGTTTTTAATGTGAGTATTAGTCCACTACCCCAAGGGGAAAAATAATTTCAAAAGGTTTTTAGAATTTATTTTTGATTTTTGAAATAAGTTTGTGGCCTATTAATGTTTGGAGGAGGACATGGCAACCCACTCCATTGTTCTTGCCTAGAGAATCCTATGGACAGAGGAGCCTGGCAGGCTATAGTCCATAGGGTCATAAAGACTCAGACACAACTGAAGTGACTTAACACAGCACAGCACTACTAATGTTGGTATAAATTTATTAGTTATTGCTGTTAAGTTGCTAAGTCATACCTGACTTTGCAAGCCCCATGGACAGCAGAAGCCCAGGCTCCTCTGTCTTCCACTATTACCTGGAGTTTGCTAAAATCTGTGACCATTGAGTAAGTGGTGCTATCTAACCGTCTCATCCTCGCCACCCTCTTCTTTTGCCTTCAATTTTTCCCAGCTTCAGGGTCTTTTCCAATGAGTTAGCTCTTTCCATCGAATGACCAAAGTATTGGAGCTTCAGTTGCAGCATCAGTCCTTCCAATGTATATTCAGGGTTGATTTCCTTTAGTATTGATGCATTTGACCTCCTTACAATCTATACTATACTTTAAAATGGCTTAAATATAAAATAATACATTTTGGGGAGAATGAAACAAAAATGGTATGCTTCTATCATTCTAGCATGGTTTATAATAACAAAGAGAGAAACAATCATATTACAAAATCTTAATGGCAATAATGAGCATCAACAGCTAAAGTGTTCTAGTGTATGGCTTTCATACAATCACCCAGATCGGTACTCTTCACATTCTCCAAGTACTGCACTAGGGGTCTACAGAACTACTCAACCCTCTCATGTATATCATGGTGCTTATACTTACAAAGCAGGGAATATGATTCTCTATTTACCCAAATTCCATATACATTGTGAAGAAATTAAATTCAAAGTTAATTGTGAACCCAACTGGATTTAAGTTCTACAGTTAGAAGAACTAGTGAAAAGCTGTCAACAATGACCTAATGTAATTTTTCTATGACTAAAATTATCAGCAGTTGGGGAACAGTAGTGATTTTGGTAGATTATGGAATTAAGAAAGCCATATCATGGATAATTGTACATAAGAAGCACACATGCTTAGTTGCTCAGTCACATCCTACTCTTTACGACTCCATGGAATGTAACCTGCCAGGCTCCTCTGTCCATGGAATGAATTCTCCAGGCAAGAATATGGGAATGAGTTGCCGTTTTGTTCTCTAGGAGATCTTCCCAACCCCAGGATCAAACCTGTGTCTCATGTGGCTCCTGCTTTGGCAGGCAGATTCTTTACCACTTCACCATCTAGGCTCCCATAGGAAGCATTCCCTAATAAAGAATGACCAAGATCATGTCCATTTGAATAATTTTGTGATTGTAACTGTTGATTCATTGTAGACCTCTTTTCCTGTAAAAAATATCTGGCTACGGTTCAAGAGGGACTTCAGAGCTGGTGCTAGTGTTCAAGAATCCACTTGCCAATTCAGGAGACATAAGAGATTCTGGTTCGATCCCTGGGTCAGGAAGATCCCCTGGAGAAGGGCATGGTAACCCACTCCAATATTCTTGCCTGGAAAATCCCATGGACAGAGGAGCCTAGGGGGCTACAGTCCATAGCATTGCAAAGAGTTGAACATGATTGAAGTGGCTTACCACACATGCATGCAGGAGAATAGAACTTAAGCTCTCACACACACCTGCAGAAAGATAAGTATGTGAGGTGATGAAGGTGTCAATTAACTGAATTAGGGGGGTCTTTTACTATATACAATATATATATAATATATCAAATCTCCAAAATGTACACTTTAAATATCTTTCAATTTTATATGTGAATTATACCTCAATAAAGCTGAAATTAAATACATTACAGGAGGGTTAATTATATGTTCTGTTGTTATGACAGCTTCCTGGGCATAAAATATAATTTACCATGTGAATTAATTATGCAAATATTTCTAACAACAGATATAGTTATTATAGTGCTTTTTACTACCTACTTGCCAAGAAGAATTAATAATATGAATTTTATATTCCAAGAGAAATGAGAAATAGTTTGGCACAACTGGGTATATGGTTTAATAATCATTACAAAAGATTGATTGCTATTTCAGTCTTTGTGTTGAAAATGGTAATTCAATGATAGCATTAGTTTATGGTTTGAGCTTTGTGAGTTGTTCATCAGTTGTTCCTGATGATAATTTAATTTATTTTTGAGATATTGTTTTTCTGTGAAACTTGATTATGAAAATCTTCTTTTTTCAGGCTGTACTTAAAGTTGAATCTGGAAGCAAGTGTAACTTCAATGCATATAGATCAAAGTATTTCCAAGCCTATGCTAGAGTACCATATATAAGAAATAACAGCAAACTAATTTAGATCCTGTACACCCTCTGGCAGGCTTCCCAGGTGGCTCAGTAGTAAAGAATCCACCTGACAAAGCAGGAGATGTAGGTTCGAACCCTGGGTTGGGAAGATCCCTTGGAGAAGGAAATGGCAACCCACTCCAGTATTTTTGCCTGGGAGATCTCATGGACAGAGGAGTCTGGCAGGCCACAGTCCATGGGGTCACAAAAGAGTTGGGCATGACTTAGCAACTAAAATAACAAGAACATACTCTCTGACATTCTGCAAATATTTTAAAAATTATAGAGGGAGCATTGTTTATGGTGCATTGATAATGCTACAAGGTCTTTGACTTTTTTTTTTCCCCATTAAGAATAGAGTATATTTCCCCTCCTTTGAATAGAAAATGGCCAGTGACTGCTTTGACCACAGAGAGTGGCAGTATAGCTCACCCTTCTGGTCATCCTGCAAAGACCTTGAGTTTATGCATCAGGTCATCTGAGACATTTCTGACCAGAGATGCTGCCAGCTGACCATTATCTAGAATTTTAGTTTACCCCAGAGAGAACCAAGCAATCACCCAGGTAAAATTCTAACACACACAATCTTCAACTGCAGCAACACAATATCATATAATTACCAATTTGTTTTTAGGGCAGTGAGGGTGAGGTAGGTAGATAGCATCACCAACTCAACAGACATGAATCGGAGCAAAATCTGGGAGATAGTGAAGGACAGGGAGGCCTGGCAAGCTACAGTTCATGGGGTCACATAGAGTCAGACACAACTTAGCGACTGAACAATAAGATAATTAGAGTACTGTTTTACCTATCTTATGATATTGAGTTTTCTACTTAGAATTTCATCCAGTTACATCTCAACAACATATTACAAAGCATACTCAAAATCACATAAATATACAAATTTGAAGACTTGAAGAAAAGCAAAAAACTGTTAACACTTCCACAAAGTAAAACCAATTTTAGTTTTGATTGCTATAAATGCTTATGTCTAGTTAGAGTGCTTTTGTGGTCAGCAGAGGCAAAGTCCCTGTTACTAAACCAAACACGTCTTTAAATCTAGCTCAGAAGAATTCTCTACAATCTCAGTTGGCTGAACTACAAAGCAATTTCTTCAAACATACATTTTGTTTTTTTCTCCTTTGGTAAAGGAAAGTATTTGGCAGAAGTTCAGGTAGAAATCAAATACTGTTCCTAGACAACCAGTAGACAAGATGAAATTTTCCTCTTAGCCGGAGAAGGAATAAATATTGCAGAAATCAGACTAAACCATATGATGCATGATATATTGGAACTAAAAATTGCTTCTTCTATCTCATAAAACACATCTCATTGGTTGACTTGAGAACCTTCATTATTACTGAGTAAAAGAAGTTTCTCTTTGGACAGCAGATAGAAAGCCTTTTCCATACCGAATACAGAATGACCTTTTTTGTTTTTATGACAAATGTTCCTTAGACATAAATGACATGTATTGTATTTGTTGATTCACTCTAAAGTACAAATTGAATCATTTTCTGCATGCTTAGTCTATCTAGAGTTATTGTGATAGTGATTCAGACCTTGACATTCAGAGCCCGTCTGCTTGAGTTGGTATCTTGGCCACAATTGTTATCTATATGTCCTTAGAGAAGGTATTTAATCTTTATGTGCCTCAGTTTTTCCCCTCTTTAAAATGCTTATCTTCCTGTGTGAGGGTGTGGCGAGAGAGAAGTATGTGATTTAAGACATGTTTACAAAAGTGTTTGATACAAAGTCAGTACTCAGCAAATACTATCATTAGCATCATTATTAAGCTCATATTTTTTTCTATTAACAAAAGGTCATATTTTTCATTTTAATCTAATAAGTCATTTTTAATGACTAAATAGTCTCATTAACATATTTAGTGAACATATATCAAAAGTTTTTTTTAATATATATCCAGTATCACTTTTCAAATAATTTTCTTTAATATATATTCTTATAATCTGAAAATGGTATAGACGGTCTTAACTGCAAAAGAGAAAGAAAGAAACAGATGTAGAAAACAAACATATGGATACCAAAGGGGAAAAGGGATTGTCTGAATTGAGAGATTAGGATTGATGTATACACACTATTGATACTAAGCATGAAATAGACAACTAATGAGAACCTACTGTATGGCATAGGGCTTCCCTGGTGGCTCAGATGGTAGGGATCTTCTTGCAATGTAGAAGATCCATGTCTGATCCCTGGGGCAGGAAGATCCCCTGGAGAAGGGACAGGTAACCAGTTCCAATATTCTTGCCTGGAACCGCATGCACAGAGGAGCCTGGCAGGCTACAGTCCATTGGGTAGCAAACACATATGAAGCAATTTAGGATGCACACAGGTTGTTATTATTATCCTTTATATATACATTATGCATAAGCTTTGTTTGAATAAGTTACTAGAATATCTTTTAATAACTAATTTTTAAAATGACAAAAAATCCTTATAATTTACATTTGGTGTTAAAGGACATGCATAATTTGGATGACTTTGGTACATATGGAAAGTACACCTTCTAGAAGTATGCAGTGTTTTTAACTTTCAGCAATGTGTGAGATTATTTTCCAGAGCAGTGTCTAAAACTGGAAATTATCAGACTTGCTATTCTTTTAATGGGAACAATGAACAACAGATACATTAGTTTTACATTTAAAAACAGAAATTTATAGTGAGACTGATGTATGTTTATGGAAAATTTGCATTTGTTAATTTGAGAGCCAACAGATCCTGCATTTTTTTTTTCTTTTTTTGCCATTTTTATTTTTGGGTTTTGGTACATATCCAATTGTTTTTAAGTTAACCAATTAAATGTATCTTCAAAATTAAAACAGAAAACAAAACAAAACAAAAAAAAAACTGCCTATACATGGAAAAACAATTGATTGAATTATAAGAGTTACGCCATTTCAAAAACATTTACCAACTTATATGGAAATCAATTTACATGAAAAAGCTTGTGAGAATAAGATGCAATTTTTATAGTTACAAAATAAGCATACTACTACCCACACATTTGTTATCTGTTATCAGAGTTTCTGCAATTAAGAATACTTTCTAACTAACTGAGAGTTTTTCTCTCATGTATTAGAACTTGAAAGCTAGGAGGTGGGCCGTGGTATCACATTGTTCAGCCTCCTCCTCTTCTCTAACCAAAAATCTTCTCAGGTTATTGCTTCTGCTGAGTGTCTTCAACTTCTGTCACTGTTTCCCTACACGTTTTTCTGAAAACTATATTTCCCTGGATCAAGATGAGACACACTTGTATTAATCACTTGTGTGAGTCAAATTAATGCTCTAAGCTAAAAGCCACATGAAATCTTCTGGATATTTTTCAGGCAGCCTCATTTATTTTGTTTTGTTTTTTCTTTGGTTTTTAGTTTATTGGAGTATAGCTGATTTACAAAGTTGTGTTTGTTTCCCGCTGTGCAGCAAAGTGAATCAGCCATGTTAGCTGCTCAGTCACAACCGACTCTTTGTACTCCCTGGACTGTAGGCTGCCAGGCTCCTCTGTCTATGGGATTTCCCAGGCAAGAATACTAGAGTGGGTTGCCATTTCCTTCTCAAGGGATCTTCCAGATCCAGGGATTGAATCCGGGTCTCCTTCATTGTAGGCAGATTCTTTACTGTCTGAGCCACAAGGAATCAGCCATATGTATATGCATATCCATGCTATTTTGGATTCCATTCCCATTTAGGTTACCACAGAGCACTGAGAAGCACTCCCTCTGTGGTACAGTAGGCTCTCATTAGTTCTCTATTTTATACATCAGTACAGGTCAGTCCCTCAGTCGTGTCCGACTCTTTGCGACCCCATGAATCACAGCACAGGCTGTCCATCACCAACTCTCGGAGTTCACTCAGACTCACGTCCATCGAGTCAGTGATGCCATCCAGCCATCTCATCCTCTGTCGTCCCCTTCTCCTGCCCCCAATCCCTCCCAGCATCAGAGTCTTTTCCAATGAGTCAACTTTTCGCATGAGGTGGCCAAAGTACTGGAGTTTCAGCTTCAGTATCATTCCCTCCAAAGAAATCCCAGGGCTGATCTTCAGAATGGACTGATTGGATCTCCTTGAACTCCAAGGGACTCTCAAGAGTCTTCTCCAATACCACAGTTTAAAAGCATCAATTCTTCGGCACTCAGCCTTCTTCACAGTCCAACTCTCACATCCATACATGACCACAGGAAAAACCATAGCCTTGACTAGATGGACATCTTTTGGCAAAGTAATGTCTCTGCTTTTCAATACGCTATCTAGGTTGCTCATAACTTTTCTTCCAAGGAGTAAGTGTCTTTTAATTTCATGGCTGCAGTCACCATCTGCAGTGATTTTGGAGCCCAAAAATATAGTCTGACACTGTTTCCCCATCTATTTCCAATGAAATGATGGGACCAGATGCCATTATCTTCATTTTCTGAATGTTGAGCTTTAAGCGAACTTTTTCACTCTCCACTTTTACTTTCATCAAGCGCTTTTTAGTTCCTCTTCACTTTCTGCCAAAAGGTGGTATCATCTGCATATCTGAGGTTATTGATATTTCTCCTGACAATCTTGATTCCAGCTTGTGCTTCTTCCAGCCCAGCGTTTCTCATGATGTACTCTACACAGAAGTTAAATAAGCAGGGTGACAATATACAGCCTTGACGTACTCCTTTTCCTATTTGGAACCAGTCTGTTGGTCCATGTCCATTTTTAACTGTTGCTTCCTGACTTGCATATAGGTTTCTCAAGAGGCAGGTCAGGTGGTCTGGTATTCCCATCTCTTTCAGAATTTTCCACAGTGTATTGTGATCCACACAGTCAAAGGCTTTGGCATAGTCAATAAAGCAGCAATAGATGTTTTCCTGGAACTCTCTTGCTTTTTCCATGATCCAGCAGATGTTGGTAATTTGATCTCTGGTTCCTCTGCCTTTTCTAAAATCAGCTTGAACATCTGGAAGTTCATGATTCATGTATTGCTGAAGCCTGACTTGGATAATTTTGAGCATTATTTTACTAGCATGTGAGATGAGTGCAATTGTGCTATAGTTTGAGCATTCTTTGGAATTGCCTTTCTTTGGGATTGGAATGAAAACTGACCTTTTCTAGTCCTGTGGCAACTGCAGAGTTTTCCAAATTTGCTGGCATATTGAGTGCAGCACTTTCACAGCATCATCTTTCAGGATTTGAAACAGCTCAACTGGAATTCCATCACCTCCATTAGCTTTGTTCATAGTGATGCTTCTAAGGCCCACTTGACTTCACATTCCAGGATGTCTGGCTCTAGGTGAGTGATCACAACATCATGATTATCTTGGTCGTGAAGATCTTTTTTGTATAGTTCTGTGTATTCTTGCCACCTCTTCTTAATATCTTCTGCTTCTGTTAGGTCCAGACAATTTCTGTCCTTTATCGAGCCCATCTTTGCATGAAATGTTCCCCTTGGTGTCTCTAATTTTCTTGAAGAGATCTCTAGTCTTTCCCATTGTGTTGTTTCCTCTATTTCTTTGCATTGATCGCTGAGGAAGGCTTTCTTCTCTCTCTTGATATTCTTTGGAACTCTGCATTCAGATGCTTATATCTTTCCTTTTCTCCTTTGATTTTTGTTTCTCTTCTTTTCACAGCTATTTGTAAGGCCTCCTCAGACAGCCATTTTGCTTTTTCTGCATTTCTTTTCCATGGGGATGGTCTTGATCCCTGTCTCCTGTACAATGTCACGAACTTCCATCCATAGTTCATCAAGCACTCTATCTATCAGATCTAGTCCCTTAAATTTATTTCTCACTTCTACTGTATAATCATAAGGGATTTGATTGAGGTCATACCTGAATGGTCTAGTGGTTTTCCCTACTTTCTTCAATTTAAATCTGAATTTGGCAAAAAGGAGTTCATGATCTGAGCCACAGTTAGCTCCTGGTCTCGTTTTTGCTGACTGTATAGAGCTTCTCCATCTTTGGCTGCAAAGAATATAATCCATCTGATTTTGACCATCTGGTGATTTTTGATGGAAGAGGGTGTTTGCTATGACCAGTGCATTCTCTTGGCAAAATTCTATTAGTATTTGCCCTGCTTCATTCCACATTCCAAGGCCAAATTTGCCTGTTATTCCAGGTGTTTCTTGACTTCCTACTTTTGCATTTCAGTCCCCTATTATGAAAAGGACATCTTTTTTGGGTGTTACTTCTAAAAGGTCTTGTAGGTCTTCATAGAACCGTTCAACTTCAGCTTCTTCAGCGTTACTGGTTGGAGCATAGACTTGGATTACCGTGATATTGAATGGTTTGCCTTGGAAACAGATCATTCTGTAGTTTTTGAGATTGCATCCAGTTAATGCATAGTAGGGTATATATGTCAGTCTCCATCGCCCAATCTCATCTAGCTCCCCATTCTCCTCTTTGGTTTCCTTATGTTTGTTTTCAGTATCTCTATAGCTGATTTGCAAACAGATTCATCCATACCATTATTTTCTAAATTTCACACATGGAATGTGGAATGTATATTCCTTACATATGCATTCACATACAATATCTGGTTTCTCTTTCTGAGTTCACTCTGTATGACAATTCTAGGTCCATCTATGGCTCTGCAAATGACACAATTTCCTTCCTTTTATGGCTCAGTAATATTCCATTGTATCCTGCCAATGCAGGATATATAGGTTTGATCCTTGGGTTGGGAAAACCCCTTGAAGAAGAGCAAGGCAACCCACTCCAGTATACCTGTCTGGGAAATCCCATGGATAGAGGAGCCTGGCTGGCTATAGTCCATGGGGTTGCAGAGAGTCATATATGACTTGGAGACTAAAGAATGGTAACAATATTCCACATCTTTATTCATTCCTCTGTTGGTGAACATTTAGGTTGCTTCCATGTCCTGACTATTGTAAATAGTATTTTAAAATCAACTTTTCACTTAAGCACAGATTCAGATTTAGAGATTGATTACAGAATAATGCAAGAGTTCTTATATACCACATACCTAGTTTCTTTAACTATTATTTGAAAGAAAGAAAAATAGAGATAAGCTGTGTCTGAATCTTTCAATCCTGTAAACTGTAGGCTGCCAGGCTCCTCTATCCATGGGATTCTCCAGGCAAGAATACTAGAGTGGGTTTCCACTTCCATCTCCAGGGGAACTTTCCAACCCAGAAATTGAACCCAAGTCTCCCGCACTGCAGGCAGATGCTTTACCAGCTGAGCCATGCAGGAAACACACTATTTGACATTAGTATGGTATACTTGTTCCAATCAGCTATTCTTAATACAACCAAATTACCAATATTGATACATTGTAATTAAAGTTCATATTTTATCCAAATTTCCTTCATTTTTACCTGTTGTTCTTTTTCTGTTCCAAAATATCATATTATATTTAGTTATAATGTCAACCAGGCTTCTCTTGGCTGTGACATTTTCTTAGTTTTTCACCATTTTTGTAACCTTACTGTTTTGAAGAAAACAGATCAGATATTTTGTAAAATGTCCCTCAATTGGGATTTGTATGATACCTTTTTCTCAAGAGTAGACTAGAGTTAGGAGCTTTGATTTTTGCTTTGTGTATGTGTGTGTTTTATCAACCTGATATATTTCTGACACCCAGAAGAAGCAGGATGGACCCCTTACCCACAATGATCAGAGAGAGCCTTTGAAAGCAAGAAAAACAGACTAGCATTAGCAAGTTTTGTTTGTTTGTTTGTTTGCTTGTTTTTTTTTTTTTGTTTTTTCAATTGTGGTTAGGAGCTGAGGCTGGGATAAGTATTTCCACAAGGATAGGAAGTTAAATAGCTTGAATCTCCCTCATGGACCAAAGAAAGGACTCTGAAGGTTTTCTTATCAATTTTCTCTAGTGTGAGGACAAAAAGGGAAGAAATGGGTGAGGCTTGAAAGATGTCAGCAGTCAAACATTTAAAAAAAAAAATGGAGTTCAGTTTTTTTTTTTTTTTTAAGTTATCACTGTTTTTGTTGATCTTGATCATGGGACTGAAGTATTGTTTATTAGGTCTCTTAACTATAAAGTTATTCATTTGTTCCCCCTCTTTCCTATACTCTTTGTAAGTAATTCAACATGTGCAGGGCAAACTTAATGGAGGAGGGCATTACCTTCCACCTCCTTGAGAGTGGAGTATCTACATAAAATATGTGTATGCCCTCTGCTAGAAGATTTGCCTCTTTTCCTTCAAAATGTACTTATTCAATAGTTCATCTGTAAAAATATAAAACTGAATAATTTATATTATTTCATAATTTGAAGTACAATCTAATACTGCTTTATTTTCTTGCTCAGATTCTTTGGTGATTTGTAAGTTTTATCATTGGCTTCTCTTCCACTTTGAGATAGCTCCATGATTATGTGCTTATGTGTGTGCTTATTTTTTTTTTAGCACTTTTTAATTTTCTGGCACCATAAATGTTCTAGGCTCATCTTTTATATTTCTTATCCCTTGTCTAGAATCAGCTTTTGCTCCAGGGGGTCTTGATTCTTTTCACTAGAGAATGATCTGAATACCAATATCTGAATGTAATTTCTTCTATGTCCTGTCATTTGGGGTTTCATAGGAGGTACAATGGTAAAGAATCCAACTGCCAAGAAAACACAGGCTCAATCCCTGGTTGGAATATCACTTAGAGAATGGAATGGCAACCCACTCCAGTATTCTTGCCTGGAAAATCTCACAGAGAAAGGAACCTGGCAGGTTACACTTCATAGGGTTGCAAAGAGTCAGTCATGAGTTAGTTACTAAACAACAATAACAACAACCTTCCCCTTATAACTCTTCCTAGTTGTGATGATCAAAATGCTGGAGTATCTATGCCTGGGTGCAGTAAGGTTAACATTAGAAAAAAAGGGAATGCGGGTCGAAAAACAGCTGAGTTGTAGTAGCATGCTGGCTAGAACCATATCCACCATTCCTCAGTGGTGGTGGTTATTAAGTGTTGACTACTAAGGGTTCAAGGCTCTCCTCTTTACCAGGGCCATTGTCTTTAGGCTGAAAAGAACTTTCTTACTCAGGAAAGCCTGAGGCAGCAGAACTTTCTCCTGCCAGGGGCATCCTTCTTCAGTGAATTATATTGGAATTACAAAAGGTAAAACACATCACCTCAAAGTAAAGGCAGCATTTTGATGTGACTTATGTTTCTGATTCCCTATGGGTAAGGTCAAGCCAGATTTATCTGAGATAATATTGTATAGTCTTATACCCATTACCTATAACTATCTTACTTTCTTTATTGTCATAGATTTTGCCTGAAAAGTATTTCCTCAGGAAATAGCATGAAATTTGATCTCTGCTAGAAAATATCACCAAAGACATATGCAAATGTAGATTCTTATTTACAGATAATAGCTATGGTCTTATGTTAAACTTTCAAAAAGGGAAACAAAATGAATATCTAAATAGCAAAACACATAAATGAGGTAATAATATGCCATGAATTGTGATATTACGTAGCCTTAAAAACAAGGCAGGAAAACCATGACAAATTCAATAGTAATCTTTTTGGAAGCTCATTTATATCTGAGGTAATTAGCAATCATAACTAATTCTTAGACAAGCTTTGTTGTTTTCTTCCTATTATCCAAGTCATATTCCACAAATTTTGATATCTAGACTGACAAAAATGATCATGATAGAGTTAAAACTATCTATATTAAAAACATTTTTATAGCAAGGGTATTTCTCTTTCCATTTTATTGCAAGAAAAAATAAATGGTAAAACTTATTTGCTATTCAGAAGAAAAATTCATGGTCAAATTTTTATTACAAGAGAATTTGTGTTTCAATGTGATAAAAATGCTTTTATTTACCTAACTATAAATTCTGTTTTCTTGATAGCACATTATAGGTGTAAATTAAAAAATCCAAGCTCAGGTGAATAGCTTTATAGTTTGTTTAATTAAATTTGAATTATTATTTTTATAAAATGCTTATAAATCTATTTTCACATTTCCCTGTCTCAAAGAGCAACTTTATATTATTTCCTTTCAGACAGAAGTATTCTTATACACATGTGTGTATATTTATTTAAGAAACGCTGCAACAAAATGACTGCTCAATTGTTTTCAATAATCATTTATGAATGGAAAGATGTATCTACTTAGTATGTATGTAAGTATACCTGAGACACAGATGCTAGATAGATAGATAGGAGATTGATAGACTAATAAAAAAGAGCAAATTGATAGAGACAGATAAAAGATATATACCATGAAACTTAGATCACAAATATTTCTAAAGGAAATTCTCTTCCTTACCAAATGTTCTTAAGAAATCATTTTTTAAGTACTTGATCTTCATCTTCCTAGCTTCCTCTTTTCCTTCTTCCCATCTTAAGTGTGCATCTACTATCACTCTTCTTGGATGTATTTTCATAAATTTATTTCTATGAATAACTGTATAAAAAGCACTGCTTAATGTTATTTTTCAAGCATCACTAACCCACTGTTGGTGTGCATGACAGCATTTTGCACACACATGAGGAGAGAGAGGGGATTTATGTTCAATCTAAGAAATGCTCAGTTGGTCAGGACTCGTCACGAAAAACAACAGAAAACAACTGTGAGTAAATTAAAGCCACAGCATCAGTAACAATAACAAAGGATATGATTAGAGGTTCTACTTGAAACCTCTTAATCATTATATCAACTTCACCTACATTTTTATTAGTACATTGGTAGGGAGAATAATGGCTTCCAATGATATATACATGCTAATCTCTGAAATTTGTTAACATGGTACTTACACCTAACAGTGGTTTTGCAGATGTGGTTAAGTTAAAAATGCTTTAGATGGGCAGACCGTTTTGGATTATCTAAGAGGGAGAGATGTGAGAGTTGGACTGTGAAGAAGGCTGAGCACAGAAGAATTGATGCTTTTGAACGGTGGTGTTGGAGAAGACTCTTGAGAGTCCCTTGGACTGCAAGGAGATCCAACCAGTCCATTCTGAAGGAGATCAACCCTGGGATTTCTTTGGAAGGAATGATGCTAAAACTGAAGGTACTTCGGCCACCTCATGCGAAGTGTTGACTCATTGGAAAAGACCCTGATGCTGGGAGGGATTGGGGGCAGGAGGAGAAAGGGACGACCGAGGATGAGATGGCTGGATGGCATCACAGACTCAATGGACGTGAGTCTGAGTGAACTCCGGGAGTTGGTGATGGACAGGGAGGCCTGGCGTGCTGCGATTCATGGGGTCGCAGAGAGTCAGACACGACTGAGTGACTGAACGGAACTGAACTGAAGAGAGAGAGGCATGAGAATCAGAGAGGAGATGAGATGATAGTGGCACGGATCAGAGAGATAAGACTGCTGGTTTTGAAAATGTGAAGGAATCAGAAACCAAGGAATACAGGTGACCTTGAGAAGCTAGAAAATGTTCCTCTGTCCATGGAATTCTCCAGGTAAGAATACTGGAGTGGATAGCTGTTTCCTTCTCCAGGGCATCTTCCAAACACAGGGACTGAACATTATTCTTCCACATAGCAGGCAGATTCTTTACCTTCTGAGTCACCAGGGAAGCCCCCTAGAAAAGGCAAGGAAATGCGTTCTCCCCTTGAGCCTCCAACAGAAATTCAGCCCTGCCAACATCTCATTTTCAGTCCTATAAGACCAACCAGATTTTTGGACTTCTGACCACTAGAACTACAAGAACAGTTAATGGAACTTGAGACATAATTTAATTAAAAGCTTTTATTTGTATTTATTAGGTTTCATATTCAAAATATATTAAATGTATTAATGGCAAAATATACTTTCAATTTTAAGATATGTTTAATATTTATAGAAAAATATATAATCAGCCAGTGAATGAGAAAATGAATTATAATTTAATTTTTTATATAATCTGCCAAAGAGGCAATATAAAGAAGAGAAAATTTTTGCTTAAAGTCGGAAAGCTGAAAATAAAACTTCAAGGTTGGATAAATTTTTCATTGGATAATGGCTTTAAATATAGTTCTTATTCCATAAAGTTCTTGAAATGAGAAGTATAAACTAGAATATAAAACAACTTGATCTCTCTGACCTCTTTAAGTCCTTAATTTGGTTTATAGCTATTAAAATTTCTCTGTGGGTCTGAACATTGTTATTAAGGTAGTATAGTGCTATTTCCTAGAGAAAAATTTTGCTTAAAGTCGGAAAGCTGAAAATAAAACTTCAAGGTTGGATAAATTTTTCATTGGATAATGGCTTTAAATATAGTTCTTATTCCATAAAGTTCTTGAAATGAGAAGTATAAACTAGAATATAAAACAACTTGATCTCTCTGACCTCTTTAAGTCCTTAATTTGGTTTATAGCTATTAAAATTTCTCTGTGGGTCTGAACATTGTTATTAAGGTAGTATAGTGCTATTTCCTTTCTAGCTTTAACTGTCAGAAAATCATTATAAATTGATAAAGTGATGATAAGGGTTTGATGATTCTATAGGAGAAAAAGAAGAAAGTGCTTAGCTCTTAGTGTCTGTCTCAATGAAAATCTTTAAAGTAACTTTAAAGTAGTAATTTTAATCATGATTGCATATTTTAGAAACTCTGTTGAATTTGCTTTTACAGATGAAAGTTTCTTTTCTTTTCTTTTTGTTTAATTCCAGACTTGGGAAATTTCCTAAAGAGAAAAAAATTTTATTATCAATGAATGCATGCAGAGATTTTAATCTTATTCTGTTTTACAGTATATGTACTCCATAATAATGTATATATGGTAGATATTATTTCTTAGAAATATATAAAAATCTTTTTGGCACTGAGACTTACTTCAGTACTCAGAAGGTGGAAGTACTTTCTTTCCAAAGTAGTTTCTCTTGAGAGATCTAGTATGTTCATAAACTGAAAAATAGGAAAAAAGAATGTATTCTTTCTTTCAGGCAGTGCAGTTTTATTTTGACAGAGGGGGTCAACATTGGAGATAAATAGTTAACTTTTTCAAACATATCTTAAATATATTTCATATTCACAAGTCAGTATAAATGGTGTCATTTACTATCAGCTACATTTTATCTAAGAATCCACTCTACTCCTGAACAATAGAAGTGCTTTCTTCCCAAAGTAGTTTCTCTTGAGAGATCTAGTATGTTCATAAACTGAAAAATAGGAAAAAAGAATATATTCTTTCTTTCAGGCAGTGCAGTTTTATTTTGACAGAGGGGGTCAACATTGGAGATGAATTGTTAACTTTTTCAAACATATCTTAAATATATTTCATATTCATAAATCAGTATAAATGGTGTCATTTACTATCAGCTACATTTTATCTAAGAATCCACTCTAATCCTGAACAATTGTATCTCTATCCTCTGCAAGCTATTGCTAAGTGATCTCTAAGCATCAGGATAGAGTGTTAATGATGTACTCTGAGGAAAGCTTTCTCATGTTCATTGTTCTGTTCCTGATCCTTGCATAAAGTTACAAGTATACCAGAGTCCAAATAGGACCAGAAAAACTGTTTATGAAAAATAAATTGGGAGAACAGTCAAGTCTCCCAATCTGGGGCATAGTTTTCCACCTGGAAATTATAGAGCACAGTCTTTGTTGTATGCTTCATAAAATGAACTATGAAAACAGCATTTTCACACTTCTCCTTCAGCTAACTTCTCTTCAAAGCACTATGAGCTTGTCTAGGGATGCAGACAATAAATCAAATGTAATTTAGGTTGTTTCTACTTTTCAGTTGTTATGAATAAAGCTACTATGAGTTGTTGTGTGAGTGTATATTTTCAAATATTCTTAGTGTGTGTACCCAAGAGTGGAATTGTTGGGTCAAATGATAACTCTAGATTCAACATTTTGATGAATTACCAAATTATTTTCCCAAGTATCTACATCATTTTATGTTCCCAACCACTATATACGAGGGTTCCAATTTATACACATGCTCTCAACACGTGTTATTATCTTTCATTTATTATTATATTCATCCCAGTTTTGTATGTGGGAAGTGATATGTGATTGTGATGATGATTTTCACTTTATTAATGACTATTTACATACATATACTCTTTCTATAGTGATTGTCCTAGAGAATATCAATATCATCTTGATTTTTAACTATCTATTTTAGAATAACCTGGAGTAGGAAATGGACACTCACTCCAGTATTCTTGCCTGAAAAATGCCATGGACAGAGGAGGAGACTGGTTGGCTAGAGTACATGGGGCCACAAAGAGTCAGAATGACTAATCAACTGAGCACACATTTTAGAATAATATTAATTTATTATTTATTTTTGGTCTTTCCTGATGGCTCAGATGGCAAAGAATCTGCCTGCAAGGCAGGAGACCTGGGTTCACCTCTGGATTGGGAAGATCCTGAAGTGTGAAGTCAAGTGGGCCTTAGGAAGCATAACTAAGACCAAAGCTAATGGAGATGATGGAATTCCTGTTGAGCTATTTAAGATCCTAATAGATGATGCTGACAAAGTGTTGCACTCAATACATCAGCAAATTTGGAAAACTCAGTAGTGGCCACAGGACTGAAAAATGTCAGTCTTCATTCTAATCACAAAGAAGGGCAATACCAAAGAATTTTCAAACTGCCACACAATTACACTCATTTCACATGCTAGTAAGATTTGCTCAAAATCCTTCAAGCTAGGCTTCACCATACATGAACCAAGAACTTCCAGATGTACAAGCTGGATTTAGAAAAGGTAGAGGAACCAGAGATCAAATTGCCAACATCTGTTGGAGCATAGAAAAAGCAGTCCAGTAAAACATCTCCTTCTGCTTCATTAAAACCTTTGACTGTGTGGATCACAGTAAATTGTGGAAAATTCTAAAAAATGGGAATACCAGACCACCTTATCTGCCTCCTGAGAAACTTGTATGTTGGTCAAGAAGCAACAGTAGAACCTTACATGGAACAATAGACTGGTTCAAAGTTGGGAAAGGAGTATGATAAGGCTGCATACTGACACCCACTTATGTAACTTAATTGCAGAGTACATCATGTGAAATAGCAGGCTTGATGAATCACAGGTTGGAATTAAGATTGCTGGGAGAAATATCAACAACCTCAGATATGCAGATGCACCAATCTAATGGCTGAAAGTGAAGAGGAACTAAAGAGCCTCTTGATGAGGATGAACGAGGAGAGTAATAAAGCTGGCTTAAATTCAACATTCAAAAAACTAAGATCATGGTATCCAGTCCTATCACTTTATCTCAAATAGAAGAGGAGTATGTAGTAATCTGTGACAGATTTATTTTATTGGGCTCCAAAATCACTGTAGACAGTGACTGCAACTACACAATTAAAAGAGACATACCCTTGGAAGGAAAGATATGACAAACCTAGACAGAGTATTAAAATACAAAGACATCACTTTGCCAACAGAAATCTGTATAGTCAAAGTTATTGTCTTTCACATAGTCATGTACAAATGTGAGAGTAGGACCATAAAGCAGGTTTTGTGCCAAACAATTGATTCTTTGAATCATGGTGCTGGTGAAGACTCTTGAGAGTTCTTTGGACATAAGGGAAAAGAAACCAGTCAATCCTAAAGGAAATAAACCCTGAATATTCATTAGAAAGGTTGATGATAAAGCTGAAGCTCCAATATTTTGGCCATCTGTTGTGAAAAAACTGACCCATTGGAAAAGACCTTGATGTTGGGAAAGATTGAAAACAAAGGAAGAGAGCAGCAGAGGATAAGACAGTTAGATAGCATCACTGACTCAATGAACATGAAATTGCGCATATCCCAGGAGATAATGAAGGACAGGGAATCCTGGTGTGCTGCAATCCATGGGGTTGCAAAGAGATGGACAGGAATTATCTACTGAATAACAACAAATTATTCAATTTAAATAATAAATTGGGAAAGGAGTATATCAAGGCTGTATATTGTCACCCTGCTTATTTAAATTATATACAGAGTACATCATGTGAAATGCCAGGCTGGATGAAGCACAAGCTGGAATAAAGATTGCTGGAAGAAATATCAATATCCTCAGATATGCAGATGACACCACTGTTACGGCAGAAAATGAAGAGAAGCTAAAGAATCGCTAGATGAAAGTGAAAGAAGGGAGTGAAAAAGCTGGCTTAAACTCAACATTTAAACAAATGAAAAGCATGGCATCTGATCCCATCATGTCATGGCAAATAGACAGGCAAACAATGGAAACAATGAGAAACTTTATTTTTTTTGGGCTCCAAAATCAATGCAGACGGTTATTGCAACCATGAAATTAAAAGACGCTTACTCCTTGGAAGAAAAGTTATGACCAACCTAGATAGCATATTAAAAAGCAGAGACATTACTTTGCCGACAAATGTCCATTTAGTCAAAGCTATGGTTTGCCTAGTAGTCATGTATGGGTGTGAGAGTTGGACCATAAAGAAAGCTGAGCACTGAAGAACTGATGCTTTTGAACTCTGGAGTTGGATAAGATTCTTGAGAGTCCCTTGGACAGCAAGGAGATCAAACCAGTCAATCCTAAAGGAAATCAGTCCCTCCAATGAGAGGGACTGATATGCTGAGGCTGAAACTCCAAAACTTCAGCTTCCTTATTTGAAGAACTGACTCACTGGAAAACACCCTGATGCTGGGAAAGATTGAAGGCAGAAGGAGAAGGGAACAACAGAGGATGAGATGGTTGGATGGCATCACTGCCTCAATGGAGTTGAGTTTGAGCAAGCTCTGGGAGATGGTAAAGGGCAGGGAAGCCTGCTATGCTGTAGTTCATGGGGTCACAAAGAATCAGACATGAGTGAGCAACTGAACAATAGCAACAATTAAGTTCAATAGTGTACCAAAAATATAAGGTTAGCCCTTATATAGTTCTATCCTGTTACTTCACAACCTCTGAAACTTCTGGGTGTCATCTACAATCTTCCCAGGTTTGCTGAGGGTAGGAAAAGATGAAGAAAGAGGCAGACCACTCCAGATGGATAGGTGTCAGGTTTAATAGGGAAAGGATCTTATATACAAGGCTTACCTTAGGTGGCAGCAAGATGAATGGATTACCACACCCAGCCTCCTGAACTCTGAAGGTTGATCCATGGTGCTAAACTGGGTTCAGTCACATATTCCAGATGATCATGTGATCAGATGATCACATTACCTTCTAAAGACGCACCCCTCGGGTAGTTTCTGGAGGTGGCAAGGATAGAAGAATGCACATTCAAAGGACTGGTAGGGGCTGAGGAACCTCTACTTGCCCAGGTTTAGTCAAGGCACCTGACAGTCATGTCTTCTTGATGACCTACTCCAACACTTCTGCTCTGCTGACCAGTTCTTATGGTTGTACACATCCCTTCTTCTCAGTGTGGTCAGCAAGGGGTTTCACCAGCACCGAGGTTGCTTACTTACTGGATGTCTAACTGCTTTAGAGACAGAAGCCACAGTAACAATACAAGAGAAAACATAGATTGAGAGAGTGATTCCCAAAATAAGTAAGAAGTTTTCCACCAGAAGCCCAAGTATCTGAACCACTGACACTTAAGTCCTCTAGGATGAACTCAAGTCACAGAGACAGTTAGTTGTGTCCTCATGTGAAGTAATGAACATGATATGTACATTAGCAGACTCTTCGGGTATGAACACACAACCCTCTGGATATTGGCACAAGTGCCCCCTTGTAAGGAGAAGGAAATGGCAACCCATTCCAGTATTCTTGCCTGGGAAATCCCATGGACAGAGGAGCCTGGCAAGCTACAGTCCTTGGGGTGGCAAAAGAGCAAAAGAGTTAGACATGGATTAGTGACTGAAAAACAAAGTATGTGCCTGAGAGCTCCTCCTTCTGGCCTCCCTACTCCACTTAGTGAGGTTTCCCTTTATTAATTTTCACACCACCTCATTTGCCTTCATTGCCAACCATGGATTAGCTGAATTTAGAAAGATTATCCGGAGAAAGCAATGGCACCCCACTCCAGTACTCTTGCCTGGAAAATCTCATAGATGGAGGAGTCTGGTAGGCTGCAGTCCATGGGGTTGCTAAGAGTCGGACACGGCTGAGCAACTTCACTTTCACTTTTCATTTTCATGCATTGGAGAAAGAAATGGCAACCCACTTCAGTATTCTTGCCTGGAGAATCCTAGGGACAGGGAAGCCTGGTGGGCTGCTGTCTATGAGATCGCACAGAGTCAGAACGACTGAAGCGACTTAGCAGCAGCCCCCTTGTAAAGCAGTGTCCATTTTATTTTGGAGGACAGTTTTTCTCATTGGAAATACTTTATTGTTCAGTAAGGACAGGTTTTGCTGGTTATCATTTAAGGCTTGCTAGATGTTATGAATAAGGGCTTCTATGTCTGCTATATTCTCCTCCATGTCAATGGAGGGGACTGTGGCCAAATGATCACATCAATGAAAACAGAACATACCCACCTGGCCTTGAGGAAAGGGAGGTTGGGAGCTTTAGGAGAGAGGGGTTGGCAGCTTTAAGAACTTGAGCTGGTAGTGCACACAGGCTGACCTGAGGAGGCAGCACTGTCTGGTGTGAGGAGATGGACTTGGGGCAGGTTATGCCAGAGCAGGACTCTCACCTTTTCCCCTCTATCAATGGTGTGTGACCCATTGAAGTTATGATGAGTTTGAACAAGTTTAGCTGCAGCTGGACAATGGGGTCCCAGTGGAGACAGAGTAGCTCTCTCTCAGCCAGGGATGCAAAGTAAGTCATCCATCTCAGTGGAATATCTCATTACAAATTCCAATAGATAATGCTTTTCCCAAGTGTATTGGTGTTCTTTCTCAATAGCAGAAGACATCAATCCACAGTGAGAGTCAGGGCCATGACTATTTCCCATGGATCCATTTTCCTGATGTGAGAAAGAGGAACAGGGACATGTCTAGGGCTACCGTCCCATGACGTGTTATGGGGCTGTGCAGGTAACATTGTGAAAGAAATCGAAAGGTCTATTGTTGTCCCTCCCACATGAAAGCAAATTGATCTTGTGACTCAATGGCTTGGGGTATACTTAAAAAAAAAATTTTCCTAAGTCTAGTGTAGCATGGTACATTCCTAGGATGATGGCCAAGGAACTAAGATGGTGGCAGTGTTGGGCTTGGCTGCACTGCCAAGGTTTTTTCTTTATATATTTTTCTATTTTATGAAGAATTCTTCTTATACTTCCCTTTAGTTCTTTATGTATTGATCTTAAGTTCTTTTGACTTCTTAATAGCTGATTTATTGATTTTGTATAATCAGTTCAGTCTCTGAATTTCTTGAGGATAGTGTCCATTAACTGTTTTCCCACTGAGTTTAGACCAGATATTTCTGTTTCTTTGTATTGATTTTATTCTTTTTTACTAGAAAGTAAAACTTTTTCAATAGTTTAGTAACTCTGGAAATCAAATTCTGCCCCATACCAGGGATTCTTCATTGTTGCTGCATGTTATTGTTGTTGCTTCTGTTTTGAAATAATTATTTAATGTGTGTTTTATTTATCTTTTGTGACCTTCAACAACCTTGCTGGTCTAGCTTAGTGGTCAGATTGAACACAGATTTCCTTAAATTCCTGACTCCAACAAGGCTCTCAGCATTTGCTGGGTGATTCAGCATAAATGTTGGTGGACACTTTAAACAGTCATATGGCAGTGTACCACTCCACCTTAATCTTCACCTTCTATTAATACTTGCACAGAGCTTCCAGGTTAGGCAAAGGTACGTAATAGGGTAGGGCTCTCAGTTCTTCCCGGTGTGTGGACACAAGTCTGGGTTTGGGCACACCCCTAACTGTTCATGTGACATTTTAGAATCCACCCTCCAACGCAGGAGACCCTAGAGAGAGGAGTTTGATCCCTGGGTTGGGCAGATGCCCTGGAGGAAGAAATGGCAACCCACTTCAGCATCCTTGCCTGGAGAATCTCTTGGACAGAGAAGCCTGGGGTGGTGATACAGTCCGTGCATTCCAAAGAGACCAACACAATGGAGTAACTGAGTATGCATGCATGTCAAAACATTTCAAAGTTCTCTATAGTCATATTTTTTTAGCTTTCCTTGTAAGCTTTTACCTTAGCTTTTTGTTGCCCCAAACTATTACTCACCTCCTCAGGCAGTCACAATATTAAACTGTTGCCTCTGACTGTTTTTGAAAGCCCACCCTCAAAAACATTTGTTCTTCTTAGATAAGCTTTAAGTTGAATTTGATAATAATTTATTAAATGGGGTTCTGGAAACCACTAAATACATCAAAAATGTATAAAGCTCAGTCCCATCCCTATTTTCTCCTTCCAGTGGCTGCCAGGCTGCTGATTTTCAGCATGTTTGCAGATGGTTGCTTTTCAAGATTACTGTAGAAAGGAAATGGAGAATGAAAATAAGGACCAAAATTCAGCCATTTTTTAAAAAGCCTCCTAGAATTGCTGCCATGATTCAGTTAAGTTCTAGAGTTCTAAAAATAATAGACTCTAACCAAAGCCTTGTCAGTGTTCTCATTGTGTTTATGAAGGAGAGGATATTTGAAGATCCCTATTCTGTCATTTTCAATTATATCATCTGTCTTGATTTATAAAGCTAAGTAAGCTTGGTATGTATTAATGAAGCCTCTTTCAGTTTGTGTGTTCAACTGTAAATCTTGACTCTATCCAACTGGAACTGGTGGAGAATAGTAAGCACTTCATTCACAGACTCTGTAACAGAGTCCTACATCTCTACCTAGCCATCAGTATAGATTTTTGCTTCCATCATCCATTTCCTTTCATGCTTAACTCCTTCTAGTGCCTCAGTCTAGTGATACTTTTTTAATCTCCATTTTCCCAGGCTCTAAGAACTTTGTGATCCTCTCTTTTTTGGATTTCTATAATTTTCTCAGTAGAACTCTTGGAGGAAAATTATTTCATTGAATGTCCTGATTTCCAGAAATATCTTCTTTGTTTCCATTTTGTAATAGCAGCTTAATTTCCTCGAAAATAATCATAATCATTTCTCCTTTGGACAATCTCCCTAGTCTGAGCCACCAGGGAAGCCCTAGGAATCCACATTACCAGTTAAATGATCTTGCCATTTTCAAGCCCTGTCCAGTCGTGTCTACCATTAATCACTGAACTTGTGTTAAGATCCAAACATCAGACCACATTCTCTTGCACACAGTGTGAGCAATCTAACAATACTATTCAAAAAGCAGGTGTTTCTGTCTCCTGGGAGGATTTTACTTACCTCAGGTCTTCAGTCACACCTCTGCAGGGTTCACAGAAAGTGACTGTTCACATGTCTATGGCGTGGCAGACTGGGCCAACCCACCCACCTTTCAGATGCACGTTTTTGCTTTTCCTCTCTCTTCCACTAACTGCTTGTTGAGACTTCATCATGAGACTTTAGATAGAAATTGAAGGAGATGTAGGCAATCAGGCTCATCTATACCCTTTCTATTTAAACATAGATTTCTACTTTACATTCCAAATTATAATGTGGTAGATGCTATATTAACAAGTTCATGATGAGCAGTTAAAGTCATAATATTTCTGGGTTTTCAAGAATTAGACTTTAGTCCCTTTGATGTCTTAGCATCAAGCCATGAACTGCTTTTAAAATAGATCAGGGCAATGTAGACCTATTTGGTATATGCTTTCTGTAAAGCGTGGCAGACTGAGCCAACCCACCCACCTTTCAGATGCACGTTTTTGCTTTTCCTCTCTCTTCCACTAACTGCTTGTTGAGACTTCATCATGAGACTTTAGATAGAAATTGAAGGAGATGTAGGCAATCAGGCTCATCTATACCCTTTCTATTTAAACATAGATTTCTACTTTACATTCCAAATTATAATGTGGTAGATGCTATATTAACAAGTTCATGATGAGCAGTTAAAGTCATAATATTTCTGGGTTTTCAAGAATTAGACTTTAGTCCCTTTGATGTCTTAGCATCAAGCCATGAACTGCTTTTAAAATAGATCAGGGCAATGTAGACCTATTTGGTATATGCTGTCTGTAATATTAAAAGAGGCTAACTAAGGGTTGTGCCATATTACTCTGTAGTGGGTAGTACAAATTATAGCAATGTATCTTTCAATTTAGAGGAAAAACTCAATATGCATATTCTAGTAATTCATTGTTGCATAAAAAGCCAACTCAAAATCTAATGACTTAAAGTAGGAAAAGTAAGCTAATTCACTTAAGAATTTGCAATCTGGACAAAACTCAAAGGGTGGAATGAGTGACTTATCACTAACACACATGAAATCAGATGGAGTGGCTTATCTAGGGGAAGAAAGAACCACTTTTAACCATAAGTTCATGGTTACCATGGGGGAAGGATGGGGGAGAAGGGATAGTTAGGGAGTTTGGGATGGACATATACAAACTGCTTTATTAAAATGCATAACCATCAAGGCCCTATTGTATAGCACAGGAAACTCTGTTCAATGTTGTGCAGCAGTCAGGGTGGGAAGGGAGTTTGGGGAAAATAGATAAATGTGTATGTATGGTTGAATCCCTTCATTGTCCACGTGAAACTATCACAACATTGTAAATCGCCTATCAGTTCAGTTCAGTAACTCAGTCACATCTGAATCTTTGTGACCCCATAGACTGCAGCATTCCAGATTTCCCTGTCCATCACCAACTCCCAGAACTTGCTTAAACTCATGTCTAATGAGTTGGTGATGCCTTCCAACCATCTCATCCACTATCATGCCCTTCTCCTCCTGCCTTCAATTTTTTCCAGCATCAGGGTAATTTCCAATGAGTCAGTTCTTCACATCAGGTTGCCAAAGTACGGAGTTTCAACTTCAGCATCAGACCTTCCAATGAATATTCAGGGCTGATTTCCTTTAGGATTGACTGGTTGGATCTCCTTGTTGTCCAAGGGACTCTCAAAAGTCTTTTCCAGCACCACAATTCAAAAGCATCAATTCTTCCACACTCAACTTTCTTTATAGTCCAACGCTCACATCTGTACAAGTGCAGCACTTTTACAGCATCATCTTTCAGGGTTTGGAATAGCTCAACTGGAATTCCATCACTTCCACTAGCTTTGTTTGTAGTGATGCTTTCTAAGGCCCACTTGAGTTCATATTCCAGGATGTCTGGCTCTAGATGAGTGACAAACCCTTATCAGAAAAGAGCCATAAAATGTTAATTGGCCTTTTGGTCGGAAGATGATGTAAATCACCTAAGACTTGTGTATACAACTAGGTATGCAGAAAGAAAAGCCTGATTTTGATAAGAGTCAGGGCTGCTGACGCTGCATAACTTTATATTACCCATTGATCTCTGTGTACAAAAAAAAAAAGGGTATAAAAGGCCTTGAAGGACAATAGGGGCCTGGGCCAGTCACTGGACTGATTTCCCCCGTCTCTTCTCTTTAATTTCTGGCTGAATTCCCATCTGGGGCATGGAGGCTTGCCATGTCTACTTACTTGTCCCAGCTTCTAAGATCCACGCAAGGGGGAGTCCAAGTTGGGGCACCCCCCGATATTCAAGAGGACGCCGGTGGCCTAACGTAGATGGTGCAAGCTCCTTGTCTGGAACTTTATTGGCTTTCCATGTAAACCAAGTTATTCAGCCTTCTTTTCTCCATCTAAATTTTCCTACTATACTATTATTTCCGAATCTAATCTTATATTAATAATAAATAAGTTTTCCTCGCCTATCATCTCCCCTTCGAATCACCCTGGATCCACTGGGGCTGGACCCCAGCACTAAGTAGCTCCTATTTACCTGAAAAATAAAGCCAAAACTCATTAGAATCTGGACCCTGCCTACCTCAGTTCAGTTCAGTTCAGTCGCTCAGTCGTGTCTGACTCTTTGTGACCCCATGAATCGCAGCACGCCAGGCCTCCCTGTCCATCACCAGCTCCCGGAGTTCACTCAGACTCACGTTCATCGAGTTCGTGATGCCATCCAGCCATCTCATCCTCTGTCATCCCCTTCTCCTCCCACCCCCAATCTCTCCCAGCATCAGAGTCTTTTCCAATGAGTCACTCTCTGCATGAGACGGCCAAAGTACTGGAGCTTCAGCTTTAGCATCATTCCTTCCAAAGAAATCCCAGGGCTGATCTCCTTCAGAATGGACTGGTTGGATCTCCTTGCAGTCCAAGGGACTCTCAAGAGTCTTCTCCAACACCACAGTTCAAAAGCATCAATTCTTCGGCGCTCAGCCTTCTTCACAGTCCAACTCTCACATCCATACATGACCACAGGAAAAACCATAGCCTTGACTAGATGGACCTTAGTCAGCAAAGTAATGTCTCTGCTTTTGAATATGCTATCTAGGTTGCTTATAACTTTTCTTCCAAGGAGGAAGCATCTTTTAATTTCATGGCTGCAGTCACCATCTACAGAGATTTTGGAGCCCAAAAAAATAAAGTCTGACACTGTTTCCACTGTTTCCCCATTTATTTCCCATGAAGTGATGGGACTGGATGCCATGATCTTCGTTTTCTGAATGTTGAACTTTAAGCCAACTTTTTTGCTTTCCTCTTTCACTTTCATCAAGAGGCTTTTAGCTCCTCTTCACTTTCTGCCATAAGGGTGGTGTCATCTGCATATCTGAGGTTATTGATATTTCTCCCAGCAATCTTGATTCCAGCTTGTGTTTCTTCCAGCCTACCTACCCCTGTCTTACTTCTCCCCTGGGCTGCTCTCAAGGCCATAGCTCCAGCCATTCTGAATTATTTGCAGTTCTCCAAACATTCAAGATCATTCTATGCCTTGAGTCTTTACTCACATTGTCCCCTCTACCACCCTCCCCCAATCCCACTAATTCCCTTTCAAAAAGTCTCCCAAGCATCACTTTCTCTCCAAGCCAGTCCTGCTCTCCCTCAGGTAGCATTTATTCACGTGGGCCTTGTACATGCCTCTGTCTCTTTGTGTGTGTGTGTGTGTGTGTGTGTGTGTGTATGTGTGTTAGTCACTCAGTCGTGTCCAGCTCTTTGCAGTCCCATGGACTGTAGCCTGCCAGGCTTCTCTGTCCATGGATTTCTCCAGGCAAAAATACTGGAGAGGTAGCCATTCCCTTCTCCAGAGAATCTTCCCAACCCAGGGATCGAACCTGGGTTTCCTGAACTGCAGGCAAATTCTTTACCATCTGAGCCACTAGGGAAGCCTATCTATCTCTATCTTCCCTGTTTGCTTACATGTCATATCCCACTTGATAACCTGTAGGCTTCTTAGAGCAAATGTACTGGCCTTTGACTCAAAAGCTAAAACCTTTGAATGTGTGGATCAGAACAAACTATGGAAAATTCTTAAAGAGATGGGAATACCAGACCACCTTACCTGCCTCCTGAGAAATCTGTATGTAAGTCAAGAAACATTAGTTAGAACCAGACATGGAACAATAGACTGGTCCCAAATTGGGAAAGGAGTATGCCAAGGCTATATATTGTCCCCTTGCTTATTTAACTTATATGCAGAGTACATCATGAGAAATGCCAGGCTAGATGAAACATAAGCTGGAATCAAGATTGCTGGGAGAAATATCAATAATCTCAGATATGCAGATGTAACCACTCTTATGGCAGAAAGTAAAGAAGAAATAAAGAGCCTCTTGATGAAAGTGAAAGGGAGAGTGATAAAGCTGGTTTAAAACTCAACATTCAAAAAATGAAGATCATCACTTCGTGGCAAATAGATGGGGAAACAATAGAAACCATGACAGACTTTATTTTCTTGGGCTCCAAAGTCACTGCAGATGGTGACTGTAACCATGAAATTAAAAGATGTTTGCTCCTTGGAAGAAAAGTTATGACCAACCTAGACAGCATATTACAAACCAGAGACATTACTGACAAAGGTCTATACAATCAAAGTAATGGCTTTTCCACTAGTCATGTATGGATGTGAGAGTTGGACCATAAAGAAAATTGAGTGCCAAAGAGTTGATGCTTTTGAACCATGGTATTGGAGAAGATTCTTAAGAGTCCCTGGGACTGCAAGGAGATCAAACAAGTCAATCCTAAAGGAGATCAGTTGTGAATATTCATTGGAAGGACTGATGCTGAAGCTGAAACTCCAATACTTTGCTACCTGATGCAAAGAACTGACTCATTGGAAAAGACCCTGATGCTGGGAAAGACTGAAGGCAGGAGGAGAAGGGGATGACAGAGGATGAGATGGTTGGATGGAATCACTGACTCAATGGACATGGACACGAGGTTGAGTAAGCTACAGGAGTTGGTGATGGACAGGGAAGCCTGGCATGCTGCAGTCCATGGGGTCACAAAGAGTGAAATACGATTGAGTGACTGAACTAAACTGAACTGAACTGACTGAGCCTTATTTATCCTCATGTTCCTGGTAATTGCCTGGCAGATAATGGCACTAATAATACACTTTTAAGACAGAAAAAATGGGGGAAGGAAAAGAGGAATAAAAAAAAAGGAGAAGGAAAAGGACAGTCTTCAAGGACTTGTTTTTTCCTCCCAAATGACAAATTTTGAAAATTGTACTCAAAACATCCTGACTGTTTTTTGTTTTTTTTTTTTTTTTTTTTTTTTGTCTAAATTGAGTAAAGAATCATAGTGAGAATTTCAGGCTCAGCCAAGGCAGAAGGTAGATGCAGGGAACATTGGAAGAAGGGATGAAAGGTCTTCATCATGTCCTTCTTGGATGTGGGCCAGAATGGACCAGCCAATTATCCCACCCATGCCACCCACCCAGCACAGGTGTGGAGGCGTCATCCTCCGCGATGTGCCGGGTCTGCCCCATTTCTGGCTCACTTCTGACCAGCCACTCATGTGGAGAAATGAGAGTGAACAGAGAATTAAAAAGATGACCTAATTCTCTGCTGAAAGCATTTCCAATCATAAGTCTGAGAGTATTTTAATTATACCTGGACGCAGGAGCCCTCATCCAGACGTAAATGAAGTCCCAAGTGGACTATCCCTGTGTCTGTAAAGATTTGTCTAATCTCGTGGTTATCTCAAGGGCCTGACACCACACTGATCATTAAGCAACAGTGTGGAGGCGCAGCTGCATGTTACCATGGTAACCTCACTAGGCTCGCCTGTAGAGCTTGGTAACAAGAGCATTTTATTATGGGTCATAAGGGCAAAAGGCTTCATCTACATTATTTCCTGTAAAATCCTATTATTTCAGGTGTTGTACTCCATCTTCATCTATGCCGCTCTTGTGATAGAAATTGTAAATGTGGGTTACTAGGTAGCAAAACAATTGCAAGCTTCTAGTAAACGATAAACCAGTGTTTTGTAGACGAGAAAAGCATTTTGCCATAGGGATGTGGGGTAAAGACGCATCCAGTGTTTCTGAAAGCAGAGAATTCTTACTCTGAAAAGAGAAAGGTTTTTCTTTTCATTGTTGGTTCCCTCTGGCCTGAGTCATGCTTTAGACTGTCACTGATACCAATTCTTGGGTCCTGTAATCTGCTAAGCTTGCAAGCTCAGTCACTCAGTGAGGTTTGACTTTCTGCAACCTTATGGACTGTAGCCCACCAGGCTTCTTCTGTGCATGGGATTTTTCAGGGAAGAATACTGGAGTAGGTTGCCATTCTCCTCCTCCAAGGGATCTTCCCAACCCAGGGAGCAAACCTGTGTCTCCTACATTGCAGGCAGATTCTTTACCTCTAAGTCATGGGGAAAATGAGTCTGATTCTGCTGGGTTTGTTTTTTTTTTTCCTTTAAATTTTATTGTATTGTGGTAAAAACACATAATGTGAGATCCACCCTTTAACAGATGTTTCAGTGTACAATATGGCACGCTGACTACAGGTAGAATGTTGGACAGATCTCTAGAACTTACTCCTCTTATTTAACTTAAGCCCCTTGGTGAACAGCTCCTCATCTCCTTTTCTCCCTGACCCTAGTAGCCACCATTCATTCCTTTCTTTGATTCCATGAATTTGACCTAGCCAATCTCTTTCTCATAGCCCAGGCCCCTAGCCCCATCACAGGCTGAGTTGGAGCTGACTGGACAGTGATTGCCTCTGAGCTGTGATGGCATTAAGTCTACTTGGGGGATGGAGGTCATTCATTCACTCACTGTCCCATCTGCTGCCTATAATTAAGGATATCAATTCTACAAGGCAGAGCCACAAATACCACAGCATATCTCTTCCTTCCAAATCCCTGCGACACAGCGAGAGTACATTTAGGCTTTTCTGAATGTTCACCAGTCCTCTTATGAGCAGGAAGACTCTGGGGTCTTGTTCCCCAGGATGACAGCTGAGAACTAGAGATAAACAGCAAAGGATCTAATCGTTACATTTATTTTCTGAATTAATTTAGAACACCCAGGGGTATATAGAATGCTTCCCTGTTCCAAAAACCGCTTGCCTAAATGCCTGGAACAATGAGCATGTCATTGAATTAGTGCCTGATTTCACTGGCTTTTTCTACCATCCTCCAAGGATGGCAGTAATTGACGTCAGATGACCCAAGGCAGAGCAGGAGCCAGCAAATGGGTGGTTGTTGATGCTTTGCTTTATAAAGAAGATGCTACAGATTTGCTGGATCATGTTAAAAACAAAAAATTAAAACCTGTTCCTTAATGTTCACCAGAACTCTTAGAGCTAAAATAAGTTATATTTCATGTGTGTGTCTCAAATTCCAATCTTTGAATTCTAGAATCAGAGTATCTCTGTTATGAACAGTGCAATTTCTTCTATTAGAACTGAGTGACACAAGGAAGAAGGCTGGTGAAGTAAGACAATATGATGACTGTTCCAAGGCGTATATCCTGATGTGATGGAGGAGACAGAGAGAGGAGTTTGGTGCAGACCTCATGTTGAGTTGTAAGCTAACACACAATCTCCAGCATGCTTTCAAGCCCAGAAGATACTACTTGAGGGTTATGACAAAGAGATTATATTACAAGTCGCTTTTCTTACCCCAGAAAAGGGGATTCATCTAGATTACATTTGGAAAATTATGCTGTACTACACATATTTGTACAATATCAGGTATGTAAACACATCCTATATATAGACAGAGGTGAGTATACATCTTAACTGGTATTTTTATATCAGCAGTTATTACTTACTTCTAAAAGAGTCACAGCTATTTGACACATCAAATACCCCTCTGAAAAGATTTCAACTCAGAAAATGCCCTGTTTGAGGAGGTGAATTTTCCGTTCTCTAAATCAGTAAACATACAACTAGTTAGAGTTAAAAGAGGCAAATCGCTGAGGACAAGGTTTCACAGACAACTCCCAAAAACTGGATTAAGAGATTGGATTTAATCACAAATTCTTGTCCCTTCTTCAGCTCTGATATATTTACATAAAATATATATCCAAATATTATAACTAGAACATATACAAATCAGTTTGAGGGGTGCACATATATTAGACAAGTAATGGTAAAGACAAAAAGAGAGGAAAAAGTTAAATAAAATTCAATTTTACAAAATGGAAAGGTTTTTCAAACTTTGTGGTGATCAGTTCAATTCAGTCACTCAGTCATGTCCAACTCTTTGCAACCCCATGGACTGCAGCATGCCAGGTCTCCCTGTCCATCACCAACTCCTGGAGCTTACTCAACCTCATGTCCATTGAGTCAGTGATGTCATCAAACCATCTCATCTTCTGTCATTCCCTTCTCCTCCCAACTTCAATCTTTCCCAGCATTAAGGTCTTTCCAGATGAGTCAGTTCTTCACATCAAGTGGCCAAAGTATTGGAGTTTCAGCTTCAGCATCAGTCCTTCCAACAAATATTCAGGACTGATTTTCTCGAGGATGGACTAGTTGGATCTCCTTTCAGTCCAAGGGACTCTAAAGAGTCTTCTCCAACACCACAGTTCAAAAGCATCAATTCTTCAGCACTCAGCTTTCTTTATAGTCCAACTCTCACATCTATACATGACTACTGGAAAAACCATGGCTTTGATTAGATGGACCTTTGTTGGCAAAGTAATATCTCTGCTTTGTAATATGCTGTCTATGTTGGTCATAACTTTTCTTCTAAGGAGCAAGTGTCTTTTAATTCCATGGTTACAGTCACCATCTACAGTGATTTTGTAACCCCCAAAATATAAAGTCTGTCACTGTTTCCACTGTTTCCCCATCTATTTCCCATGAAGTGTTGGGACCACATGCCATGATCTTAGTTTTCTGAATGTTGAGTTTTAAGCCAACTTTTTCACTGTCCTCTTTAGCTTTCATCGAGGCTTTTTAGTTCCTCTTCACTTTCTGCCATAAGGGTGGTATCATCTGTATATCTGAGGTTATTGATATTTCTTCCTGCAATCTTGATTCCAGCTTGTGCTTCATCCAGCCCAGTGTTTCTCATGATGTGCTCTGCATATAAGTTAAATAAGCAGGGTGGCAATATACAGCCTTGACGTACTGCTTTCCCTATTTTGGACGAGTCTGTTGTTCCATGTCCAGTTCTTTTGCTTTAGTTCTCTTATTGTTTCGGAAGAAAATCATTATGACCCCCTTTTCAGGTTTCGTGCTGTGCTGTGCTCAGTCATGTCCAACTCTTTGAGACCCCATGGACTGTAGCCTGGCAGAATCCTCTGTCTATGGAATTTACCAGGCAAGAATACTGGAGTGGGATGCATTTCCTGCTCCAGGGATTTTCTCCAACCCAGGGATCAAACCTGTGTCTCTTGTGTCCTTGTATTGGCAGATAGATTCTTTACCACTGAGCCACCTGGGGAGCCCTTTTTCAGGTCTGTCTTTAATTCCTAAAGAAATAATCACTTTATCCAGGTTTGAAAAGCTATCATATTTGTTGTTTGACTCTGGATCTACAAAAAAAAAAAAAAAAAGTGCTATTGAAAATGTAAGATATTGTTATTTCAATCTTTTGGCATAGACAAAATGGCTTGAGTGATTTTCTATGTTTGGTTTTTTTAAAGGCATATCCATTTATGAGTATAAATTTAAACTAACACCTGAACTTTGTTTGATGTTCCTTTTTGCACTTACTGCTTACTTCAAAACTGATTCTATACCTCTTGCTAATATATTTGTCTAAATTACATGTGACTTCAATGTGAAACCTTCCATTCGTTCTTTGATTGGATGAAATAGGCACAAGTGTCCACTTTTAAGACATCTTTATAGGCTAGTTGAGAATCAACCATAGTCAGGCTTAAAGAGACTATTTAAGTCATGGCTGTCTCCAGTGTTGGTTAACAAAGAGATCAATCATCAAAATTTTAAGAGCTGTTTTTCAGAGTAATATTTACATTGTTCATGTAGAATCTAAGTCTCAAGAGTTTCAAGGACTTCACAGACAGCATCTCATTGCAGCATCTTGATAGGACAATGGGAGGCTGACATACTGGCTCTGGAGCACAGGTGGTGATGCTGAGCTGTTGTGGTAAGCACTGTGTTTATATTGTTGATGCGCTAAGTCGTACTCTTTTTTCTTTGGCTGCATGTGGTCTGTGGTTCGGTGTGTGGGCTTTCTCTAGTTTTGGTGAGCGAGGGCTACACTCTTCATTGCAGTGCAGGGGCTTCTCATTGCAGTGGCTTCTCTTGTTGCAAATCACGGGCTCTAGGCACACAGGCTTCAGTGGTTGTGGCTTGCAGGCTTAGTTGCTCTAGTTGCTCCAGTGCATGTGGGATATTCTGGGACCAGGTATCAAACCCATGTCCTCTACACTGGCAGGCAGATTTTTAACCACTGGACCACCAGGGAAGTCCCAAGTCATATTCTTTTTTATTTCAGTTTTAAGGACCTCAAGCGCATAGGATTGAGATGATCGTACTCACATTATTAGTAGCCATCTGAGAGGTCTTTGATTTGTTTCATTGCTTTCATTTTCCATCTCCAATCCCATTCCCCTTCTTGCTCTACTGGAAAAGTATGTAAAAGTATAAGCTGTCCTTTCAGGTCCATTATATGGAAACACATGAGTTTATTACCCAGCAATTTCACACTTGGAAATATACCTGAGAAAAAAGCTTGTACCTTCCCAAGGAACAATGCACTTGTCTGTTGATCACAGAGTTATTTGGGAGAAGCAAAGAGATGCAAGCCACCATGTTTATCACTAAGTGAGCAGATAAATAAAATGTGTCTTATACACATATCAAGATATCATGTAACTAACAGTCAAAACTAACAAAGTAGATTCTCATTTAGTAACACGAAAAATGAATAAAACAGAATGAGATTAGAGTACAATGTAATTTATGTAAACTTTTAAAACCATACACATACAATAATACTAAGTATTTCTCAATACAGATTTATCTCAATTTTAAGGGGAAAATGATGTGGTTTTTTTAAGAATGAGAGGAAGAAGGAAAAGGAAAACATACAAGGGTAAGAGGGAAAATGAAATTCAACAAAGGGTCTATGGATCTAATTTATTAACTATGAGACTGTTAAGCTCTTTAAACTAATTATCTTAGTCAAACACAATGCTAAACTCTTTACACTAATTATCTTAGTCAAAGTTATAACAACCTTAGGAGGTAGGCACTGTTATTTTTGTGAGGCTTAGAAAGTCAGTTGTCTCAACCAATGGTTCACATCAAGAAAGTGGCAGATTCAATTTACAAATGAAGGACGTCCAGCCCAAGAGTCATCAGGCAGTCATAAAATCACTCATATCTGAGAGCTGTGCTTTTGGTTAAGTCAAGCTTACTCATTAGCAATTTTCCCATAGTCAGTTTTCTCTGTTACAATTCTACTCTCAGTTTTCAACTGTTAGGAGTTTTTGTTTTCCCAGATTGCAAGAAGTGGATGTGAAAGTGGAAAAGAAACAATTATAACAGACTCTGATAGATATATTCTGCTTTGCACAGATAAATACACTTACATCTGATTTATACTTGAGTGTTTCACTGATTTGGTTAGCATGACTTGGTATGGGGGCTCAGCTTGGTGCTCTGTGATGACCTAGACGGGCGGGATGGAAGAAGGGGAAGGAGGGCCATGAAGGAGGGGATCTACATATGCTGATTCACTTCATTGTACAGCAGAAACTAACACGACATTGTGAAGAAGTTATATTCAAATTAAAAAAAAATAGATGCATTTTTAGAATTTATTTTCTTGATGTGAAAAGGAAAGGAAGTGATTCCACAACGTGGTGGCCCCTCTGCTAACATCACTTTACCTGAAGACCTGACTTGACCTACAGATTATTTCCCTTTCCACTCCAAAGGCTGTTCTCAGTCGGTTATTAAGTTTTTGAGAGTATGTGTTCTGTTTATTCATAATCTAAACAATTCTATAGTTGGTCTTTAAAATATTACGAAACATGTTCCTTTAGGAGAATAATCAGTTGAATGTTCTTCCTGGAAATTTTATGTGATGCTTCCAGTTTGCTAGAGGTTAAATTTACCAATGATGAAATGTCTTTAAAAATTTCCGAAATCCAGGCCACACACCTCTGTAATTGCTTAGTGGAAAATGTCTCTTGAGAGCTCTAGCAGAGATGACACAAAAGCTACATCTGATCAATGAAAGAAAAAAAGGAAAGGTGAGCTGGGTTCCACCATTGGCATCACTGAATAATGTCATGCTTTAGATTTTCACTTTTCTGTTACATATGCTCACTATGGACTTTCCCGGTGGATTAGTGGTAAAGAATCTGCTGAGACACAGAAGACACAGGTTTGATCCCTGGGTCTGGAAGATCCCCTGGAGGAGGACATGGCAATCCACCCCCATATTCTTGCCTGGAGAATCCCTTGGACAGAGGAGCCTGGTGGGCTACAGTCCATAGCATTGCAAAGAGTCAGACATGACTGATGCACCTTAGCTTGCACACACAGACATGCTCACTACACAATGCAGAGAAAGAAGTAGAAAATTCAACTTGGAAGTTGCAATAAAAAGTATTGATAATCTCATATGAACCCTCAAAAGCTAGAAAAAAAGGAAATTTATGGGATGGGAGGGGAGGGGAAATGTTTTTCTTAGATGAACTTTGAGATTTATAGTTCCAGAAATAGAAAAATAATTGAATAGTAGTGAAGAAGGACATATTTAATACTTTCTATCTCTTGGAAATTACTAATCCCATTGTAACAATCCTTATATTTTCACCAAGGAGAATATAATTAAAGAATTTCACATGAACTTCATTACTTTATGCCTTGAACCTCTTTTTTTCATCTAGTTATGATGAAAGTTATGGACCATCTTTTTTCAAAATGCACATACAAGCACCATTTTGAATAAAATTCCAAGAGTTTGTAAATTTAGAATCCCAGAACTTATATTAGATAGGTCAAATTGATAGGATATGTAGCAACTCAATCTAAATTTTTCCGTAGTATTTTCATAAAGTATTCTAAGAAACATCTTGACATTTGCCATTTTTGCAGGTGTTCACATATATAGAATGAAAACCAATCATCCTACATCAGGCCAAGTCTAATCTTGACATAATTAGATTTTGTTTATTTTACTGGAGCTGCCATTGAATTCTTCAAATTGTAGACATCATAATAGCGCATCCAGGAACTAGTGTCAAAGGAGGTAAAAAATATCTAGTTACCAAGGAGAAGGCTGGTGATGCCTTGTGCTTAGGGAAGGGAGGTGATATTAACCAGGGCCTACCTCAAACTAATAGATGAGAACTGAGAACTTATCAAAGCTTCTAGCTTTTTGAAAATGAATCTAGAAGAGTGCACCAGTGGTATAGTTGACACTCAATTAAAATATTCTTGTCTAGCCGCCATGTTAGGTACATCATTAAGGTTTAATGCAGTCATGAGAGCAAATAAAAATGTTATTTCCCAGATGCACCTACTCAAATTGAGAAGTGATATCAGTTTATTGTGTCTTGGGGTGTTCTACAGAGAAGCATCTATCCACTAGAGAAATCTTTAGACCCTAAAGCTGTACCTACTATTCACCTGAATGCTCATCTCTGTTCCAAGCCGAGGATGCAACGGTGACATTAGATTCCATTCATTTTGCTAAGACATGACTAACGAAGGATGTCATTTTGTATATTCAGGTTTTTTTAGTTGCTGCCGTGTGCATGCATGCTTGCTAAGTCATTTAAGTCATGTCCAGCTCTGTGACCCTAGGGACTGTAGCCCTCCAGGCTCCTCTGTCACGGGACTCTCCAGGCAAGAATACTGGAGTGGGTTGCCATGCCCTCCTGCAATGGATCTTCCCGACCCACGGATTGAATCCATGTCTCTTACATCTCCTGCATTGGCAGGTGGGTTTTTTTTTTTTTTTTTTTTTTTAGCACTAGCATCATCTGAGAAACCCTGTGTAGGTGGTATTACTTATAGCAACATGACAAATTTAAAGTAAAAGATAATGAGAGACAGGAAATATTGTGAGGAAGCCTGAAATACAAAATCAGAAAGACTGAGTTTGAGTTCAGGGTCTACCACTTAGTAACTATATGTGTGCACAGGCTCTCTGGGTTTCAATTTCTTCCCATGTAAAGTGAACATATAATACTAATCTGTTAAGGATTTTCTGGGTTTTAACTTCATTTATCATATTAAGGTATGTTTTTTTCTACATTCCAAATACACTTTAATTATAACTTTAATAATTATTAAATTAATTGATTTATCTAATTTAAAAACTCAACACTGTTACAAGTCTCAAAGCAACAATAATGAAAAAAGCAGTGTTTTCTTTCCAAATTCCTGCTTCCCAGGGCCAACTACTATTAACTCTTTTTTAATTGTTTATGTCCATTTTTATAATATGCTTGTATCTATTTCTGAGTGTTTTCTCACACTTAGATGGTGTGGGGTGGAATGTGCATGCTTAGTAATGTCCAACTCTTTGTGACCCCCATGGACCGAAGCCCACCAGGCTCCTCTGTTCATGGAATTTTCCAGGCAAGAAATACTGGAGTGGGATGCCATTTCCTTCTCACACTTAGACAGTATATATTAAATTATTGAGTTGAAAGATTAGAATTTACTTCTCCTGTTTTACCCTCCAGACACACACTTTCACCTCATCCATCCTTCCAGTGTAGCTTATTATGATTTGTGATTACATAAGGATTCAGTATTTATACTATTACGGCAGTAAACATCATCAGAGCTGAGCTATGTCATTTACTATGATTACATTCCTTTCTTAGTTAACTCCCTCCCCCCACCAATAAATATAATTTATTCTATTTTCTATTCGTTTTTTGTTCAAGTCGCCACCTGAACTATGGAGTCTCTCAACATGATTGAATGCATCTGGTGACATCAGTTTCAATTTCTTTTTCCTACAGCCTTCTCACAGTTCCTTGCGTTCCTGTTCCAGTCTTCACTGTTTCTAGGACTCTTAAGGATTCACCCTTAGCAGAAGACTGGGAATTCCCTTTGCTTCTTTCCTGTATAAAGCCTGTGTTTCCTGAATCCCTCTTCCTTGCTTCTTTCTCTTTCTTTCTTTCTTTTTCTTAATTTACATAGAACACATTTTGTTGCTCCCTAAGAAACTTTGTGTGGCAAATCAACTTTTGACTACATCTGAAAATACTTAATTGGGTTGGGTATAGAAATCTAGGTTAAAAAACAATTTCTTGATGAACAGAAGACATTGTTCTATAGTATTTTAACTTCTAGTGTTGTCCTTGAGGAGACGGATGCCCCTCCAATTCCTAATCTGTGTTGTGTGACCTATTTTTTCCTCTTGGATGCTTATGTTTTACTGTTCATGAACGTCATAAAATTTCAGGACTATCATGAATTTTGTTGTGTCTTTCATTTTATTATACTGCTGTGTATTTGAAGGGCCCTTTTCTCCAAATTCTTATGTTCTCCAGGGAAATTTTCTTCCATTATTTATGTAATAACTTCCTCCCCTCTCCTTTCTGTTTCCTTTTCTAAGAACATTTCAACCAGTCCTCCTGTTTTTGGTCTGATACTGCACTTACCCCTTGGAGAAAGTTGTTGTCTCCAAATCCTAATTCCTGGAAAGGAAAGGTACAGCAATGCTGACTTCACAACATTTCCTCATTCAGGGCAGTCAGCACTGTCAGCCATAGCCCTGAGCTCCCAGTCAGGTTGCAGAGATCCAGCCACTGCTCATCACTTACATGATCAAGCAGAATCAGGATTCCCCGTCAACCCTCTCTTCTTTTTTTCCTACCCTTCTTCCTCCTTCTCCCTCTCTTTTCTTCATCTGTCTTCCTCTTCCCTTTCCTCTACAACCATTTGATTCTCCTCTTCTTTCATCATCTTCCTTTTCCCCTAAACTTCACCATCTATCTGTATTCTAACCCTACGAACCATGACCCCCACTCGATTCTATGTCCTCTCACCAGTTCTCTCTGTGGGCTTACTTGTCATATCAGCTATGGATACAAACCCAGCGTTCTGGAATGGGACAAGTTCCATCTGCAGGTGGAAATCAGGCCAGAGAGGTTGGGCTGACTTGTGAGTGGCAGCACCAGCACTCCAGTACAAATCTGTTAACTCTGGATGCATCCTACCCCCCACTGCACAGCTGTTAAGGGGACCTCAAGGCCAAAACACAGACCCCTGAGCCTCATGCCTACAAAGTTTGCAGTGGAAATTCCCCTGAAAAGGCAGTTAAGCATTGTGTTTAACTATTAGAAAGTTGTCTCTGACCATTCCAAAGACAAAACAAAACAAAACAAATGAGAAAAGGGGTTTCTAGTATTGCCAACATGAACTGAACACTTACGTGCCATTCTTTTTCATGCGTTACCTTATTTAAGGCATGTTGTAACTTTATGTAATAGACACTTTCACAACCTTTGATTTCAATATGATGAAATGTATGGAAATTAATCTTGTTACTCATAGAGACATTAGAGGGACTCCTTTACAAGTCTGACTGGTTTTCAAGTCCATGCTGTTAGCTAATTGCCTGTGTTGTTTCCTGACAAACATTAAGGCGTTAACATAGCCTGCTAGATAAGCTCTGTGCTTGCACATTTTTAAAACAGTCTTCAAGATGTACATACTCTGCCTGTTTAGCAATGCCTACTTCTTTCACCTCTTCGCAAATCTCAAGGTTTAGAGAAGGATGGTGTCTCTCTAGTCCCCTGTACATTGTTACCCTGAGTCCTCCCACCCTCCCAGAAGAAAAGTAAATATAGCAAGAGTAGAGTTTTCCAGATTGTTTCCAGTCTGGCTAACTTCTTTTCAAATAAATCCACTTGGGAAAGTGATCTTTGAAAGGCTGCCATAACAGTTATATTCAGCAAGCTTCTTAAAGTTTATTTAAATTGAGATGATTTCCATCAGCACAAGTTCCTGGTCTGTTCTGCAGTTTCTTGTGACTGTTCTTGTGAGCTGTAAATCCATTTTGGCTAATGGAGGATAATAAGCAAAATGTCCTTGCTTTCTTTCCAGTTTAATTCACTTGGAGACCATAGTACAAATCTTGATTCTGCCTGTAAACATGTGCGACAGTTTGTCGGAATTTCAGTTGACATTGTATATGAGGGTGGGTAGAACATTAGATCTAACTGAATTTTAAAAAAAAATCTTTCTTTCAAGTTATTGTCCAAAATATTTGTTCAGGTTTACAGACACATCCTACAGAAAAACCTGAACAAATTTTTGGCCATCCCAATACTTCAAGCCCTTGAAAAAGTTACCAAATACATGGCTGTCTATGAAAGCTATGTTTTGGCAAGCACAACTTAAAACTTTGTTAGCTTCTTTTCATTCAGTTTTTTTTTTAAGCTATTTCTGTCACCTGTTAAACTGATATACTTTTTATTTGATGATGATATAAACTTTTTGCCTTATTTTCAGGGCATTTTGCTATATCTTCAGGGCATTTTTTTCTGTTAAAATATTGTTAACTGCTCAGTCGTGTCCAACTCTTTGTGACCCCATGGACTGTAGCCCACCAGGCTCCTCTGTCCATGGAACTGTCCAGGCAAGAATACTGGTGTTGGTTGCCATTTCTTCCTCCAGAGGATCTTCCCGACCAAGGGACGGAGCCCAGGTCTCTTGCATTGCAGGCAAATTCATTACCATCTGAACCATCAGGGAAGCCCATTTTAAAGTATAATTAACCATATAGCAAATGGTAAAACATGTTCTTCATAGCTAGTTAAATCTATTACCTGTTTCATAACAAGCAGGAAGGAGAAGGCAATTGCAATTGGAGAAGGAAATGGCAACCCACTCCAGTGTTCTTGCCTGGAGAATCCCAGGGACAGGGGAGCCTGGTGGGTTGCCGTCTGTGGGGGCACACAGAGTCGGACATGACTGAAGCGTCTTAGCAGCAGCAGCAGCAGCAAGCGGAGAGAATGAGTAGTCTGTTGCAGTCTCCACAGTAAGGAATAGAACTTCATATTCAAATGGCTTCCAATGTCTTTCTGAGCCCATTTGTTGCTCTAGGCACTGTCACCACCAAGAGACCCCATATGGTGAATTTCAGCAGAGCATGAGGGTCAGTAGGTCCCTAAGTACACTATATGAATATTGTGCCCCCCCACGCCCCCCAAAATATTTATGTCTTCCTGGAACTTCAGAATGTAACCTTACTTAGAAATAGGGTGTTTGCAGATATAATTCGTTAAGATCAGGGGCTTGCCTGGTGGCTCAGAGGTTGAAGCGTCTACCTCCAATGTAGGAGACCCAGGTTCGATCCCTGGGTTGGGAAGATCCCCTGGAGAAGGAAATGGCAACCCACTCCAGTACTCTTGCCTGGAGTACTGGATCCATAGTGGATAAGAGCGGGGGTTAAATCCAATGACTTTTGTCCTTATAAGAAGAAAGATACGGATAGAAGGTGGATAAGAGGACTGGAGTGATGTACCTACAAGCCAAGGATTACTAGAAACCACCAGAAACCAAGAAGAGACATGGAAAGCTCTTGTCTAGCACTTTCAGAGGAAGCATGGCCCTGCCAATATCTTAATTTTGAACTTCTGGCCTGCAGTACTTTGGGAGAATATAGTTCTGTTATTTAAACCACCCAGGTTGGGGGTCATTTGTTGCAGTAGCCCAAGGAATGAATATGCTGAGAAACTGGTGAATGACCTTACTGAAGAGGAGTGATCACAGTTAACATTGCCCGATCACTCCTGTGTAGGACTTTAAACAGCTATACTGTGGGCAGTGGGTAAGAGGAATGACCGGGGGACTAGTGGCACAGTGACCAGATGGGATCAAGTGAGAAAGTCACTGCTAAGGTAATGAGGAAAATCCAAGCTCAGTGTGAGCCTTGGAGTGCAGGGTTACAGCTGCAAATTAAAGATTAGACTTTAAGAGAAGACTGGGAAGGAAGAAACTCAATAACCTTCTCAGCTTCACAGCTCTACCAGTGTTCATTGCTTTGGGAAATCCAGGCCCAGGACTAGACCCAAACCAGGACCACTTTGGGAAGCATCATTTCACATTGGGAAGCACATGGGCTTGGGCGTCAATGAGACATGTGTTCGCATCTTGGCCCTGTGAGCTTCTGGATGCTTAGCTGTTGTATTTTAACAAAAGGCGTGAGCCATGGTGTCCTCATTTAAAATGGGAATAAAAAATAGCTACTGTGAAAGTTAACTGAGATGCCTTCATCTCAGTTCACATGCAAAGCAACCAGCATACAGAAGGTGCTCATTAAAAGTTAGTTTAGTCCTTTTCACTCCTGGCATCCAGGGAAATAAACTGTGATTATTCTTTTTCCCTCTTTCACACTTGTATCCCTAAGAAACTAGACAGGGTATGATTTCCAAAGAAATGAGGAGACTATGTTTGGTCATTTATGCTTATATGATAGTGAAATTAATACACTACTTCCCTATTTGATAGTCAAGCATAATTTTTTTAAACCCACCATCTGTTTAATTAACACATCCGTCACATCACATATATATCTTTCTTTTTTATTTTTTGATGAGAACCAAGTTTTACTCTCTTAACAAATTTCAATGATAATACAGTGTTATCAACTATAGTCACCAAGTTTTACATTATGTAAGTTCTTTTTTTTTTAATTAATTTTTATTTTTTAGTTTGTTTTGCTTTACAATACTGTATTTGTTTTGCTATACATTGACATGAATCAGCCACGAGTGTACATGAACTCCCAATCTCGACCCCCACCTCCCCCCTCCCACCCCACACCTTCTCTCTGGATTATCCCCGTGCATCAGTACCAAGCATCCTGCATCCTGCATCAAACCTAGCTTAAATAATTTTTAATTTTGACACTAATTTATAAGAGGCCTCCAGAAGGCATGAAATTTAACTCAAAAACAGACTTCAAATCCTGCTATGGTGAGAGACTATATTCCATGAGCTGCTTTGAGCTCCTTTTCTAGAATTTAAGTGCTGACTTGTGAGGTCAGAAATTATAAATGACTGCTCTTACACACAGCTTAGGTTGGTCCAAGACAGAGATGTTCTACAGTAGGGCAGAAAAGGTTAATAGTTAAAATTTTTTTCTAGTTCTGCAAAATCATAAATTCTTTAAAAGCTAATATCTATTGACATAGACTTTTCTGGGCCCAAATTCTAAAGACCTTAGCAAGTAATGATTTTCTGGTCTGGATTCAAATCCAGACTTAACGCCTTGAATGTCTGCCAGGCCCAACCTACACAGTACCTCCCAGCATCTCCCCTGCACAAATCTCCTCCATTTCATCTCTCAAAAGTCAATGAAAGTAGCCTGAAACCTTGTTTCTGAATTTTTGTCTGTTTAGTGTTTTGTTTTTTCTCAGAGAAAGTTACATTCATATCCTACAGTAATTAAATCATGAAGGAACAGTGAAGAACATTTGCTTTGCTGGATGGGATAAAATGACAATATTCAATATAATAACCTATACTGGAAAAGAATATAAAAAAGAATATATATCTGTCTTTCAGACAGAAGGGGCTATGCTAAGCATAATATAAAAGTTACATATTTTAAACTGAGACAAAAGTTAGTACACTCTAGCACCAACTTTGGCCTTTGTGATTCTTAGGTTTAGCAAAAAAAGGACTTGACCTTTAGGACTTCACAGTGGGATGAAGGGGAAAAGTATGTCAATTGAAGAAGCCTCAGCTGATTCTATCCCTGGTCAAATAGAAATCATCCTTCTTGGGAAAGAAGGGTATGATTAGCCCTATTACTAGAGGAAAAATTAGGATCTGTGGCAAATCTGGTAATGATATATACTTATGTCATATTTGTATGTAAAAATCAAGGCAACAGTGAAAACTGATCAAGTCATAGCTCCGCGGTCATTTGCTGACATCCCATAATTCCCACTGGAATAGTGGTGACAATGAGAGTTTAATGACCTTCCTTTCATTCCACTCCTCACTTACACTCATCCTTGTTATCTGGCTATTCTTTCATCCCTCTTCACTCAGTACCAAAAGCAGTCACCCTTCACTGAGAAAACTCTGTTAGCTGCTGAGGGGCCTGTTGTGAAGATTTCAATATTGGAGAAAATGGATTATGGCCCAGCCCTGTGTCCTAGACGTTCAAATATTTGAAGTCATAACTAACGACCAAGTATTATGAAAATTCCCCTGGTTTGCCTTACAAAAGTAACCGAGACTTCCGAAGAATTGACTGGTGTGGTTGTTGCAGGAACTAAAATGGCATTATTTTGGGAGTCTCCTGGGTGATTCTCTCCTGGGTGATTCCCTCCAGAGATATTCTCTGGCCCTACCTACACACTTACTGCCCTAGACCCAGCCCTGGAAACTCACTGTGTGATGTTTTGCAAAAGTAGAGAAACCGTTAGACTAGAACCTGGGTTTTAGTTTGCATAACTACTCTCCTACCAACCTTCCCTCAAAGCTTTAACTGGCTGCAGCTTACTTTCTGAGCTGAATTACAGTATCTTGGTTAAGTATCTCGGTCTTCTTTCTCATTCCTCACTGATCATAGCTCAGTGATGAAATGACAGAGGACTTGGGAAATGTTAATAATGGAAAATATCAGCTGTGAAAATATTGACTTAAGTATCTTGAAATAGGGTTAATACATTGTTTCTTTCTATTCACATTTCCTCTGTTAAATGTCTTAGTCTGACATAAATCACATATTATAAACAAACATTAGCATGCTGCACGTCTCAAAATCACCTGGAGAACTCATTTAAATGCAATCACTAAACCTCAGTCTAGAGTTTCTGACCCAATAGATCTGGGTTATGACTCAAGGATTTGATTCCTACAAGTTTCCAGGTAAGGATCCCAGGTGTCGTTAAAAGGTCAGGTACTTTTGAGGTGAGGTTAGAGTGACTGACCCATCTTGGTTTGCCTGGGAATTCCCCAGTTTCTATACTAAAAGTCCCACATCCCAGGGACTCCTTCAGTTCAGATCAGAGCAGGCAAGTTGGTCACCCTAAGTGAGGCCAAAAATATTTCTAGTTTGAATTAAAATGTTGTACTTCTTAACATTTCCCAAAACCATTTTCCTAAATGCTGAATTATGGCTTTATAATTAGGAGATCAAAAGGATTTTAAAATCACAAGATTTAAGATACTCCATCTATAAAGTATCTATATTTCTAAAAATATGGATGCCCTCACAGTCTCCTGTATTAACAGTAATGAGTTCTTCCTGAGTCCTAAAGTTCTGGGGGTGCTGTGTTTGCACTTGGTATGTATTATATATAATTCCTACAGCTGAATACCTTATTATAAATCATAGCTGATACAGGTGGGAAACAAAAATCTCAGAGGTTATAGGTGACATGACTATTTACTTTGCAGCTGGATTTTGAACCTGTGTCTCTCTGGCTCCATGGCTTGTATGCTTATTTTTTTTTTTCCCCACATGATGATCTGAGTGAGCATTTGTTTGTTCCTAGAGTTTAACAGTACTCTTGCCTGGAAAATCCCATGGGCGGAGGAGCCTGCTAGGCTGCAGTCCATGGGGTCGCTAAGAGTCGGACACGACTGAGCGACTTCACTTTTACTTCTCACTTTCATGCATTGGAGAAGGAAATGGCAACCCACTCCAGTGTTCTTGCCTGGAGAATCCCAGGGACGGGGGAGCCTGGTGGGCTACCGTCTATGGGGTCGCACAGAGTCGGACACGACTGAAGCGACTTAGCAGCAGCAGCAGCAGCAGAGTTTAACATTTGCCATCAGTTAATGAGTATAGATGCTCAAGACCAGTCTTCCAGGGCCTGATTATTTGTGCATTAAATCTGAAATGATTATGTACCACATAAGCACCAGTATCTCCTGAAGGGCTGGAGGGTCTGCAGACAGCTTTCTTTAATCAGGAAAAACTGCAAAAACAATGCCTAGTTAAGATTTTTTGATTAAAAAATGTTTTCTAAAACAATTTCATTTTCAGAGTTAGCTATTTTACATATATAAGATATAACAAATTACAGAATAAAATTTGAGGGCATACCCTTAAGTATGTGATCTCCTTATCAGTCTCTTTGTCACACTCCAATATTGTCGGCCATTGCAAAAAAGCCCAAGTCTTTCCTTTCCCTTCCTGGGGCACTTTTGATTCATCACGGGTGATCACTTATCACACTCAGGTCCCAGATCTTTGTTGCATCTGTGGGACCTCCAGTAGCTAGGGATGAAATTCCCTCCACTGTTTCTTTTCCTGCCCTTCCTCCTAAAAGCTACTGAGATTTCATTTTTTTCGCCTGTTGAGGATCAGGAAGAGCATCTTCTTTATTCAAGACGAGCTAGTTACCCACCTGTTTGTTGTTCACTTGCTCAGTTGTGTCCAGCTCTTTGTGACTGCATGGACTGCAGTATAGCAGGCTTCCCTGTCCTCCTTCACTGTCTCCTGGAACTCATCTCTTGGGAAGCTTCAAACTATTTTTTTTTTTTTTCCTGTTCTGTGATCTCTCTTTTCAAGGCCAGACCATGGGAACAGGAAAAAAAAAAAAAACTTGGTCAAAATATGTCTCTTTTCTCCTAGGCTTCTCACCTTTGATAGTTTCCTCCCCAAGTCCTCGTTGACTCACTAAACTCATTTGATGAACTCTCTCCCTGCTCCTTTAACAATGTCATACAGTAAGTGTAGAAACAGTTCTTTACTAAACCTGTCAAATTTGTAACAGAAGAAGAGCACTCTTTATTTTTTCACTACTTTAAATATATTTGGGTTCATCAGAATGTTTTGGAGGACTTGCTTCTATTATTCCTTTATACAGAATATTCTCAGTTTCGAGCATCCTCTCCAGTTTATATGAATATTATGGTCTGTGCATGATATGGAACAGACTTCTTAGTGACCTTTCTTTTTCCTTTCCTGATTTACATTAAACAGAATTACTTAAATTGTTTAGTTTTGTCTCTAACCTTGAGAAAATAAAAATTACAAAGGTAAAAACTCACCAAGATTCCTAGAACTTGAATCTAGTACCTCCAGTCAGAGGCAGAGAACACCTCTGGTCTCCCACTCCCAGGATGTTTGCCTGCCTGAGATGGGCCCAGAGACACCTGCTCGTAGAAAACCTAGAAGAGGCTGACCTCAAACCTGTGGCCTCCCTGACCCTGGACCTTCTTCCCCTGCCTTGCTTCTGAATCCTGATCTTAAATATAATCTGTGTCTCTGGGCTTGGCCTGGTCAGGCTTTGCCAATAGTTCAAGATGTGAATTGGTTACTCTCTAACTTTTATTTTACTCCAATGTAGATAAAAGAAGAGGATAAAACGGTGCATGTAGTTATGCCCAAACACGACGTACGTGTTGGTGAAACATTTAAGGAGAAAGTGGCTGGGGAGGAGAATGGGTAGCATGTAAGCAGGAGTACCAATGAGTTCAACTAACACACATAGCGAATGTCTTCATCCAAGCTCAGCAAACAACAACCACATTCTCCTTCCTTTGGCCAACATTTAAAAGTCAAATATCTTGAACCAGACACAAAACAAAGAGACAACATTTGTTTCATTTTTTCATAATCAAATGAGAAGGATTATTAACAGAAAACAGATTAAGCATAAAAGCCCACTATCATAAGAGATTTTCACTTGACACATGTCAGCAACAAAGTAAAATGTTCTAAAAACATCTAGCATTTCACAAGATAATTGTAGAAGCTGTAAGAAACCAACAGCAAACAGATTTTTGACAGTATTTTTCTTTCTTTCTTTTTTTTAAGGCAAAATGCCTTTTGCTATTTGCTCATAAAATCAAATTATCCCTCTGGGTCAACGACAAGGGGGTTTTAATTTCTGAACTGAACCAGATAAAAGTTGTTAGTGGTTTCTTCCTCTTCAGGGTGTAGACCAGCAGAGCCCCTGCCAGGCCTTGGCTTTCCCTGGGTCCTGACCACATTTCCTGACCACAGAGCAAGCCTCACGAAGGGAGAGGCCCAAGGCTACTTTAGCATCTTTGATTCAGAGCATCCAGGGTAGAGTCTTCCATTTGAGTTTCTAGTTGGCAGGTTTGAAGGAATATGATCATAATCCATTTTGATATTGTCTCGAGGGTTGTAATAAGAGACACAGTCAGTCAATTAGGTTTGCACCAAGTACAAGTTCTCCCCCAACTCTCCTTTCTAAACCAGAGCTCTTTCCAGGAAGCAAGCAACTGCTACTGAGAAATTGTTCATTCCTAACCTGTGAGCAGCACGCAGAAACAGGATTTCAATTAAGATGCCAGTCTGGGGGTTTGTTCAGTCATTAACATGTTACATTTTCTGGACTAATAGCTGAAGTTTACCCAGAAAGATAGAAAAGGAGCATTTGAACCTGAAACGCAGGTTAAAGAATTAGATTAATTGATTATTAATAAAATTATCTAGTGCATTTTAACCAACCAAAAAGAATAGGGTACAATTATTTTCTTTTTTTTGTGCTTTATTTCTATAACATTTGAGTGAGTGAAGGAAAATATATTTTGTTTAATATATTTTATCCATTTCCTTATTTTTTGAATAGTGATTCATTCATGTAATTTTCTTATGTGACGATAAGAGGGTGAAACAGTGTTTAGAAAGACAAACAGTACATTTCAGAAGACTCAAAAGTCTACCAGAAGTTTTTGTTTCAACATTTCACTTCCCAGTCTAGCTTTTTTATTTCTACATTTGAAAATTTATTTTTGTTGCATTCAATCAGTGTGGAGAGAATTATACTGTGAATGTAGGCGATTAGTTTAAACAGGCATCATCCAGTACAACTAGGAATGACCTCATTGAGACACACCGTGTCCTTTAATTGGCAGTGCTATATCAAGTTACTTCTCTGTATCAAAGACTGTCCTCATTTTACAGTCCAGTGGATATAATTTTCGTTTGGGGTAATCAAAAGCCAAATCAGAATTTTTCCCCAGGTTAAGCAGCAGGTTCCTTGGTATAGAGACCCAAGGTTGTGAGGCAAGTGCCAGGTTGGAGAGACCAGGAACCTGGCAGCAGGCAGCAGCCAAGCAGCTCAGTGATCTGACACCAGGAACCCAGTGTATCTGGAAGGAGAAACCCAGCTGGTCTTTATTCCTACAGGCTTCCTTGTATCTGATCTAGCCAAGGAAACACACAGAAGAAGTATGGGTTGAGCACAGGACAATCGTGTAATTTATTGTCCAGATTGTCACACTTCTGAGAGTGAAAGATGCTGTTAATAATTATGCCAAGACAAAAGGTATAAACTAGGTCTATCCCAGGCAGAATAGAACTGACGTCACTCAGTTAGAAGCTACGTAGTTTTCAGAGCCTAAACTATACAGTTTTAGAGCCTAAAATCAAGCAGAGGGAATCATCCACCGGTACGTTCATGTTTCAGGTGGAGCAGCAAACATGTAGAGTGGTAAAGAGGACTTTCTCAAAGCTCACCAGCAGTTACTGGCAGAATTAGGTTTAGAATAGGACTTCCTGCTCCCAGCTCAGTGTTTTCCTATTGAATCACGTATTTTTACAGTGTTTTGTTCTCTTCAAAGCATGATCACAACTTCATGTAGACTCAGGTCTCCCCAGGCTATCCCATTTCAGAATATAAACTAAGGTCACAGCAAAAACAACAAACTAGTTTCCTAGTTCTTTCTCTACCTGTGATTTTAGAAATTCTGGTTCTACTTAAAATTCCCATTAAGCAATTTCTAGGAACTTCCTCAGACCAACTTATGTTTTGTTCACGAATAAAATCCTCCATACATTGTGGGGAATCCACCATTTCCCAGCATCCACCTTCATGTCAGGGTAACATCAGCATCATGAGCTGGAGATCCAGAGTCAGAACCAGGTTCTACTTCCTTGCCAATATTAAAGCTTTGAACACAATATTTAACACCTCTCGAGGCATTTTTGTAAAATGTGACCTTTGTAGAATTGGTTGTTCAGTAGCTAAGTCAAGTCAGAGTCTTTGCAACCCCATGCAAGAATTTGCATGGGATTTCCCATGCAAGAATACTGGAGTGGGTTGCCATTTCCTTCTCCAGGGGATCCTCCCTACCCAGAGATCGAACCCACATCTCATGAATTGCAGGTGGATTCTTTATCACTTATTGACCTGTATTCGATCCCCGGGTCAGGAAGATCTCCTGGAGAAGGAATTGGCAACCCACTCCAGTACTCTTGCCTGGAAAATTCCATGGACAGAGGAGCCTGGTAGGCTACAGTCCATGGGGTTGCAAAGAGTCGGACACGACTGAGCGACTTCACTTTCTTTATCACTGAGCCACCAGGGAAACCCCTTGTAGAATTAATTTCTGGAACCATGATTATTTAGTGAAATAATGTATAGTCAGTTCTCATTATCATGGTAGTTATGGTCTATAGAGTCACCATGAACACTAAATTAGCAAATACTGAACAATCACTAGGAGAGGAAATACAGATTTAGATTCCCGAGAGCCTCTGGTCACATTTTTCTCAGCTAATCAAAACATAATCTTGCCTTGTGTGTGTTTCTGTTTAAAAACAACGTATTTAATATACAGTGTTGGGACTTCCCTGGTGGTCCAGGGGTTAAGGGGCTGCCTTGCAATGCAGGGGACGCAAGTTTGATCCCTGGTCAGGGAACTAGGACCCCACATGCTGTGGAGCAGCAAAGCCCGTGCACTGCAGCTTCTGAGCCCATGCACTCTGGAGCCTGTCTGCCACAGCTAGAGAGCTCGGTGCTGCCATTACCGAGCCCACGACGCAACTAGAGAGTCCGTGTGCTGCAACTAAAGACCCCTCATGACCCAACTAAGACCCAAAACAGTCAAAGAAATAAATATACAAACCTGTGCTCTAGAGTCCCTGAGCCACAAGAGAAGCCACCACAATGAGAAGCCCAACATTGCGACTAGAGAGTAGCCCCCACTCACCAAAACTAGAAAAATCCCAAGAGCACCAATGATGGCCCAGTGCAGCCAAAATTTTTAAAATAAATAAATATTTTTTAAAAAGAAAGAATAATAAATAACAATGCATAGTGCTGATTCATTAAGGTTAAACTCATGGCCAATAGCATCAGAACTCATGCTGAAACAAAGTTTATCTAATGTATACCTTTTTCTCTAAAAAAGATCACAGCCGCCTTGTGATTAGCAATAATACTAGAGGGCACTTGAGCATTATTACACTTGGGGCCCATAACAAACTGTGAAATCACCAACAAAAAGCACAAAAACTCCAACAAGTTTGCTTGTTTACAATATGAAAATTGAAACAAGAAGAGTCACCCTGTTTGACCTCAGCTGGGAACACATATGCATGTCAGGGAACTCAGATTTTTCTGTCTGCCCTTGTCCCCAGTGACCACAAAAGCGCTGTGAGTATTGATTTTGGAGTCACAAATACATTCTAGCAAATAAGCAAATGTAGAATTCACAAATAATCGGGATGGACTATCTATAAAGAGCTCAGCACAGCACATGACATGGACCTCCCCCACCCCCACCCCCCACCAGTTAATGTTAACTGTTGTTATTCCTCTGTGAATGTAGTTAAAACAAGCCCCTGCCAAGGCCTAAGACACAAGGAGACCACCCCACAACAGTTGCTGGAGATTCCAGTGCTACCTGCTGCTGATGGCAACCAAAGGAAATATTTTCTGGTTCATTGATCAAGCCTTCTATACCAGATAGAGAGTGTTGTGAGTTTTTCCCCAGTGGCTCCAATGTCCACCAGGGAGTGGACTCCTAGTGAGCCCACCTTCCATGTTCTCTAGGGTCAAACACTACTGAATCCTTGGGTGAGCATCATTCCCCCCATCTCCAGGGGCCCCCACTTCTCTGAATTGCATTTGACTCTCACAAGGTGTTGATGTGTTACTTATGAAAATACACGGCACAGTAGAATGAATTAATGACTCAACATCAAACAAATTCCACACACTCTTGAACACTTCCCAGGCTCACGTACGAAAGGCACCCTCAAAGTTTCCATTCATCTCTTCCATTTATTTATTTTTTGCTTTGCTCCTCAAGTTCCTCCTTGAGCTCTCTGCAGCCTTGCCTATTCTCCTATTCTTGGAACCTGTTCTTGAAATGAATCGAACTCTCCTTTGACTGCCCTCAGGGTTTTCTCTTCCCCTCTCCTCTTGGACTTCTCAGTTTCTGGCCTATTCACTGTCTCAAATTCCAAAACTCCCTCCTGCAGCAGATCCTCTTCCTGCGGATCTTTCTATAATTGAGCTTGTTGTTCTCCTCTGGCCGTCTTCACTTCCGAGAACGGCCTCCTCCCTGTGCCCTTTCCTCCCCCGTGGCCCTTGGACGGGGTTGTTTTTCTCTGGGGCAGGCCCAGACTGTCGCCTTATCTCTGCAGGGGATGGCTTCTTCCCCCTTCTTCCTGTGCTCTTTGAGGAGCCCTAGCTGCATTCTGAGTTGGTTTCCCACTTCCCTTTTCTCTCTTATCTCTGAAATCCATCACCCTTGACTCATGAGATTTGTAGCTTTGGGTTTTGCAGAAAACTGGATTGTCTTAAAATAGGTGGTACTCGATCGGCTGTGTGTACCCTCCTTTATAGAACAGCTCAATCTCACATGGATTTGCAGACAGTGCAGGTCACAGCCCGCCCTCTGAAGTTGCAACTCCACACAGACCAGCCCATTGTGATTGCCAACCCAGTGCGTGCCTTTGATTTGTCTTCCAAAACCAGCAGCATGAAGAGCAGATCCAGTTACTTGCAGTTCTGGAGTTTTAAATATTATGCCCAAATGTAACTGAGTTAGCTCTCTGACCTTGCTGCCTCCACATCCTCTACCCTGCCCCTTGCCCAGCCCCCAGTTACCATCCCCAAACTTCCCTCACTAGATCTGCCAAGGATTTCCCAAACATCAGTCTGAGGCAGGAGGCAGAATGGGCCTCCCCCAGGATAAAGCCACTGGAGATTCATTCCCTATGGACCAAAACTCCAAGACCAGAAGAGTACGACAATTAAGGGAGAAGGCTGGGCCCCATAAAAGTAATAAATAAAAGTAATAAAAGTAATTCAGACTACCACAAGGACGCAACTCAGAGACTCTCTATCAGTCTCCCTGTGCAGCTACCCACACGTACTATACATACTCTTTATCCTCTTAATAAACACTTTACCTCACTACTTTCTGTCTTTGTGGAAATTTTTTTTCTGCAAAGCTGAAGGCCAGGGTCCTTCTCACTGACCACTGGTCTAGTAGTTAGAATCTGTTCCTCCGCTGTGACCCTGTTTCAATCTCTTGCTGGGAACCCCAGCCCTGCTCCAAGCTGATGCAGGCTGAGATCACCCAAGATCAAGCCCATTCTCCTAAGCTAGCCACCTTGTCCTCTCAGCTCTGTCCAACACTGTTCATTCTTTCCTTCAACAAATAGTCATTTGATATTTCTGTATACTTAAGGACTGTTGTAGGCACTCAGGAAAGGTGACTTCATGATGTTTATATTTGATTAAACTGATATCAAACAGCATAAGCAATTATTATTTTGTAGACAAATGAATAAGTAAATTATCTAGCATCAATATATTAAATGGCTTCCCTCATAGCAAGTTGGTAAAGAATCTGCCTATAATGCAGGAGACTCCAGTTCGATTCCTGGGTGGGGAAGATCCACTGGAGAAGGGATAGGCTACCTACTCCAGTATTCTTGGGCTTCCCTTGCGGCTCACCTGGTAAAGAATCTGCCTGCAATGCAGGAGACCTGGGTTCAATCCCTGGGTTGGGAAGATCCCCTGGAGAAGGGAAAGGCTACCCACACCAGTAATATTTGCTTCCCTGGTGGCTCAGATGGTAAAGCGTCTGCCTGCAATGTGGGAGACCTGGGTTCAATCCCTGGATTGGGAAGATCCTCTGCAAAAGGAAATAGAAACTCACTCCAGTACCCTTGCCTGGAAAATCCCATGGAAGGAAGAGCCTGGTATGCTATAGTCCATGAGGTCACCAAGAGTCGGACACAACTGGGCGACTTCACTTTCCTTTTCCTAATATATTAAGTGGTCCTAGGGAGAACAGGACAGAGAGCAGGTAGACCCTGCTGAGAATGTGACAATCAAGCAGAGGCCTGAAGGAAGGGAGTGTCAACTGTGTAGACCCCCGGGGTGGGGGCTGTTCCAGGCAGAGAGGCTGACCAGGGCTAAGACCCTATGGTGGGGCCCACCTGCCTGTCCAAGGAATGGCAAGGAAGCCAGTGCACAGGAGAGGGGAGGGCTGAGGGGACAGTCCCAGGAGACAAGTCCCAGAGCTGTTAGACCGCAGGCAATCTTGGCCTCTCCATCGGCCCTTGGCCTCCATGGCTCCAAGCTTTGTACTGGTTCTTTCTGTAGTTTCTTCCTTTGCTTCCTCCACCAGGAAGCTTATCCTCAGCTGATCTCCTCGGAGCTGGATTCTCCACGTGCTCTTTGATCTTCCTCCTCTGCTCCCTCGCTTTGTCTCCCATTTCAATCATATCTGCTTCCTTGGCTTCTGCAATATGCCAATTACCAAAATTTCCTCCAGGTTTATACTTGCTTGCCACATGCTGTTTCTAACTTGGTGTTTTAGCCACATCTCACACTTCATGTGTAATACATCGCTTTCTCTCAAGCTAGTCATTTCTGAGGGCTTTCCCATTCCCATCAATGAAACTTCTATTTCTTTGGCCATTTGTATTTCAGAATTTCATAATTACCATCCTTTTCCTCATCAAATCAGTGTTAACATGCTGTTAAATCAGTCTCCAAAAGAGAAAACTTCACATGAAGGTCTAAGAAAAACGTAATTTTAACTAGGGTTTACTGAGTCACTTTTAGACCTTTATATTAATAATACTGTCAAATGTGCCTTCAGTTCAGTTCAATCATTCAGTCGTGTCTGACTCTTTGTGACCCCATGAATCACAGCTCACCAGGCCTCCCTGTCCGTCACCAACTCCCGGAGTTCACCCAAACCCATGTCCATCGAGTCGGTGATGCCATCCAGCCATCTCATCCTCTATCGTCCCCTTCTCCTCCTGCCCTCAATCTTTCCCAGCATCAGGGTCTTTTCAAATGTGCCTACTACAACTCAATACCATCACTATTTTTGTAGAGTCTAATGAGTCAGGAATTGATTTTGTTTTATACTAGAATCATTCAAAAGTTAATAATAAAGGGCAATTCCAAAGTGTCCGCCAGACAAGTAGCCATGATTTTGTAAAAAAAAAAACTGGCAGAATTAGAGCATCTAGATTGCAAGCTCTGCTTTTGGCGCCGGAACACTCAGATCCTGCCCTCTCCTGGGCCTTCCCTCACATTTCTTTATCATTTTTGGCTGCTTTGCTGTTCCTGCTTGGCACTATCATTCAGTTGTTTAACACAGATCCACTCAGAAAAGAATTTAAGGAATGAGTAAAATTCCTGAAAGTAATTCCTGTCTATCCTCCAACCTGTTGAAAGATTGCACAACTTACAAGCCTGCCTAACTCATTACTAGTTTCCACTGACACCATTCAGATTTTATGAGAACCCCATTGTTCACCCCAAGCCTGCCTTGAGTTTATAGGGTACATGCTGCCTTATTTACTTTTCTGAAGGCATTGCTATTTTCTGTGGCACTTCATTTGCAATAAGAAGATGAGGGTTACCCTCTGCCCTGCCTGTCTCTCCCTCCCTCTCCTTTCTTCCTTCCCTCCCTTCCATCTCTCCCTCCTGAGAAGCCACTACCCAGCCTGCCTTTGGATGGTTGGAGAGAGAGCCAGTAGAAGCATGGTTGCCCTCTCTTGACCAGTGAGTGTCATTTCTTGCTCTTAGCGGTACAGAACTTCTTGGAGCACAAAATGTGTTCTCCATTCCTGTTTGCACAACCTCCTACTCTTCTTCCTTTAAGGAGGAAGGGACTTCTCCAGGAAGGGGCTATGCTTCTTGCATGGGATACAAACTCTGGCTCTGTTGACAAAGATGCAAAACCACCATTGGAACTAGGTGGTGTTAGCAGTAGGGTCCTCACGTGGGTGCTGGTGAGGAAGCACACGGGAGAGCGGTCCCGGCCCCACCGGACCAGCCGAAGAGCCCCATTGCAGAGACTGGCCACTCAGCAGACACACCTGAGGGGTTTCTACAGGTCTCAACATCAGGATTTAGGAGTCTGGTGACAGTTCTGAGACCCGGTGGAGAAAGGAAAGGAGTGAGGAAGAGAAGAGAATGGGTTTGGGAAGAAATAGGCTGGAGGGTTAGCTCTCCTTGGGGCTGCAGGCCACCACATACAGACTTTCACAGCTCACATGCCAGTCGAACCACAGTCTAACAGTGAGACCAGGAACTGATGGATCACTTAACGTTTCTAGCACATTCATGAAACACTTAGGCCCACAGTGCTCTTTGCATGTCTGTGTGAAGAGTCCAGTGTGTTTGGACTGGGGTCTATAGGTTAGGAACTCCTAATGAGGTTTTGTTAGGGACTCTGACCCTGAAGTCTGGTGCCTCCCACTGGCTGCATCTGCTGTGTGTGTGTGCTAAGTTGCTTCAGTCGTGTCTGACTCTTTGCGACCCAGTGGGTTCCTCTGTCCTTGGGATTCTCCAGGCAAGAATACTGGAGTGGGTTGCCATTGTAGTCACTCTCTAATTGCTCCTCCCACACCCATGTCTGAGGACTAATAAGCGCTGTAGAGCTTCTGTGAATTCCTGGCCTGAGGAATCTTCTTGAAGCCTCATGGTCTAAACTCTGATTCCATCTCTCATGGGTTCCACTCAGCTTCTACTCTAGCAGCTTTCAGTGTGACAGCCCCTTCCTGTGCTGTCCCTTTTGAAACTGATAATTGGGTTCTGAACATGTACGGTTGGTCTGCAATCCCTATAGAAAACTGACTTGCACACTTTCCTCTGTTCTCATGACACCAAGGACCATTGCCCAAGACACCAATAGACCAGGCAAGGAATGTAGACACACTGTATGTTCCCTAAATATAATGGAATCTGCTAATTGGCTGAGTGGCAGAAAAATGTCCAAGGGGAACAGAATCTTATACAAAATAGAAATTCATCTACATTCAAGGAGTATGCAATTCATAGTGGACAAAACCTTGAGAACATGCAGCTTAGACATCCTTCATGGGCCTAACATGTAGTCATACTGATTGAAATTCAGAAAGGCACATTGATCAGTCTGATTAGCCAGTACCAACAAATTTGATGAAAAAGACTACTAATATCCAATCAGAAACAAATGTATGCTTTATTGTAGATTTTATTAAATTATCTGGTCCGTTTGGTCAACACATTTAAAGTGATTAAGTATATGGGCATATTCTGGAAAGATCAATTTGGTTCTTCAGTTATCATCTCAGCCAAAGAGTATCCTAAGTTGTTTAGCTTGTATCATTCATCATTGACCAGTTAGCCTTTTAATTGCTCTCATCTTATGAAAAAGGAGAATGATGGGAAGAGTGCAAAGGGAGAAGTTTCTGGAAATGGTATAAAACTTTGATGTAACTTCCCAAACCATCTCTTGTTCTTGGTGACCTGGTCTACAGAGTCAAGTGCATGCGTATGTTTAGGAGGCCAGCAGTGCCAAATGCCCTTAGCATTGGAGATGGACATGTGCGTGCATCCAATTCCTGCCGAGCTGAATCTGAGCTCACTGGCCAGCTGGTTGCAATAAAACCTTCCTTTCACATAAAAGAGAGCATTTCAAAACAGCCCTCCTCTGTATAATACTATTCCAGGCAAAGGTAAGAAAACAAATCTGAATCACTCATTTGAATCCAAAGTACTATTTTTAGTTGACAGTGTCAGCTGTTATTTGACACTCTGTCCTGAAGTCTGGGTCTCTTGGCTAGAGTTCCCATCATTTGCTGATCATTAACGGAGTGGGTGAGACATGACTTATTAATGAGTTTGGTCTGAGGCTGTGAATTGGAGGCATCATGGTCTTGCCCCTTCTCTGCTAAATGATCAAAGTTCAGCTTCTTAGACTGTGACCAAGCCCAACAGCTCCCACCCACGTCTTTCTCATCTCTACCCTTCCCCAGATAGGCAGAGTATTATCAAAGAGTTTCTTGTTTGATGCTTCTATGTGATTGTAATTTGGAAAAGAGAGCATTTTGAAATCCAAAAGGGAACATTTTAAAAAGGGCTTTGGTTAAAAAATATAAAGCTGGATTTCCCCTAGTGATGTGTTTATATTCATGGGTCACCCAGGCTTTCACAGCCTAAGCTTCTTATATATTCCCAGAAATTTGGCAAAATCTTCCGAGAGGAAGCCTCTGGAAAGCTCTCCTCCTTTATTTGGCCTCTCAGTTGTCCTCAGGCTATTCTGCAAGATCCCAGAACCTGGGGACCAGGGGAGGACCGGAGAGGTGGCAAGCATCCTGCGTTCTCCCAGCGGGGGCCAGGATTTAGGGCCCACTGGGGTGCAAGGCAGGAGGAGGTGGGTCTTTCAGCCTCTCTCCCTGAGGGTGTTTTACTGTCCTGAGCTGACTGCCCCTTATGTGCCCACCATGCCTGTTTGTTTATTTGGTGGATTAGCTTTCCTCTTGTTGGTTCTCATATTTCTAGATCCCAGAATAATGAGCCTGCTAACTGCCAGGAAGTGTTTTTCACCCGAGGCTGACCAGTTCGGGCAGTAACCACAATCTAAGAAACAGAAAGATCCAACTGTAAGTCTGAAGCGATTTATCTTAATAAATTTCCACAACATGCAGTTAGAAATGTGGAGGCCAGTTCTCCATTCCTTAGTCAATTCAAAATATGGACAAAAACAACCAAATCCAGCTTTTACCCAAATGTATCAGGATGATTACTTAAGACTTTCCATTTTATCATGTTATTCAGCTGTGTTTCACCAAATGCAAATGCTTTTGATCTCTCAGTACCTCATTATCATCAAACATTTGAGAGATCAAGAAAGCGATTTGGCAATATATGTCAAAAGCCATATAAACATGCATATTTTTGTGCAAGTGATTCCATTTCTTGAATTTTTTTTTAATTGGTCCTCAGGGAATAAGCAACTACTGTGCATAAAAATTTAGACAGCTGAAAATTCATCTTGAAACAGACAAAAAGTCCAACAAAGATTTAGAATAAGTAATGGCTAATCTGGGCTTCCCTGGTAGCTTAGCTGGTAAAGAATACACCTGTAATGTGGGAGACCTGGGTTCAATCCTGGGTTGGGAAGATCCCCTGGAGGAGGGCATGGCAACCCACTCCAGGATTCTTGCCTGGAGAATCCCCATGGACAGAGAAGCCTGGTGGGCTACAGTCCACCAGGGGTTGCAAAGAGTCAGACACAACTGAGTGAGTAAGCATAGCACAACACAGCACATGGCTAATCCATGTTACAGAATATTATGCAGTCACTTAAAAGTTACGTCTTTGAAGAAGATAATGGCATGGGAAATATGCCATATCAGAAAAGAAAGTGTAGAGAGAGGTACAGAGACAGAAGCAGAGGATTGGAAGAAGAGGTGAAATGAGGTTGAGAAACAGAGGGAAAACTAAATGTGAACTCAGTACTTTCAATGTGTGGGATGAGAGGGCAGGGCTGAGCTGCGGGCCACCACCTGGGATGTTGGGATGAGCAGGTACAGACTCTTCCGAGGACCTGTATGCAAGCTTGCTTGGTTGGGGCTGGAAGTCATCCTAGAGAACTTCCAAGTCATTAGAAGCAGGTGGGCAACATTAGGAGCAAATGGAACCCACACGCCCTTTCCGCAGACCAGGAAAACTCTCTCTTTACCAGCTTCGTTCCAGGACATTCTTAACATGCTAGGGCATCCTCCTCTTTAATCAAAAAACAGTGCTAAGAAGAGTCCCTCATCCTGATGCTTTCTTATACCTACAGCACTCTGCCTCTTCTTCCCTCCCCAGGCACACTTCTTAATGGAAGCTTCCTTAAGCTTCCAAAATGTCAGCTTCCTTGTGGTCTGTTCCCCCCTCAGCCCGCAGAACATCACTCTGACACCCACTGCACACAGCGGGCTTCCCTTGGGACTCAGCTGGCAAAGAATCCACCTTCAATGGGGGAGACCTGGGTTCAGTCCCCGGGTTGGGAAGATCCCCTGGAGAAGGGAAAAGCTACCCACTCCAGTATTCTGGCCTGGAGAATTCCATGGGCTGTATAGACTTTGGGGTCACAAATAGTCAACGCTACCGAGTGACTTTCACTTTTAAAACACTGAGACCACAGTGGCAAAGGTCACCATGTGACTTCCTTATTGCTGAATCCAATAGACCCCTTTATGTTCTCATCTACTTGGACTTGTCACAGCACTTAACCATCCCTTGTTGAAATTTGCTCTAAACTCCCCAAAGCCACCATACTCATCTGATTCTCCTCTCTCACTCTTCCCATTCTTTCTTTGACTCTCTCACTGGCACCTCCCATGAGCCCTGGCCATTCCCACTGACCTGCTAAAAAAGTCTCCCCTTATCTTTCAAGACTTGGCTCCAAGTTCAGTATCTCTGTGACATCTTTATTCACTCACTCAGATTATCTACCTTCCTCCCCACAGGTGGATTTACATGGAGGTTAATAAAACTCAAGTGTCAGGATACTTCATTTGCAAAGGCCCTGGGCCTTGTGCATTCATGAAGTCATAGATCTTTGTAAAATTTGCATATATGATCTATTTTAACTGCAATGACTTAAGCCCACTGTTTTCTGTCCCACTCTGAGCGACCCCATCCCACTTTACATATGTTTCCTCATGTTGGGTAGTTTGGAAAGGCTGGGGGCATTTGAGGGATCAGCTTTAGAGAGAGTTGATATAGAGTCTAGACATTTATTTGGATTTAATCAGATGTATTTATGTGATTCATAAACACTGCCACGTATCGTTCAGTGACACTAGCTGTCCCAGTGTAGGAATGGCTTCCAGGAACACGCCTCCTACCAGGCTGACTCACCCTGTACCATGACACTTGGGAGTGAAGGGACCCGGCGCTGCACCTTAACAAGGACAGCTTGCCATGCTAGGCACGGACCCTGAGCGCAGTGAGGTGAAACAAGGCTTGCAATGTGCAAACTGTCTTTCAATACATAAAATTGTTAAGTAAGTGATTCAGCCTTTAATCATACCTAGTCAAAATAATAAATAAAAAATTATATAATCAATAATAATAATAATCAATAATAAAAAAATTCACTTGGAACTATGTGACCGGAAAGACTGAATTACATTTCTGTCTTTCTATGAAAACTAATCATAAAAAAATCGTATGCATGCTTGTGGCTGATTGGCGTTGTTGTATGGCAGAAGCCAACACATTATTGTGGAGGAATTATCCTCCAATTAAAAATAAATTTTTAAAAAAGCATTGTCATATGAAGATGTGATCAAAGAATTTATAGTAAAAAATGCAGGGGAAAAAGTAATAGTTTGTCATGTGGTTAGTTAATAAAAATACTATATATTTTTTTCCTGTCTAGATTTTATATTTGTGTTATTTGTCTGACTTTTAAAATTTGAATTTGTTGGAATCTTTTTCTCACCCTAAACAAATAACACTTCTCTTTTATACTTAAACTTATATTTGTAAGTTTTTTTTTTTTCCTTAGAGAGAACCCTGCAAATCACAGAAACTTCAGGCTTTATAAGCCTGGCTACCCGCTGGCCTCCCCTGCAGACCTATGTCACAGCCCTAGGTCTTCCTCTGGTAGCTCCATTGTTTACACCAGATACAGATACTTACTACAGGCTTAATCAATGTTTGTTGAAAAACATCCAACAGTTTCAGGATGCTACATTCAGAATTTACTGTATCTTGATAAATCAGAGGGTGAGAAATAAGGGTGTCAGAGCATCGTAGAAAACCAACCCCAATTTAGATGGGCCATTTTCAACTCATGTTTCTCTGCTCACAGTGCTTCTAATGCCACATCTGTAATTAATTCTAGGTGACTCAGAGCATAGATGCAGCAAAAGAAGAAATTAAAGAAGAAATGAAGAAGAAATTAAAGAATAATGAAAAGTATCTGCCTAGGACCCCTTGAAACACTGAGTTCTGCAAATTCCCCTTTCTGCAGAGACCAGCCAAAACATATTGTCAGGGCTCAAAACTCAACTTCAAACATCAATCCTTAAACTTTGTTACTCTCCCTGGAGGAGGGCACGGCAATCCACTCCAGTATTCTTGCTGGAGAACCCCATGAACAGAGGAGCCTGGTGGGCTACAGTCCATGGGGTTCCAAAGAGACAGACACAACTGAAGCAACTTAACACACTCAGAGACTTTGTTACTCTGCTCTGTCTGGGAGGCCTTGCTGTCTCAGGCAATGAATTCTACCCAAGGCCGAAATTGTAGGTATTCAGCTAGTGGCTAAGTCTGAAGGTCACACACCCAAGTCCGGCTTTTTCCATTTTCAAAATGCTTCTTGCCCCTGTTCTGGAGATAATTCTCTTTTTCTGTGGGACATCAGCTACACTCTCCTTAGTTTGAATCTAATGTTAATCTCTTTCTGTATCATTGGTACCAATTTGCTCCATCTTCTAGGTTTTATGTTTGAAACTCTATGATCTAACTCCCCCTCCGTCCTCCACCTCAGTTCAAGTTCTTTCTTTGATGACTAGTCTTATCCCTTCTAGATTTTCATAACCATAGAGATACAGTTCTTTTCTGTTATTCTTTGTAGGTGTTCATCTGGCATCTTCATCACTGAGCCCTTAACCTCAGCATCCCCTCTCTCTATAGACATTGAAAGAAAATTTCCCAGAAATAATTCACATTTGTGTGATGAATGGAGAAGGCAATGGCACCCCACTCCAGTATTCTTGCCTGGAAAATCCCATGGGGGAGGAGCCTGCTAGGCTGCAGTCCATGGGGTCGCTAAGAGTCGGACACGACTGAGCGACTTCACTTTTACTTCTCACTTTCATGCATTGGAGAAGGAAATGGCAACCCACTCCAGTGTTCTTGCCTGGAGAATCCCGGGGATGGGGGAGCCTGGTGGGCTACCGTCTATGGGGTCGCACAGAGTCGGACACGACTGAAGTGATTTAGCAGCAGTGTGATGAATAGCTCCTGTGGTTTAATCCAGTTTATCACACATCTTGTAATCCTATCAATCAATTTTTTAATAGATATAGAACTGCATTCTTAACCCCATATCTACAGGTCACCCATCCACTCTATAGCTCCTGGCTGAACGGAAGAGATGGAGAGAGCGAGAGAGGACACTAACCCAGGATTCATAAATAAAAGGGATGATCTGGATAATCCAGTTTAGGAAGTCAATAAAAGTAAACACAAGACAATCAGGAAAAACCAAAGAAAGAGAAGGACATGGAGAGACTAGTCATGAAGAAGCTAGAACTCTCAATCCACATTCTAGATAAAATATAAAAGATTGGGAAAACAAAGCTAACATTGTCTTCTAGAGAAAATTGAAAAATAACTCTAAAGCCTTGACGCATAGGACAGATATTTGAAATAAGAAACAAAATAAATTAAATGTAGATTTTATGTCCCAGTGGCAGAGAAACAGACTTCTCTGCTCAAGAAGAATGACCAGCTAAACTGAAGATGCAATTTCTGGACCTTATGAGTCAACATTGAACACAGAGGAAAAGAAAACGTAGCCACCAAGACAGCAGGTATTGTAGGCAGATTGTATTCTTAACTCGAGGAAAAAAGTATAATGAACTGCACAGTTCATCTTTATGTGCTGCATTTTGAAATCTGATATTTAAAAGAGTAACAGCAGATTAAAATAGAACTATATTCACACAAGAAATGTATAAGGTTAAAAAGGGACACAATAGATTCCTTTATTTGAGAATTCTTTGGAAGTAAATTCAAAGCATATTCAAGTTTGAGATAGAGGGACAATATATTTCAAAGGTAATACAAATATTTGTTTCCTGTTTTTGAATAAATTTGGTATGACTCCAAGAACCAGTTGCTCATAATCATAGGTTTTTCAGAAGTATTAATTAAAAACCAATTAACAATCATCTCAACCTAGATTTATTTCCAGTTTCGTTAACAAATTGTGGGTGTTCCTTGAAAGGGAAATAAAACAAAACTGTGTTCTGCCTGACATTCTTCCACCATCACACAAGAAGTTTGTGATTTAGAAAAAAACAGGTTTTTTTCTACTAATGTTGGCATAAATTTGTACTCAAAGAATAGAAGCTCCCAGGGGAGAGTCAAACATGAGAAAAGGGTAGGTAGGAAACAAAAATCTGCATTACCTGATCTTGGCCAAATTTGGGGGAATGGCGTTTTGCAAATACTGAGAGTGCTTCCCTGCATTTACACATTAGAGAACTTTTCCTGCTCAACATCCAGAAAACATGTACATTTTTGACAAATGAAAAGTTCCTTTTGGGAAAAGGAGAGTCTCTAAGATTTTACCCCTCTCAAGTCATGTAAATCTTGGAGTAGACGAAGGCTGGGGACAATATCCACATTGTTCTCTGTTCTCCTTTCTGCCGCCCACTAGGACCATGGTACTTCCAGGGACCAGATGCCATGTACCAACCAAACACATTGACTAGCGCTGCTTCCTGTCATGAGGAAGCCCTCAGCAGTCATCTTAGCAACAGAGAAACAGCAAGCAGAGTGAAATTAAAAGGTACATTTCTTTCTGTTATATCCTAGATCATGCTGAGTCGCCAAAGAGGATTTCCCACATCCGTTGTACAGCTTTGCGTGGCAGATGAATATGCACATACCAGAGAGTCACATTAAACTTTTCTGATTATTACAAAGAAATGCACCCTGTTCTTTCCCACTCCTATGTCCTTCCCACCATGTACTCGCCACTTGGCATCGTTCCCTGGCAGGGGGACATAGATTGTGCGATCTCTGCAGTCTTTTCTCACGAGGAGATTCACATTTCCAAAAGAGTTGTGTTTCCTGGGGATGCACTGAATAGCATCACTGTTTTCTCAGGAAGCTGTTAACGTGTTCACTTTGTATTTAACCAGTCACGCCCCCAAATATCTCAAGCAAAGAGGTACTGTAAAGCATTCACATTTGAATTGTCTTGGACAATTTTCTGGCAAGAATTGAAGGGTTCCAAGTTAGGGTCTATTTCACACACAAGAAGAGTAGGCATCCCTTGGCTGACAAGTCTTTCAGCAAGCTCACCTCCCACTTCCCTAGCTGCAGAGTAGGGTACTATGGCCCAGAGGAAAATTCCAACTGAGTACAGAGACCAGGGCCGCCTTGACATAGGAGGGTTAGTTAGCGCAGATTACTGGGGCAATTTGTGCATTATAGGATTGTTTGGGGGTTTCCCCAGTAACTCAGTGGTAAAGAATCTGCCTGCAATGCAGGGGTCAAAGGAGACACAGTTTCAATCCCTAGGTCAGGAAGATCCCCTGAAGGAGGGCATGGCAACCCACTCTAGCATTCTTGCCTGGAGAACCCCACAGGCAGAGGAGCCTGGCGGGCTACAGCCCACAGGGTTGCAAAGAGTCGTACACAGCTGAAGTGACTTAACACGCACCCAGGCACACACAGGATTGTTTCATTGAAGAATTAGAGTCAGATTTCTTGAATCAAAGGGAGATGTTTAATATTCTAAGAAGTTGAATTAGTTCTGAGAGTCTTTAAAAAGTGATAACAATTCAGTGTTTCAGTAAAACTTCATTTATATGGGCAAGAGCCAAGACTGAGATTGCTGTGGCATTTATAAACATTGCCATAAGTATTTCCTCTCCATAAACATGGGCTTTATGACTGCTTGATTAATAGAATTCAGAGGTAAAAGCACTATGCTGGTTTTCATACACTGGCCTTAAAGGCACTGGGTTTTCACTTTCTCACTCTCAGGATGCTTATATTTGAGAACCACCTACCATGTTATCAGGAAGCCCAAGCAACACATGAATCCTGTCAAGCTTACCCCACTGACCTCTAATTGAGCAAATGAGTTATCCCTGCTGAGCCCTGACAAATGGAAGATTCATGATCAAAATAAATTATTGTTGTTTTAAGTGAGTGAATTTTCGAGTGGATTATTAAGCAGCAGTGTATAATTGACACCATTAACTTGCCACAGGCTTAAAACAAATTTCTCCCTAAGTAAATGTCAATTTTGAAATCTAAGAAAGCAGATTTGAGATGTGGTATTTTGCAGCAAACATGAATTTGATATCAGTGTTTTATAGCAAGCTGTGTTAAATCAATATTCTGCATATTTAAAATTGAAAGCAGTAACATTGATAACAAAAATAGAACACTGTTGGCCATTCAATTGATAATGCTATTCCTAACATAGGAGTCTAATTGTTGTTACCTTTGACATTTTTGCCTTCAGCTTTGTGTCACTCTGTGATGAACAATTTTGGTGTTTTGATATCTCTAGAACATTAGATTACATGGAGAGGATTATGATTATGTAAACATAGAGATGTTCAGCCTGGCACAGAAATACACCAACACAAAACCTTATGGAATTTAAAGTAGATGAAACTCTAGAGGACCAAATGAATTTTCTACAACACATCTCAATTACTTACAGTAAAGATATATTCACTTATTTATCATTCACTTGACAAACACATAATGAGCCTTAACCATGTATTACACCAAGCATCTGCTAGTGGCTAAACATAAAGATGAATAAGAAGGCATAGCGAATAACAACCAACATCCACGCTTCTCTTCTGAAAACCTTGTTCCTTTTTCAACTCATTTGGGCTCAGTCACTTCCCACTCTTGTCTATAGAGCATTTTTACCTGTACACCTGGGGAAACTGGGACTTATGGATCACAAAACCGAACTGCTGCTGCTGCTGCTAAGTTGCTTCAGTCGTGTCCGACTCTGCACGACCCCATAGACGGCAGCCCACCATCCCTGGGATTCTCCAGGCAAGAACAATGGAGTGGGTTGCCATTTCCTTCTCCCATGCATGAAAGTGAAAAGTGAAGTGAAGTTGCTCAGTTGTGTCTGATTCTGAGCGACCCCATGGACTGCAGCCCACCAGGCTCCTCCACCCATGGGATTCTCCAGGCAAGAGTACTGGAGTGGGGTGTCAGTGCCTTCTCCGCAAAACCGAACTAAATTCTGTCAATTTGATTAAAGATGTTAAGCTCTTGGCTTTGAGTCATGCAAATGAATCAACAGCATGGGTAGTTATAGGTAGTCACTATGGCCACCGGATTGATTTGGGATGAGCAGCACCACAATCAGAGCAAGGCTAATGAGGTGGGTTCTCTGGAAAAGGAAAGGAGGCCCTTTCTTGATCCCAGACATGAATGGGAGAACACATATTACTGTTTGCTGGGGTAGTAATCACAATCTTGGGGGAAGGAGCCACAGAAATCTGCATTTTTAGCTAGCTTACCCAGAAAGTTTACAAATCACAATACCAGACAGAGAGCAAGAACCTATACTCATATCAAGCGCAGTCCAAATTCTGGAGAAGATATAGGTGTTTTAGTCAGGAATCAGGATAATTTTCAGTAAAGAAAGAAGATGGCCACAGAAGGTGCATGGTTTGAAGCTAGTGAGCCCAAGTAGGCCCACAGAGGAAAACTACTTCTCTCTTGTAGGCACTGGCTCAGGAGGAGCCTCGGGAGAACAAGGAGGGGCTGCAGGGTCAAATGGAGACCACCTGGGCACAGCAGGACCTACCTGATGTGAACGTGTTAAACAGTAATTGGAAAGGAGGAACGAAGGGTGGGTGAGACCTGGTCCCCATCCTCCACAGTCAAACGAATTCCAGTCTTGGGAGAGAAGCAGCCAGAGTTTGACCAGTCCTGTGGGGGCACCAGGAAGACACTGCCTACCCTGGTGTGGGGGGCCATGAATGGCTCTGGAAACCTGAGTCTGAAGAACCAGTGGACTCTTGTTCTTGGGTTGCTTGTGCTGTTTGTTTTATTTTGCTTTCGTACTTTACCACATCCCTGAAAGGAATTAAAGCATTTCAACTGGGCTCTTCCCAGCTGGAAGTGCTTTGAGGGCAGAAAAAAAGGCAGAGAGTAAGGAACAAAACAATGATGAACACAAGCAGAGCAGAGAGGGGAAAGGAGTAGAGTTACAGTGGAGCCAATAAACGCTGATTCCACCAGGTGAACCCTGATGAGGACCTGGGCCAAGTCAGGCTCAGTGGACTTGGAAAAAGGAACAGTGGACTTGGAAAACGGGGGACCTATGTTGCAAAATCTGCAACCACTGAACACAAATGGAATATGGTGGGTTAAAGAAAAAAACAACAGTGAAGTATCTAGTTTGGCTCAGGTCAAATGGAAATATTATTAGCCAGGCTGAGACATATGGAATGAGTGAAGCGGAGAGACATCTGTGCAGTGATGAAGAGGTCAGTTCAGACCCAGCTGTTTGGAATTTTAAAAATATAGATTATGAACAAAATAAATGAAAGAGATCAAACGTACAAAACTTCCAGTTACAAAATAAGTAAGTCATGGGAATGTAATCTACAGCATGGTGACTATAGTTAATAGTACTGCTTTGTGTATTTGAAGGTCACTGAGAGAGTATGTCTTAACAGTTCCCATCACAAGATAAACAATGTGTAAGTATGTCTGGTGATAGATATTAACTAGACTTATTGTGATGATCATTTTACAATGTATACAAATATTGAATCATTATGTTGTACATTTAAAACTAATATAAAGTTATATGTTAATTCTATTCTATTCGGTAAAATTTTTAACTCAGGGGAAAAATTCCATATAAAAGTGTTTTGAATATGTTCAGTTCAGTTCAGTCATTCAGTTGTGTCCGACTCTTTGCAACCCCATAAATAACAGCACACCACGCCTCCCTGTCCATCACCAACTCCAGGAATTCACTCAAACTCATGTCCATCAAGTCAGTGATGCCATCCAGCCATCTCATCCTCGGTCATCCCCTTCTCCTGCTCCCAATCCCTCCCAGCATCAGGGTCTTTTCCAACGAGTCAACTCTTCACATGAGGTGGCCAAAGTATTGGAGTTTCAGCTTTGCATCAGTCCTTCCAGTGAACACCCAGGACTGGTCTCCTTTAGGATGAACTGCTTGGACCTCCTTGCAGTCCAAGGGACTCTCAAGAGTCTCCTCCAACACTACAGTTCAAAGGCACCAATTCTTCAACGCTCAGCTTTGAATATGTTGCTGCTGCTGCTGCTAAGTTGCTTCAGTCATGTCCGACTCTATGTGACCCCATAGACGGCAGCCCACCAGGCTCTGCCATCCCTGGGATTCTCCAGGCAAGAACACTGGAGTGGGTTCACTTTCACTTTTCACTTTGAATATGTTAGGGTAGGTCAAATTATTAAATAAAGAGTTTTGATATCAAAAAGTCAGGGGGAAAGTTGCTTCTAAAGAAATAGCAACAACAAACAGGTGATCTACAAAAATCTACCACAATTACCTCACTCAAGGAGAATAATTTTGATAAAATGATGTGAAAGCAAGCTATTTTACTAGAAATATTTAATATAGCAGGTGCTACTTTAGTTCCAAGTGCAAATGAAAGGGAAGAGATGATCCTACTACCATAAAAAGTATTAGTGATTTATTTGTAATAAATACTACATATGTGTAAATAGAGTAAAGCATAGTGCTGAATCGGAGAAGGCAATGGCACCCCACTTCAGTACTCTTGCCTGGAAAATCCCATGGACGGAGGAGCCTGGTAGGCTGCAGTCCATGGGGTCACTAAGAGTCAGACACGACTGAGCAACTTCACTTTCACTTTTCACTTTCATGCATTGGAGAAGGAAATGGCAACCCACTCCAGCGTTCTTGCCTGGAGAATCCCAGGGACGGGGGAGCCTGGTGGGCTGCCGTCTATGGGGTCACACAGAGTTGGACACAACTGAAGTGACTTAGCAGCAGCAGCAGCAGCAGCATAGTGCTGAATAAAAGAATTATGAGATAATTCTGAAGATAAATGATAAAAATAGAGAAGATCAATGATAGATACATAGACAGATAATGTAGACAAAACAGTTGTGGAAGAGCTACTAATCAGAGCTGGAAGCTAAGCTCTAACCTCAAGGAAGGACAGAACAAAATGAACAGAGATTGGAGCACAAGAGTTTCAAAAATACGATGAAATCAGATAGGGTCTCAATTTGCAACACCCTTAAGAGCTAAGGTCTGATTACACAGATCCATCATTTTATCCCAAACTGCCTTGAGTTTTGATGTTTCAAGTTTTGTTGTGTTTCTTACTTTTTTTGTTGTGTTTGCTTTTGCCTAACAGAAAATACTCTGGAAAAAGATAGAGTATGAATAGGCTACAGGTCAGCAGTAAGAGCAGTGCATTCTCATTTCAAAATTAGGAGTGGAGGGGGACAAGCAGATGGGAAATAATGACCATCACAGCTGCTTGCTGGAGCCCACAAGTCAGCCAAGGGTCCAAGAACTGACCTAACCTGGGAGACACCTAGTGAAAGGACTGTTACTCCAGACCTCTGCAGATCACACAGGGTAAGCTCCCAAAAAAGGTATGAAAACAAACGATGAGCCTGCCTTGGCTCTACTACTGAGCACATAAACTGCAAAACACTGAAAAACAGCACCATTTAGTACCAGAAACTTGGCAAACCCAGAGCATCAACAATGTGCTGAGAGTCAGTTGACGTTTGACCTCCCCAAGACTCAGCCTCTGAGTTTCCAGCCCCTCTGAACCTTGACCATGAGCACATCTCACTAAGGCCTCTGATAATGAAAACCTTTTCTTTGCTATGTCCCCCAGCTGTCACTTGAACTTACTGGTAAAGTTTCAGCGGACAATAGTGAGACTGTCAAGTCAGACAGTAACTCTTTCAGTGATTCCAGTGAGGTCTCTGAATTTACTTGGATGTCAGGAGTCCAGCGTTGGCAGACAGGACGCAGAGGAGGAACAGCAATGACTAGGGCAAGATGTGTCATCAGAAGGAGGCTCTCCTTTCTGGGGAGAAAGGGACACCTATGCGCGAGTGCCTCCCTGCTAAAGACGTAAGGTCATGGTTTATATCTGTAAGATTCAATTACTTCACTAGCTTTATTGATCATACATCAAGAGTTTGAAGCCTAGAGCAGAGTCGTAAAGGCATAAGAAAAGAGAAATGCATAGATGTTGAAAATAGCAGAATAATGGGAAATTATGAAGATGAGAAACACTCTAAGGGAAGAGGACACAACACGGGTTTTGGTGATCACAGAGCAGTGACTTCAGATAACAGTGTCAACCCTGGGGGACTAGCCAAGTTGGCGAGAGCTGGGCCATGCCCTGGTCAAGTGGGCTAGACTCTTTCTCTCACCATCTCTGTCAATCCCAAACTTTTACTGAGACAGGCAGCAGAGATACTGAAAATACTTTATGGATGTCAAGGTCTGAGCAGCAAGAACAAATGTGGGCCGGAGTGCTGGCAGAGGTACTAGAGACCTCTTGCCCCGCTGAATCCCAGGAGATCACAGAATTGGGCCCAGGCATCCAGGGCATCAGAGCAGCTTCTTAACAACCAAGACAGAACTCCTTCAATAGTCTTCAAATGTGTGTGCACTCACAGCACAGACCTGCAATAACTGCCCTTTCTGGAACCCTGATCTTGTTCTCCTCCAAATAAAGACCAGATATCCTTACACAGTACCCTATTTATCTAATTTTATATCACCCCAGGTTTGGTTGTCTGTTTACCTATCTACCTCCTCACTGTTGTAAAATGCTGAAAAAGTAGTCCTGTTTTTCTCTGTGTTTTCAGTACCTAGCATAATAGTCAATGGACTTCCTTGTGGCTCCATGGTAAAGAATCCACCTGCAATGTAGGAGATGTGGGTTCAGTCCCTGGATCAGGAAGATCCTCTGGAGGAGGGCGTGGCAACCCACCACAGTATTCTTGCCTGGAGAATCCCATGGACAGAGGAGCCTGGCAGGCTATGGTTCATGTATCAAAGAGAGTCAGACACGACTCAAACGACTTGGCATTCTGCGTGCACATAATACTTTGCCTCTATTTCAGATGGGAGTGTTGGAATCCTGGAAGAAGTAGAATCTGAGAGGAATTTGTGTGGGCTAAAATTCAGGCTTGCAGAGTGGGGAAACTGGATTTGCAAGCTGAGGAAATGCAATAATAGAAAGCAGGAAGTGAGAAGGAAATGCTATTGCAGAAAGAGGAAGTACTGAAGCCTGGCTGCATGAACGAAGGCAGGAGTAGGGAGCAAGTCTGAAATCATATTCTGAGACCAGACGGTCAGATGATATCAATGATCGGCTCAAGGAAGTTGAAATGTTTTTTGTAGACTGGAGAGAGAAGTGGTAAATTGAAGAGCACAGTCAAATCTTGACTGCAGGTGTGTGACGTATTACGTGGGAAAAAGTCCAGTTATAGGGTGGTTCAATAGTCAGGGCAGGAGGCAGGGTCAGAACTTGACCTTGGCAGTTAAGAACAGTGAGAATGGAGAGGACAACTTATATAGGAGAGGCATTATGGAGTATGATTACCAGCCCTTGATAAATGATCAGAAGCCCAAATAATGGGGGATCAGGATCAAAGACGATGGCAAAGTTGTGAGCCTTGATTCCAGAGAGAACGGTGTTGAGCTCAACAGCATGAGTAACTGAGAGAAGCCCCAGGTTGAGGTTGAACTGACAGGGGAAAATAAGGGCTACAGTAAGGACATTTGAATCTGATGGACTAGATGGAAAACTAAAGGGAGGGTTGTGAAAACCAAGGGGAGGGTTGCAAAAACCATCTCAAATGTTGAGTCAGAGTTAGGCGAGACCTCAGAGATGAAGTTAGGGAATTGGCTCAAGCAGACTCAAATTTTATTGAGCATGAAAAGACAAAGTTTAGTGGCTGCTCTGCATGCTTTCAGAGGTAGGCTGGGATCCTCGCTGTGGTGCTCACTTCCTCTTTTCCTGAAACTCGCTGCTCCTCTGTGTCTCTCAGAGGAAGGTGAAGGAGCAATTCCTGAGCTATCTAGCTGAATTGCCATCGTGCATAGCTGATGTCCCAGAGGCAAGGAAGAGAGGAAGGAGCCTCGACCCAAAGTTTTACTCAGCCTCCAAAGAACTATATTTATAAAAGCTTTCTAATGGTGTATTATAAATCATTGGAATGGAGAGAATATTTTAGAACAAAAACTTATTCATGAGTAAAATATATTAGCCAAGTTAAGAAATGTTGGATTGTTCAGAGGAGTTTTAATCTGGCCCAAGAGACCCAATATCTCTAAGGAATTGTTTTGTTTTTTTCTCTAAGTACACAAGGCAATATGTATTGATCCCAAGCTGACATTGTCATCGTTACTGATAATAATAGCACAGATCTTAACTCGTCAAGTAAAATGTTCTTGTGTTCTGCTCTTAACTGGGTTTGTTGTTGTTTCTCTGTAGTCGCTCAGTCGTGTCCGACTCTTGTGATGCCATGGACTGTAGTTCACCGGGCTCCTCTGCCCATGGGATTCTCCAGGCAAGAATACTGGAGTGGGGTGCCATTTCCTTCTCCAGAGGATCTTCATGACCCAGAGATCAAACCCACGTCTCCTGCATTGCCAGGCGGATTCTTTACCACTGAACCACTGAGCCTTATAGGGTTTACTTGTTAGTAAGTTTGCTTATCTATGCTGAGGGTTAATGTACTATTTTCTCTTTCTGAAAAGGATTTTTAATTTTTTAAAAAACTGAATTATTGTAGGTTACTTCTCCAAAGAATAGCAATGAGAAATAAGAAAGCCTTCCTCAGCAATCAATGCAAAGAAACAGAGGAAAACAATAGAATGGGAAAGACTAGATATCGCTTCAAGAAAATTAGAGATACCAAGGGAGCATTTCATGCAAAGATGGGCTCGATAAAGGACAGAAATGGTATGGACCTAACAAAAGCAGAAGATATTAAGAAGAGGTGGCAAGAATACACAGAAGAACTATACAAAAAAGATCTTCACAACCCAGATAATCACGGTGGTGTGATCATTCACCTAGAGCCAGACATCCTGGAATGTGAAGTCAAGTGGGCCTTAGGAAGCATCACGATGAACAAAGCTAGTGGAAGTGATGGAATTCCAGTTGAGCTATTCCAAACCCTGAAAGATGATGCTGTAAAAGTGCTGCACTCAATATGCCAGCAAATTTGGAAAACTCAAAGTGGCCACAGGACTGGAAAAGGTCAGTTTTCATTCCAATCCCAAAGAAAGGCAATGCCAAAGAATTCTCAAACTACTGCACAACTGCACTCATCTCACATGCTAGTAAAGTAATGCTCAAAATTCTCCAAGCCAGGCTTCAGCAATACATGAACCGTGAACTTCCAGATGTTCAAGCTGGTTTTAGAAAAGGCAGAGGAACCAGAGATCAAATTGCCAACACCCGCTGGATCATGGAAAAAGCAAGAGAGTTCCAGAAAAACATCTATCNCATGCTAGTAAAGTAATGCTCAAAATTCTCCAAGCCAGGCTTCAGCAATACATGAACCGTGAACTTCCAGATGTTCAAGCTGGTTTTAGAAAAGGCAGAGGAACCAGAGATCAAATTGCCAACACCCGCTGGATCATGGAAAAAGCAAGAGAGTTCCAGAAAAACATCTATCTCTGCTTTATTGACTATGCCAAAGCCTTTGATTGTGTGGATGACAATAAACTGTGGAAAATTCTGAGAGAGATGGAAATACCAGACCACCTGACCTGCTTCTTGAGAAACCTGTATACAAGTCAGGAAGCAACAGTTAGAACTGGACATGGGACAACAGACTGGTTCCAAATAGGAAAAGGAGTACATCAAGACTGAATATTGTCACCCTGCTTATTTAACTTATATGCAGAGTACATCATGAGAAACGCTGGGCTGAAGGAACCACAAGCTGGAATCAAGATTGCTGGGAGAAATATCAATAACCTCAGATATGCAGATGTCACCACCCTTATGGCAGAAAGTGAAGGAGAACTAAAGAGCCTCATGATGAAAGTGAAAGAGGAGAGTGAAAAAGTTGGCTTAAAGCTCAACATTCAGAAAACGAAGATCATGGCATCTAGCCCCATCACTTCATGGGAAATAGATGGGGAAACAGTGGAAACAGTGGCAGACTTAATTTTCTTGGGCTCAAAAAATCACTGCAAATGGTGACTGCAGCCATGAAATAAAAAGACACTTACTCCTTGGAAGACAAGTTATGACCAACCTAGACAGCATGTTAAAAAGCAGAGACATTACTTTGCCAACAAAGGTCCATCTAGTCAAGGCTATAGTTTCTCCAGTGGTCATGTATGGATGCGAGAGTTGGACTATAAAGAAAGCTGAGCACCAAAGTATTGATGCTTTTGAACTGTGGTGTTGGAGAAGACTCTTGAGAATCCCTTGGACTGCAAGAAGATCCAACCAGTCCATCCTAAAGGGAATCAGTGCTGAATATTCATTGGAAGGACTAATGTTGCAGCTGAAACTTTAATACTTTGACCACCTGATGTGAAGACTGACTCACTGGAAAAGACCCTGGTGCTCAGAAAGATCGAAGGCAGGAGGAGAACGGGATGACAGAGGATGAGATAGTTGGATGGCATCACCAACTCAATGGACATGAGTTTGAGTAAACTCCAGGAGTTGGTGCTGGACAGGGAGGCCTGGCATGCTGTAGTCCATGGGGTCACAAAGAGTCAGACACAACTGAGCGACTGAACTGAACTAACTTCTGGACCAAATATTTTGAAAAGCTTAGTGTTCAACAACCCCGTCCTCACATAAAAACAAATTTGATTTCTTAGTTTGTGTAAGAGCACAGGCCCACAATTTATTAACCCTTTCATTTCACAGAAACAATCATGGCACACTGAGTTGGAAATTTTGCTTTTCTCCCAAGTTTACTTGTATTTCAAATAAAAGGAAATTAAGAGAAAATGACCAAGCGTTTCCATTCTGGTGTCATACTTGCTCTGAAGCCTGGGGTGGGCCCTGTGGTGGTTTCCTGCAGCTGCTGTCACATATTACCACAAACTGGGTGGTTTAAGACAACAGGAAGGCACTTTCCCACCGTTCTAGTCACTTCAGGTTCCTAAATCAAGCAGTCAGCGGGGCCTCGCTTCCTCTGAAGGCTTTAGGGACGACTCTTTCCTTGTCTCTTGCTCATTTCTGGCGGCCCTGCACATGTCCAGGCTTATGGCAGCATTTCTCCAGTCCATGCTTCTGCCTTCACATGGTCATTTTCCCTCTGTGTCTGTGTGTCCCTCTGTCTTTTTTATAAGGATGGTCACATTACATGTAGGGCCGCCCATAATCCAGGATAACCTTATCTCAAGATCTTCCACTTAATTATATCTATGAAGACGCTTTTTCAAATAGTCACTTGCCCTAGTACAGAGGGTAGGACTGGGATATATGTCTTTTGCAGGGGCAAAATTCAACCCACTACATTACCAGCTGTGTGACCTTGGGCGACTTATTTTATCTCTCTGTGCCTTTGTTTCCTCATCTGTAAAAGTGAGATGGTAATAGTAACCATAATTGTATAAATAAATAATATATACAAACCACTTAGCACAATGCTTGAAACATAAATATTGGCTGTTATTATTTGCTTGGCATAATGCCAGAAGCAAACTAAAAAGCAAACAAGGCACAAAAGGCAAGATCAAGTTATGACTCTGCTCTTTACCATGCACTATACTTCATATTTCTGCGGTATCTATTTTCCATTTTAAGTTTTATTCAGTATTTATCTCACTCCAGCCTCACCCAGGCTCTGTGAAATGGAGGTATTAAATATCATATCATACCTATTTTACAACTTCCCTTGTGGCTCAGATGGTAAAGAATCTGCGTGCAATAGAGGAGACCCAGGTTTGATCCCTGGATTGGGAAGATCCCCTGGAGAAGGAAATGGCAACCCAAACTCCAGTATTTTTGCCTGGAAAATTCCATGAACAGATTAGCCTGGCAGGCTATAATCCATGGGGTCTCAGACACGACTGAGCAACTAACATGCACACCTATTTTACAACGAAATAAACAGAGGTACCGTGTGGTTATATGCAGTAGTTAATATCATCACTGGATCTTGAACTCTTGAAGACAGAATCCAACACTCTGTGTCTCTTAGCAATGGAGACAAGCAAGTTATTTCATATTTTCATGAAAAATCATCCATGTCAAACATTTTATCTAGAAATAAAAGAGGGGTTGTGATAGAGATCTTGATTTGAAATATATCTATGATAATTAATATGGAAGAAAGGTAAAAAAAGAGGAAGTAGAAAAGGAGAAAAAATATATTTACGAAATGATGAAAAGGTCTTTATTTAGAATATCCTTTTCTTCCGGGTTTCATATTTAATATGTTGGTATGTTTGGTCTGAAACAGGCTAGCCATAGGCAGCCTCTTCAGGCAAATTGCATCCAGTCTGTTCCTGTGGCCCCTGGGGTCACAGGGGTTTGGAGCCGCCAGCAGATGTCCCTGGAGAAGCTGTTCTTTGCTCCATCCTTGTTCTAATCGTTCTCAGTGGCAGTTATCAGAGGCTCCAGCCAGCTGTTAACACTTCAGGGAACATGGGGGCAGAAACAGGTAAGAAACAGGCAGTACAAGAGCAGGAAGAAGAAACCGTGTATTTAATCCTTTGCCAACCGTGGTGAGAACAAACCCGCTCTGTCTTTTTTCAAAAGGTATTCCTTGATGGGGAAAAAATTAGATGTATAGAAAGGAAAGTACGTGAAGGAGGGATTCTGATGTTTTCATCTAGATCACTCAGACTCCTGTTATTAAATCCCCCTGTGAGCTCTCGCTAGAAGCCAGAAAGTTGCTTCTTAAAAAGAACGGAAATAAAAGAAGAAAGAGGGGATGAGATAATTAAGTGGAGACTCATTCTTACAAATTTTATTCTTGAAATATGGGGTGTGAATAATTACTTAAGAAGATGAAATATAAGTAAATATGGGTATTATAACCTCCTTTGGAAATTGGACTCATGCTGTTTAAACTCGTTTTAATAACCTTGTGGTTTATTCTATAATGTATTTTCCAAATTGCTCTAGAAAGCCTCAAGGCACACGTACAATGAGATCATTCAGCAAAGCTCTTTAAACAATTGATAATAGTAATAAAATGAAACAGCCTGCATCTAATCCTAACCCACATTAAGACAATTTTTTGTCCTTTTATGGCATTTGCCTTGAAGTGACTGACCTCTGGGTAAAAATTAATTAAATCCCACAACTGCAATGAGGGGAAAAATTCCAGACAAGAACAATTAAATCCTGTTATAAAGCACCTTTTTGATTCACAGGTTGGGTTACAACTGGGTCAGATTATGCCCTTGGTGTACAAGAAAATAGAAAAGGCATCTTTCATTCTCTAACCTGAAGACTTATAACACAAGGTTATCTTTTGTTTAGGAGGATGATTAAATGACTGACTCAAGAACATCTTGCTTTTGTTTTCTTCCTTTATCCTATGCTGCCTCTCAACAATTAGTCCCCAGATGAAGTCCATCTAATCCTACATTTAAAGCATTACAGCATTTGACACAATGATACAATAATTAATTCCCCAACTCAACTGCTTCTCATTTTTCCAATCTGTCTTCAGTGAAGGAACTGAACAATATGTGTCCCCCGGGGTGGAGGAAAAGCTATTTCAGCTAAACATTAGGAGACTGGTGTTTCTTCCTGCCTTCAGTCCTGGATTTTATTTAGTTATGTTGTATTTCTGGAAACTGTATTTTTTTTAAAAGATGTAATTCCCCTCTAATTGGAACTTGCAGTCTACAGGGCGTATGTCTTCCAGGAACTGGACTGAGAACCCCAAGCAGGAAACAACCAAACATCCATCAGGTGGTAAACGCTGGTGCATCGAGTCCCTGCTCTTCTGTTCTATTTGAACAGGAACCTGTCAGTGGAGCGCAGTCCACTGGGATAACTCTGTCTTTTCTTCAGCCACCCTCAGGCCTTCATGTCTCATTTCCTCTCTGCCAATTCAGTCTGTCTGCCCTTTTTGCTGATCAGTTAGACCCCATTAACATCATCTGTCGCGTGCATGACGTGTTTCTCCAGATTATGGCAAAGTCAAAGACCTTCCTTGCCCACCTGGAACAGATACAAAGTCTAACTTAAATGCAAACACAGGACAGCATGCAAATGATAAACAGAAATCACAGATATGGCTTCTTATGACTTCAAACCAGCTCTAGCTGAGCCAACCAAAGTGAAGAATTTAGAGAGGAGTTTTCTGAAAAGTCTTCTAGGAGGCCAAAGGCTTGAGGATGTGTTTTAAATGTTAACATTTAAAGGCATGAAAAGACTGGCTCACAGAGAAGAGGGTAAGCTAAGAGCAAGGAAGAATTTTCAGAAATACATGAGCTCAAGGAGGGGAGCTGTCGTGGGCATGCAAAACTTTGTTAGGCCAGAAAAGAGAAAAATCCAAAACAGGCTTTCCCACGGCCTCTCCAGAGAGCTGATATGCAGATATCTCCTTGAAAGACTAGCTGCTCTTGTGTTGTGTTACATTCAGTGTAGCGGGTTATAGATTCTCAGACGCTTCTTCAGACTCAAATGATAAAAACAGTAGATATTATTCCGCATTGCTAATCTCTAAAGAATGATGAGTTGCTAAGTGTCATGGTTTATCTGGTTTTTTACAGGAACCACAGAAGCAACTGGGTGTCCATGGAAGTTTGTAAGTAAACAAGGAGCTATTGAGGAGACAATTCTTGAAGGCCCATTCCTCCAATGACGCCATAGCTGGTCAGGAAAGAGCCATAGCTGGTCAGGATAGAGTCTGAAGGTTAGCTATTAGAAGAATCCTGTGTGTTATTACCAAACTTGAATTCATGTTTCTGGGCATGACTGTTGGCCCCTACAGCCAGAGCAGAGATCCACTTCTCAGAGTCCACAGAATTCTCCACTCAATGTACAGTGTACGTTTTTATCATTTGCTCTTTAAAGATGTCTCTTAAACAACGTGGCCAAATCCTGAGTGGAACTGAGAACTTTTTCTCCTTTGACTGCTGCCTTCTTCCCCACCAGTGCTCTTGTTAAGGATGTCCAGGCTAGCAGAGCAGACAGCCCAGGGTCCCAAGGAACCTCCTTGCTCAGCGTTCTGATCCACTGCCCATACTTCGAAACCACATGGTTACCAGTGGCCCTAGGAGCTCAGAGCTCCGCGGGAAGGCTTTGCTTCAGATCCCCTTGCTTGTTCTCCAGGACATAAAACAAATGCCTGCTGGCTTTCATCTCTGTCAGAGAATGTTCTCTTGGATCATCTTCATGCAGACTAAACACGGGAGAGCAGAGGTGTCACAAAAAAGTGAGTTCGCTTTTTTATCCACTTTCTCACTGACTCAACACTCAGTTCAGTCCTTTCTCTGCACAGGTCAGGATGCCAGGTTTTCCTGGGAGTGGGGAGTGAAGGCGTGGGTCTCTGGGAGGGCTGGGAGGCTGGCCACATGTGTGGAGACCGTGCAGCTCCTCTGCTGACTGCTCTGGTCTGAGAGTTCTTTGGGTTAACTTTGTGTAGAAAACAGGAGAGCTTAGCATCCCAGGGTCCAAGACCAAAGGCGGAAGGGACTGCATGGGAGTGGAGATTTAAAAAGCTACTATAAGTCACTTAATATATCATGTTCCAAACAGGTGCTTTCCCTTCCTGATTTCAGACACAACTTACTGCAGATGACAGTGTCTGAGCAGACCACCACCTCGCCCAGTCCACTGCCCCCAGCTACACCTGGGCAGATATAATTCCTACCCAGATACTAGCAAAGGTTGTTGAATCAATAGATGACTGTTAAATAAATAAACAGTAAATAAGTGTTAAATAAATAGATAAAATATGCCCACTGACCCTTTATTAGAGAGTAATAAGCAAAAAGGATGGAGAAGGCAATGGTACCCTACTCCAGTACTCTTGCCTGGAAAATCCCATGGACAGAAGAGCCTGGTAGACTGCAGTCCATGGGGTCGCTAAGAGTCGGACACGACTGAGCGACTTCACTTTCACTTTTCACTTTCATGCATTGGAGAAGGAAATGGCAACCCACTCCAGTGTTCTTGCCTGGAGAATCCCAGGGACGGGGGAGCCTGGTGGGCTGCCATCTATGGGGTTGCACAGAGTAGGACATGACTGAAGCGACTTAGCAGCAGCAAGCAAAAAGGAGAAATCAGAAGGTAGAAAAGCAGATGATTGTGTTCATTTGTTCTTGCTTTCCAAAAAGAGGTGGGATGCACTGCTGTCTCTATTTCCTTAGAAAAGAACTCAAAACTGAGTAGATAAATGATATCACTTCTAAGAATGGTGCCAAGCCAGGTGAGAACCCACATCCCCTCTGAAGTACTGACTTGTGAGAATTCCTCATCATCACCTTGAGGAAGGTTCTCTTTCCTTCTAAACCCCTGGAGTAAGATAAGTTAGATCCCTGGTTTTTGCAAAGCATGTAGTCCTACATACAACTGGTCATTGGAGTTTGGAGACCAGAAAGCAAGAGAAATTTTATGTGAAAGTGTTAGTCGCTCAGTGGTGTCCAACTCTTTGTGACCCCATGGACTGTAGCCCACTAGGCTCCTCTGTCCATGAAATTCACCAAGCAAGAATACTGGAGTGGGTTGCCATTCCCTTCTTGAGGGATCTTCCCAACCCTGGGATCGAATCCAGGTCTCCCACACTGCAGGTAGATTCTTACCATCTGAGGAACCAGAGAAGCCATGAGTTCCCTTAGAGGACACAAAACTTACCTGTGTGCAAAAGAAAAACCACCAAATATCAGCCCCCACCAACACACACATACACACACACAGATGCTCAGGCACCCCACTCCAGTACTCTTGCCTGGAAAATCCCATGGACGGAGGAGCCTGGAAGGCTGCAGTCCATGGGGTCGCTGAAGGTCGGACACGACTGAGCGATTTCACTTTCACTTTTCACTTTCATGCATTGGAGAAGGAAATGGCAACCCACTCCAGTGTTCTTGCCTGGAGAATCCCAGGGACAGGGGAGCCCTTTAGGGTGCCATCTATGGAGTCGCACAGAGTCAGACACGACTGAAATGACTTAGCAGTAGCACCTTTTCTGAGGAGACAGAAATGACTGAATCTATCTTTAGATTAGATTAGAATTTATCTTTCGAGGTAGGCAATGGCACCCCCACTCCAGCACTCTTGCCTGGAAAATCCCAGGGACGGAGGAGCCTGGTGGGCCGCTAAGAGTTGGACATGACTGAGCAACTTCACTTTCACTTTTCACTTTCATGCACTGGGGAAGGACATGGCAACCCACTCCAGTGTTCTTGTCTGGAGAATCTCAGGGATGGGGGAGGCTGATGGGCTGCCATCGATGGGGTCGCACAGAGTTGGACACGACTGAAGCGACTTAGCAGTAGCAGCAGCAGAATTTATCGTTAGGGAAAAACAGATGATTATATAATATGCTTTGTGAGTCAGAAGAATTCCTAGAAAGAAAAAATAATAATCAATTTACAGAACAAATTAATCGTTGCCCCTTACTGCCTTTTTTTTTTTTTTTTTTTGCATAGAAGATAATTAAGATGACACCAGGATGAATTGCCTTGATTGTTGACAGAAGTCAGACCTAACAAATCATTTCTTCCCATGTAGACCTGTGCTCTCTCACCCCTTCTGTCTTTCTTCATTCCTCCACAGACTTTCCCACTGGCTGATGCTGAGTTATTTGTTGAGTCAGCCTGGCGTGCCTTCCATTTGAAAGTGAATTGGCAGAGTTGATGGACTTTGGAGATTCACTCCTATCTGTCAGCCTAAGAGGCTTCACTGGGCTAGACTTCGGTATCTGTAGCAGTACTTCCCCCAGGGCCTCGGCACACTGGCCAGGCTATTATCAGAGAAAAGAAAAGATGTCTATCTGCCAAGCATTGTCCTGTGTCCTTACACACTAATGTGCCTGAGTCCATAGGTAATGCTCCAGGCCTCCCATTGTAACCTGGGGGGCGCTAACTTCAGCTTGGTTCACATCTGTGTGTATACACGCATACACATAAAGGCACACACCTTCACATGTGAGCTCACAAGGTAGGCTTAGGAAAAAAATCCATTTTACCTATCTCTTGTGGTTAGGTAAAGAATCTGCCCGCCAAGGAAAGAGATGTAGGAGACCCAGGTTTGATCCCTGGGTGGGGAAGGTCCCCTGGAGAAGGGAATGGCACCCCACTCCAGTATTCTTGCCTGGAAAACCCCATGGACAGAGGAGCCTGGCGGGCTACAGTCCATGGGGTCCCTAAGAGTTGGACATACCTGAGCACCCACCCACTTGCTTTTTTATTTCTTCAGCAGAAATAAAAGATGATTCGTCTCTTTAGATGGAAGTTCCTATGGTACTCTCGGCACACCTTTTCTCTTTCAATCAATAGCACAGAAATGAAATCTGCTTTTTGGGCTCAGACTTTCTGCACAAGATGAAAAGATGGCAATCACATGAAAGTGATTAGGAGAAATGTTTGGAGAAAAAATACTTTCTTCTAGTTTCAACTCACTGAATCGGCAGAAGCACTGCAAACGTGGATGGGCATGACAACCCATCGACTAGACCCTGTGAAATCGCCTTCCCAGCCCACCTCCTACCTCTGGGCTTCAGATTTGCATTCCCACAAAATTCCTGCAGCCCAGCTGTTTGGAAGATGGAAGGATATCATTAAGACACATTTAAAACTCAATTATTTGCTGAAAGGATTGATATTTGCTAAACTTGTTTTTGTGGAGAAGGGCTTCAAACTTATTTTAACCCTGGATGGAAGCTGGAAAGCAGATTACTCCCCAGGGTTGATTGCCAGGAGAGAAATATTTGACATTTATTAAGGAGAGCACTGTGAAGAAGAAAATGCCACTTGCATGACCCAGATGTTAACCAATAATAGCAAAGCTCACCACTTGACCCCTTGGTGCCTGGTTATTTTAAGTGCAAAGACTCTTGGTGCTTTACTTGAGAAAGGCAAACACATCCCCTACAGAGTGTAGTCACTGAATTCAGTGGTCCCTTGATGGTATCAATCAACAGGTGTTTGGTCTATGTACAGTGTTCCTCAATGCCATTCCTGATTCCAAAAGTGTGCGCCTGGAGTCCCAGGCACTTATATTTTTAACAAGCTTATATTTTTAGGAGTATTTTCAGCTACTATGAATAAAAATGCTGTAAAGAACATTACTTTACAATCTTTTGGTGGATAAACTTTTTATATTGCTTAGGTATATGCATAGGAATAGAACTGCTTTGCCATGAATAGGTATTCATAACACTATAGGAAACTGCCAATGAATGCTCCAAAGTAATTATAGTCCCACCAGCCGGTATAAATGTTCCAGTGGTTTCTCCTTCTTGCCAACATTTGATGTCATACTTTTAGTCATTGTAAGTGGCTGTAAAATTGCATCTCATTGTGGTTTTAATTTGCATTTCTCAGATAAAAATTCATGTTGGGCACAACACCATCTTCCTTGTCACTGCCTTTTTGATTTTCAGTATTTGAGCTACAAGAAAGTTTGTAAGTATTTTTGGTTCATCTTTAGAGTCAGCTCAATCAGGGTCCTGGAATTCAGTTACCATGGGAACATAGATTTTCTGTTATTTCCTCTCTACTTACCATCCTCCTTCTTTACTGTTGACTTCTCAGTAAAATTTGGTTTGGAAGGAGAATTATTGAGCCAGTTCTGTTCATCAGGGCTTCTTGTAACCACTGCTCTTTGCTTGCTCTATGGAAAATTATGATTTAAATTTTTTATGGATCTTTCTTTTTATTACCCATGGAAGCAAAAGGCTTTCACATGTCTCTAGACCCTAACTGGAAGCAAAGTTATTTTCCTTTTATCTTTTTCTAGTTCCTAATTCAGTTCAGTTCAGTCACTCAGTGGTGTCTGACTCTTTGTGACCCCATGAATCACAGCACGCCAGTCCTCCCTGTCCATCACCAACTCCTGGAGTTCACTCAAACTCATGTCCATTGAGTCGGTGATGCCATCCAGCCATCTCATCCTCGGTCGTCCCATTATCCTCCTGCCCCCAATCCCTCCCAGCATCAGGGTCTTTTCCAATGAGTCAACACTTCGTATGAGGTGGCCAAAGTACTGGAGTTTCAGCTTTAGCATCATTCCCTCCAAAGAACACCCAGGGCTGATCTCCATCAGAATGGACTGGTTGGATCTCCTTGCAGTTCCTAATTAGCTGACCATAATTAAAAATTAGGACAACCCAAAGACATATGCAGATTTCCAGCTTCTATTGAAAGTAGGCTGTCTTGAACCCTCTAGGCCTGTAGTCCTTACTTGCAGTGATTAGTGAGCCAAGCAATGGCTTTTCCTTTACCCAAGGTGGAAACCCCCAACTTCCACCCAGTTCTTTCTACTCCTGTCATTCAGCTCAAGTCACATGGCCTGTAATTCCTGATCTTTTGGATACTCATCACCAGATCTTTCCGTCCTTCAGCAGAGTTTTTAACCAAATTCTGATTCATTTGACCCCAAGGGTAATAAATATTAAGTTTAAAAACTAAATAAGTTAAATCAATATATATATATTTATATATATAAATAAATATAAGTTTAATAAATAAAAAATCTCTTGCGTGACTGAGAATCTTTTCTGGTTCAAGTCTCAGATCAAATTTGGCAGCTAATTTATTTTCCAGACAAAAAAATTCAGAAATAATTCCTGAGTTAGGATAAAATGTTCTGCTCTGAAAAGATATAGAAGCTGGAGACTACAGAAACTATCTTAAATTTCCATGCTCTCAGCTATATCACTCAGAGAAGGCAATGGCACCCCACTGCAGTACTCTTGCCTGGAAAATCCCATGGGTGGAGGAGCCTGGTAGGCTGCAATCCATGGGGTCACCAAGAGTCGGCCACGATTGAGCAACTTCACTCTCACTTTTCACTTTCATGCATTGGAGAAGGAAATGGCAGCCCACTCCAGTGTTCTTGCCTGGAGAATCCCAGGGATGGTGGAGCCTGGTGGGCTACTGTCTCTGGGCTTGCACAGAGTCGGACACGACTGAAGCAACTTAGCAGCAGCAGCAGCAGCTGTATCACTGAAGTATCATCTGTTGATAGACAGGTGACAGTTAAACATACTAGGCACTAGCTTTGACCTTTCTTTCAACACAACATCAATATATCTCTCAGAACCTTCTTAAACTTAGTTTACAAGTCACCATTATAGGAGCTTCTTGCCATAAAGTTCCCTACTCCCCTTTTTTAAAAAAATAAATTTATTTATTTTAATTGGAGGTTAATTACTCTACAATATTGTATTGGTTTTGCCATACATCAGCATGTATCCACCACAGGTATACATGTGCTCCCCATCCTGAACCCCTCTCCCTCCTACCTCCCCGTACCATCCTTCTGGGTCATCCCAGTGCACCAGCCCCAAGCATCCGGTATCAATTTCAAGCAAGAAGTCCCAGCCCAATTCTTATATGTATGTTCTTTTCATCTTCTGAACTTGGGATACTCCTAAACTACACCTATGTACTTTTAAATGAAGTCAAGGAGGATGAATTCTCTGAAAAAAATTCTTTAATCAAAATAGTGCATGCATACTAAGTCTCTTCAGTCATGTCCAAATTTTTGCAAACCTATGGACTGTAGCCCACCAGGCGCTTCTGTCCATGGGATTCTCCAGGCAAAAATACTGGAGTGGGTTGCCATTCCTTTCTCCAGAGGATCTTCCTGATTCAGGGATTGAACCCACATCTCCTAAGGCTCCTGCATTCAGGAAGATTCTTTACTGCTGAGCCACTAGGGAAGCCCCTAATCAAAATAGAAATTAGCCTTACACTGGAAGATCACCAGCAAAGAACTATCAGGAAAAAAGAATTTAAAAGTCATAGTTAAGAGGTAAATGTTGCTTTAACCAGCACCAAATTTCATTCCGCTGACTAGACTATCAATTTGCACGACTGTTCTGCAACCAATCAAGAGCTTCCCGGAGACACAGACTACATCTTAGTAGTAGTAGCCTTCACGCACCAAGCCCACTGTCAGGCATATAGTAGACATTGTATAAATAGATGGTAAGAAGTAGTCTTTTCTGGATTAAGCTGGATGCAAGCTCAGAAAATGTCAAGGAGCTCAAAAATTCACACTATTGCTGATTTCTGAAAGTCATGGATTAAAAAATTTCAAAACCATATGTGTGTTGTAATGAACCTAGAATGTCCTGGAATATGTTAAGATTTTAATCCTAGCAAAAGTTGTGTGGGGCAAGGGAGAACTCTGCCAAAAGAACCTTCTTATCCTTTGTTAACTATGAATCCAGAGCTCTCCAGGAACTAGTAGTCCGTTAGTAAAACTTAAGGTTCTAACTCAGAGGGCATTCACAGTCAGCCCATACTCTCTGGACATGAACAGCAGGGAAGGGAATGCTGAGCTGATGTGTCCAGTAGGCCTTAGGATTCCCAAGCCCTGAGAGATGACTATCTAGGCAGCTCAGTGGTAGGAGAAGCTGTGGGAAATGAACAAGTGGGCAAAATTAGCATGGGTTTTTAAGCAGTATTCAATTAATTTTTCATGGTGATGTTTTACAGCATGTGTTTTTTGCCTGAGTTAGAGCCACATTCAATTCACAATAGCCCATTGTTGAAGCAGCATCTCTGCTTCTTATTCCTAAATTTTAAATACCTTGGTAAGGTCTGCACATTCTCTACCCATGTTACCCATAGACCTTTTTACTGGAGAGCCTGACATTTCTTTTTTTTCTTGTTTTTTTTTTTTGTTTTTTTTATTTCTTTTTTTTTGTTTGTTTGTTTTTGTTTGTTTTTTCTTGTGTTTTTTTTTGTTTTTTTTTTTTTTTTTTTTT